>OAMR01000234.1:1826882-1851394 GCA_900205405.1 Echinochloa crus-galli
CCCTACTCATATACTTAAGCAAACAAGTTAGATTGCAAATCATGTTGTCATACAAATCACCAAAACACATAAGTGCCTAGATGTACTTTCATGTAGAAACTCATGAATTACAATTTTACCCTTTGTTATATTTTCTCAGTGGCTCCCCATTTGTTTGGAAGGGGTATTTTAGTCATTAAAATTTGTTTTCCTTTCTCTAACTTTCCTCATACCGAATAAAAGGAGTGGGATAAAAACTAAATATCCATTTCTCTTACCCAACTTCTTTTATCCCAAAACATTTTCATTTCCCTATCTCAGGTCATATCCAAACGCCATCTATAAGGAATATCCATGGTCACTTCATCATGGTAGCTGACACAATGAGGTATGGTTGCCCAAGGAATGTCTATGATCACTTCATCATGGTGGCTGACTAGCTGGGAACGAAGTCGCAATGAGCTATAGTTGCCTAATGTCGGGGTTATGGCTATCACATGGGATAGGCCATGAGATTGCATAGTGATCTAAAAAAAAAGATGAACTGATGAATTATGTATGAGGATGATGGATAACTTTGACATCGATAAGGTCATGGGGTGCTAAATCGAGCCTTCTGTGCATTCTTCTATCCTTGCTAACATTTTGAAAAAAATCTAAATCACCCCCCACCTATGGGATGTGGGATAAATCACCCCCCAATCTATGAAACCGGATAAATTACCCCCAACACTTTATAAAACCGGATAAATTACCCCCTAAAGCGGTTTTGGACAGCGGTTTTGCTACAATAAAGCTTTGAAAAATCATAGTAAGTCGTACAAAAATCATAAAATAGAAAATTTAATTTTGTTGGACTCCACATGAGTAGATATACACAGTGAACATATAATACAATATCCTTTATTACAAATTTTTTACAGCTATGAATTAATTACATAAAAACATAGATCTAAAGCTACAGAAAAACGATTGTACTAAAATATACCATATTATATGTTCATTCAGTAGATCTACTCACACGGAGTCCAACAAAATTATATTTTCTATTTGATAATTTTTCTGTGATTTACTATGATTTTTCAAAGGTTCAAAGCTGTTTTGTCCTTTTTTATATTTCAGCTGAACTTTTGAAAAATTGTAGTAAATCACAGAAAAATCATAAAATAGAAAATATAATTTTGTTGGACTCCATGCGAGTAGATCTACACAATGAACATATAATATGGTATGTGTCGGAGACAACCATAAGGGGTCCCCTGACTAAAGGGATAATTGCCCTCTTCAAACGCAAACCCATGGTCAAGTCCCCAAGAAGGCCAAACATGACAAGGCCCACGGCCCACTACAGCCAAGTAGTGGCTCGGACCCCGCAGTCAAACCCCTCGACGTGCGGAATCAAACTACGCCTCGCTCGAGGGTGTCGCGCTCCTCGAGCGAAGCACTATGCAAATCTCTACCTCGTTCGAGGGTCTCGACCCCCCCTCGAGCGAGCGTCGGGTTCTGCCTCGCTCGAGGCCACCCCTCGATTACAACACGCGAACTCACCCACTTAGCCCTGATTGCGGCATTAAAACCCAGCCCCATCAACGGGACGCTAAAGTCAAAAGGTGAATCCTCTCCCACGCCCCGCGACTGGCAGAGTCAGGACGCACTGTGCGCCAACCCCCGTCACTGTACGGACATCCTACCACTGTGTGGGCATGCGGAGCACTGTGCGGACAGGCCAGGTGTCATTCCACCACACTGTACTATCTGCTCCTGTCCTTTCCCCACGGTGAAACCCTCGAACGAGCATGGGACACTCTCGAATGGGTGTATGGGCAGTGACTGGGCACGGACCCCGGTTGGCATGGTCGCATGGATGACGCGGACCAAGTCCCATCTGCCAACTCCGGTCACTTTGCCGCCATTCCTCGTAATGGGCAGGCGTGCGGTGCACTGTGTAAACAGGGAACGCCACGCCGACACCTGTGCTGCCAACTCCCGTCCTTCTCTCATGTCAAGGCCCTTGGAGCAAGCAAGGGAGCACCCTCGATTGGGGAACAAATGACGACTGAGCACGAAATCCGGTCAGACCACCCCCCGAAGCTGGATCAGGACAGGTACATGAGCTGCCACGTCGCCCGCCAAAGCCGGAGCACGGCCACGACTCGCGCCAGGCGCAGGGATTCGCAAGGACGAACGCACGCCCGGCGCCACGATCAACCGTACATCCCGACTGTAGTGAACTACTGTAACCAACGCATGTAACCACCCCCTCCTTGGCCTATAAAAGGAGGAGGTGGGCGCCCTTCAAGAGGACAAGTTCCCACAGAACACGAACACGCGCACGATCACTTTCCACCAACGATATTGGCACTCGTCTCAATCACTAGCCTCCAGGAACTTGGAAACATCCTTTCCTCTCCCACCTAATAAGCTTGTAGTCCCCCTTTGCAAACACCCCTGGTGCAAGATAATACAGCGCGAGCGCACCCTGCTGGACGTACGACCCCGTGGCCGGAACCAGGATAAACCCCGTGTCTTGTGTTAGCTCTTGCACCAACCATCGGGAAACAAGACGCCTCGCAAATCACTTGTTAGTGTCGGGACTAATCCGAACACCGATAGTATATTTTAGTACAATTGTTTTTCATAGCTTTAGATCTATTTCTTTTAATAATTAATTCATAGCTATAAAAAAATTATAATAAATCATACCATATTATATGTTTACTGTGTAGATCTACTTATATGGAGTTCAACAGAATTATATTTTCTATTTTATGATTTTTCTATGATTTTTTAAAGGTTTACTATAGCAAAATTGCTGTCTAAAACCGCTTTAGGGGGTAATTTGTCCGATTTTGAAAAGTTCATGGGTAATTTACCTGGTTTTATAGGTTACGGAGTGATGTATCCCACATCCCATAGGTTGGGGGTGATTTAGACTTTTCCCCTAACATTTTGATCTTAGGACTATATGGTTTAACCACGGTGTTTGAATGTGAAAATGTTCAATATAGTGGTATGTTTAAAACTAATAGGATTTCAAGAAATTCATAGCAATTGATTTTTGATGAACTATACATGAAAAAAAATCTGGGACTATCTCTCGATCTGTTCACTATAATAGGAGCTAAATTCTTGGAGATTTGGTTGTGTACTATTTAGATGATGCATATTCGAACACTCAGAATCATTCTTATGAGCATCTATAAGAGATTAGCTAAAAAGACTAGTCAAATTTACTGATTTAGCTACTCTTAAAAATAGATTTGACTAATAAATAACAGAGTAATCCAAAAGATTCCGTAAAGATGGCCAGTAGGATAGGTTAGTTAAAAATAGCTAGCGAATGAGATGGGATGAACAACCACTAAATTTGAAAAGTCATTTACATAGTCTATTGAAAATATTTTTTTCTCTAACAATAGCTACATTTAACTTTAAAAATAATAGCTACGTAGTCTCTTTGATATGCTCTTAGACTGTACATCCTGATTCTAGCCATCCCCGCCCTCCTAGGTCCTAGCCACCACCCATTCTCTCATTCCCAACAAAAATCATGGCAACAAACTCTACTACTAAACAATATCAGATCATCATTCTACATATTGTCCTGCAAGGACAGATGTAGCATTGTGCCAGCACGGGCTCAGCTCCAACCCTCTCTACCAACCAGCAACTCTTCTTCTTGTTTGTTTGTTATTTTTTTTGCAGGTACTTCTTCCTCTCCCTTCAGCCCTCTTTTATCTTTTTTTTTGAGATTACACAGTACAACACAGACGTTCACACACGCATGCACACTCACCCCTATGAATACACGTACGCAAACCCTACCCTATGAGCACATTCGAAGGACTGAGCAGAGCACCGGCAGATCTGGAGATTCCCGAAGTCACCATTGGCGCCTCGTTGTCGACGGGAACGCCGCTTACCACTTAACGCATAGCGCCGGAAAATCTTGGTAAATACCAGAAAAAAGTGCGAGCATCAGGATTTGAACCCTGGTGGGTAGCGTTCCACTGGACCGTCCTACCATTGAACTACAAGTCCAATCGCTTCATCCCTCTTTTATCTTCTTCGGCAACTGAGGAAAAAGACTCGGAGAAAGCCCATAAAGAAATAAGGTACTGCTCCGTTCCGCACCCTCTCGCTTGAATTATCGGCTATAGTGTTTTTCTCTCAGCAAAAACCAGCACCAGTCACCAACCAGCAGTATTTTTCTCTCAGCAAAACCAGCACCAGCCACCAACCAGCCGAACAGGACATCGTTGTTGACTTTTTTTTCATGATCTTTAACCCTCCGTCTTATTCAGAACATTTATCTAAATATACAAACCAATAGATTATATTTAAAGTATATACGATGATAAAGCAAGTTACATACAAAATATTGATACTTATAAAATTTTTTAAATAAGACGAATGGTCGAACGTTAAACAACAAATCAACAACGAATAGCCATTTGGAACGGAGGTAGTACAATGCAATACTTTTAAATTATATAATTTTCGGTAATTTTGATAATTTTTAAGAATAACTAATGCCATGAATTTAGAATTCCTAACGAGAAACAATGTACAAGTACACGGTACACCTTTCCGAAACTCCAGTATACCCGGCCCAAACCCAAGAGCCTCGAGCCCCCGAGAAACCAGCAAACCCTACCTCCTTCCCTTTTCCCCCTCCTCGCCGGCGGAATGTCCGACCGCCGCCGCGACAGGGAGAAGCCCCGCGACCGCGACCGTGAAAAGGACCGCGACCTCGACCGCCATCGCGACCGGGATCGCGACAAGGATAGGGACAGAGAGAGGGACCGAGACCGGGATAGGGATCGCGACCGCGACCGCCGCCGCGACCGCGAGCGGAAGCGCTCCCGGTCCCGTTCCCCGTCAGCAGACCGGGACCGCTCCCACCGCCGCCACTCCCACTCGCACCGAGGCCGCTCGTCCCCCTCCCCCGACGCCGGCCGCCACAAGCGCCGCCGCGACGCGTCCCCCGCCGCCGCTGACCACCATCACCCCAGGGAGGACAAGAAATCCACCGATCCGCCCGCGCCACCCAAGGGCGGAGGGGATCCGGCAGCCGCCGCCGCCGCCGCGGCAGTGGGCGACGGGGACGTGGATGCGGAGGAGATGGAGATGATGAAGATGATGGGCATCCCCGTCGGGTTCGACTCCACCAAGGGGAAGCACGTGCCGGACGCCGACGTCAGTGGCGTGCGCGTTGTCACCAAGCGCCAGCCACGCCAGTACATGAACCGCCGGGGCGGCTTCAACCGGCCGCTGCCACCCGAGCGCAACCTCTGAGCAGGAAGGTCTGAATCTCTTCTGCCCATTTGCATTAGCGTTTAATTGGCTTGCTATTGCAGCTCGATTTTGCATCTTACTGAAAACATGAACTGGGGTTCTATTGTTTGTAGACTTTTGTGTTGAATTTGTTCTGGGGGTTTCTGAACAAAGTGTCTGTGTCTGTTCTGTGTGATATGCTTGGCATGCTTGTCTAGTTAGGAATACTGCTCATATGTATTCTAGAATTCTAGATTATACACCTGGGCATCTGGATCTGGCTGCTGTGTTAGTATCCATGATGTAATTGTTTGTGCCCTAATGGTTTGGTATGGATTGGAGTCTGGAGATATATAGTTGTTAAAATAATGGATTGTTGTGGTATGGCTAACTGAGTTGCAATGAGTGCCCGATACCCACTTGACAGTGTCAGGCACACTAATCCTTTGTGAATGGCCAAAGCTATCGTGCTTTATTTTTCATTTAGTTAGCCCATCTAATGTGGTTAGTGAAGATTAATATTAGTAGATGATCATGAATGTAGCAAAGTTTAGCATCATTTTGAGAGATGGGAGGTGTGGAAAGATTTTAAAATGGTAGATGAATTTTAAAATGGTAGATGGTGAAGTGATGTATGTGGATGCTTAGTACCTTACAGGGGGGGAGGGGATGAGTCAAAAGATTATGACATAGTGAGTTGATTATAAGAGTTTGATGGTTTATGAATCTATATTGATCATCTACTGATTGGTTCTGCAACTATGAGTCTATGAGTACAATTGTACAATGATCCTAGAGATAGACCGCAGAAGAACTAATGTTGTCAAATATATAGTCCGCGTATAAAAAAAACTTCTGATTTTGGCATATAAATTCATTATCTATTTTGTGGACCCTGTGTTTGGATTATGAGGATTACTCCAGGAATTTTCAGGGCTTAGTTTTATCCTAATTCCTCCTATCCAACAGATGCTCTGTTAGATCCCTTATATTCTGTGCTCCTATCCCTTATGTTACTCCAGGAATTTTCAGGGTTCTTCTTCTATATCTTTTGTTCAGTATGGTTTTATATATCAAATTTGTATATTGTTATGAGACAAATCACAAGGGAATAGATGAGCTAATTAATACCAATCATTTTTCATCCAAGGAATCATCAAACGAAGCCAATTTGTTAGAAGGATTCGTTGTACAACTGACGTTCCCAAGGATAATCGGTTAGAGCCCAGATTGTTAAATATTTGTGTGGGTTAGGTTATTGCCCAAAATTGTTATATCAGGTCCCAATATGAATTTAAGAACTTCATTGGATGTAGATCTGTCTCCAATATGTGTCTATATATATATTTTGCATCTCAAATTTTCATGATACTGTTTCCTGGACATGAATTTTGAGAAAGCACATATTAACTTATTCCAGGCGCTGCCTTAGGGAGTGCAAAATTTTAATATTTTATTTGTAATTGAAGAATGTTGGTTTGTTTATGGGATATCTAGGCACATGAACTGTGGATGTTTTCTACATTTATTCATGGATCATTTAACATTGTGCCTCCAGTTACACTAAAATTACACTAAAAAGTTAATCACCTAATGTTTCAGCTTCTAGTAACCTGTCTCCATTAAAAATTTCTCTCAGGAATGATCTGTTCTTTTTCAATCCCAATGATGCATAACAGTTTTGCCATGTTGTATTTATAGGATATTTCTTTTTAATGTGAAATTTTTATGCAATTTGTTCATGGTAGGCAAGCTTCGTTTTTTTAGTATTGCAGTTATATTTCTACCTTAATTATTTTATTGGTCGTGAAACTATGGGAAAATCACCACAGCATGATCTTTTTATTATAAGAAAGAAAAAAGGGAGTTTATGCACAAGCAACTAAAGAGTTAACAGATAAATAACAATTAACTGTATTGTTTTGATGTCTGTATTCAAACAATTATGGGTTTAAGTTCTTTTGGCAGCTAACTTGTCAGAGATTTCCTGAATAATATCAACTGATCTTTTGTTTCTATGTCTCACAGGATTCTGAACCAATGCAAAGATGTGCAATATCAGGTTGCAATACTCTGTTACTGGACAGTGTGGGAGATGAGCTTCTACTGAGCATGTATAACCTTAATGGCTAGTTACTTTGCAAAACTCTGTAGACTGATATCCTGCTCTCTATTATCCTTTCTTTTGTCATCGTTTATTCCGTCGGCATTCCAGGAAAACAGAATTTGGTGGCTCATTTTTTGAACTATGGGTTTACAACTTAAACATGATGTTTCTGGCTTTCTGCATGCAATTTGGTGAGCCCCAAGCAATGCTTGTGCAGTCCTTTGTTTCTTTATTTCTTGTGCTTACATTTATGTTTGTTTTCTAGTACTTGTTTCAGGTAATCAGGCATGCACCACATGGATTGCCAAGTAAAACAGCTTTTGCTTTTAGTTGTATGCTTTGCAATGAAATTATTGGTATTGGCCATGAATGCTGCAATAAGTTTTGAAGATCTTGCTGAGCTCTAGCTGAAATCTAAGTTCCTGTAGTAGCAACTTAAGTGCAGACTGTTGAATTAGATCCAGTATCAACCTAGGCAGGTTTACCAGTTCATGGTAAGTGCTATTTTGTTGTTTCACTCAAAGTTGTGCAACATAACCAGACAGATACAACAGGTGGAAGATGTGAACAGGTACAATCTTTTGATTTTTTTGTCTGTATTGGGGGAAATGACAGTGTATGCTGATCAAAGAGTTGATTCGCGCATACGACGAGTAGCTCTGACCTAAGAGTTGATTCGTGCATGCCACATGCACAGAACAAACCTTTACCCTTTTTTTTGGATGCTGCATCATTTAGCATTTACTAATGGGCCACAATGGAATGCAATAGTTAAAGGTCAAATGTCTCTGATCTCCTCAACTCAGTTTTTGAGTGGTAAGGATGACCATGCATCGATGCTTTAGGAAGTGAAAGTCGTGCCCATGTGTTGCAGATATAGCACGTTATGCGTTATAGCTGAAGTTACTGTGTTACCGTGCATTTCTGCTGTACCTTGCTTGAGAAGACGAAAAGAATCACCTTGCAATACCGTGCATTTAAATCTGGATGCTACCTTTACAACCTGATTGATTCAAGCACACAAGTAGGTAAACTTAAAGTTCCGTTACGTGCTTTACATCCCCGTTGCAATTGCAAGCTATCAACATAGCATATATATCACTGAAGTCTGTACTATTACGCACATGTACACATCTAATTTTATCAGCAGTCTCTGCTGGCCTGTTTACACCCACCTCTTCATCGCCCGGCCCAAGTGGAACCTCAGCGGGATGCAGCCTTCGAAACCAGAAGCCGTCCCGGCGCCACGCTTGCTCTTGCGCCTCCGGTCACGCCGGTCCATGAGCCGCGCGCTCTGCATCGCCGGCGAGGGGCACAGCGGCGGGACGACGTCCATCCCGGCGGAGCCCTTGGGCTTCCCCGGCTCGTCTTCCCACTCGAACGGCACCCTCCCCGTCGCCGGGCAGTACACCCTGCACGACTGCCCCAGCTCGTCGCTGCCGGTGGCCTGCAGGCGCGCCGATCGCCACATGGCGCTGTCCATCTCCATGGATTTCGACTTCTGATGCTCCATCAGTGTATCTGTTGCGATTTCTGGCAAAGTGCTGTGGTTTCTTGGGACAAGGCAATTAGGGTCGGTTGTGTTTGTGACAAATGCCCCATTAGGTGATGTGATTATATAGAGTTGGCGGTGCTGTGTTAGCCAAGGCTGCCTTTTGCAGGTCAAACGCTTGGGTTCAGGGGATGCTGATGTGTGTGGGGTGATCTGATGTCAAAGGGAGCCGGCCGGCTTTTCTCATTTCGCGTGGTGCTTTGGTTTGAAGGTCACGGCGAGGGAATTCAGTAGACGTGGCCGGCCGTTTCGTGGCAGTTACTGTTGTGTGAAGCATGGCGGGCTCCGGGTAGTTAATTGTTTGCTTGTTTCTTTTAGAGAAGCAAAAGCATTGCTCCGTACTTGATTTGAGGAAGATTACTGTACTAGATCACTTGGACAAAATTGTCTGGTGGGCGAGCCGCGTTAAGGGTTTGAAAAATGCAGCAAGTAATCCGCAATACGGTGGCTCGTGAAGGCGGCAACGGAGACAAGAGGTGCAAACTTGTCCACAGTGAAAGGATTGCAGGAGATATGCAGTGCATCGGTCCTACAGTTGCGTGCATTAGACTGGATTGCAGCAACGAATTGCGGCCAACCCAAAAGAGGACACATGGAATTTTACTTGGGCTTCTCAATTGTATTCCTGAAGGTCCTAGGGCTAATCTGGGACAAGTGTTCTACATAAACTCATCACAGAAACATTTTACCGTTTTCAATAGTTATTTGCTCGCCTGATTCAATTATTGAATATTATTACAAACAGCGGTACAGGATATTCTAACATTGCAAAAATTGGCTTCAATAGTTCCACCACTTTCTGATCATGAACAATGGGCATGTAGTCAATTTAACAAAACGTAAAGTAAGAGTATGCCATATTGCAAATTAATCTCAAAACATCATAAAGCTACCAGTTTTTAAGAGGATGATGAACGATACGACTATGGAGATAAAATTCAAAACAATGAAAGGCGTTGCTGATAAATCCTAAACCAATAACTTGAGCAATGAAATAAGTTTCAAATGTTATTTGTGGGGGCACTAGTATATTGAGATAATTGCAAAGCGCAAAAAAGATTGAGATAATTGCATGGTTGACCCTTGTTTAAGGCCAATTGGGAGTGTTTGCTCTTTTTTCACTTTGCACCACACTGCCCTTACTATTTGAAACATTTCACTTTTCACCATTGTCCAGGCTGGCAGGAGCCACTAATCAAACCTACTCCACATCATCTAAATATGTAAAGAGCCAGTGACCATATTGCTGTAGTTAGATAAGTTTAATGGCCATAATTTACACTTTTTGAAGTACGATGGCCAAATTGAAACATGCTAACATTAGGTCATTCGTGCATTTTACTCTTGTTAAATTAAAGGGCAATGGTGCAAACATTTGGGGAACTTGTAATGGTTGAAAGTGACAAAAAGAGAGACTAGTTAGGCCACAAAATGTGAGCTAACCAGCATGCATATCGCCGGGTTAATTTTTTATGGACAAAGTTTTCTACATGAAGTTCGAACACGTGTAATGTGTTTTATCGTTACTGTTTTTTTTCTCGAATACGCGGGCAGCGTATCATTGTATTAAGACGAAGAAGCAATTGATACAAAGTTCGGTTACAACCCATTTAGAATGGACTCCAAATGGTCACAAGCTGGCGAGCCAGCTGAACACAACCCGAAACAAAGCTCAAACGTGAACTACTCACATCCAAGACAACCGAGACAACCTAGACAAGAAGCTCTACGCGGAGCCCTCAGTCGACACTCCATCCCAAGGAGGGAGAGGTCTTGTTCTTCAATATTGGGAACATGTCCTTCATTGCATCCATGTGCTGCGCTGAATGACCCTCACCGAAGAATTGCTCCACCGCTTGCCTTGCCGGAGCCGTCAAGTCAAGGGGCACACCGACCTCACCGAGCCGGCGTCTCAGAACCACCGCTCCTCGCTCCGTCGTCTTGATGGTTGAGAGAGGGTCTAAGGCTTGACGACGGCTTCGCCTAAGCCCACACGTCTCCGGAGAAGGCGGACGAGGGGGGGCGTCGACAAGGACGGGATCGACTCAACGACGACGAGGCGGCTTGTCCACAAGCGGCGTCGGGACGTCCTTCGTAACCTGAGCGATGAAGGCTTCCAGAGCCGCCGAGGTGTCAACCTCCGGGTCTACGACTGTGGCACCTGCCTCCCCAGAAGGCAACACGGTCTCTGGTGGCACCAGCGAGCACCCAGCTGGTGCTTCCAGAGGAGGCACAGGGGTGGCAGCAGCTACCGACGCAGCACTTGCCGCGACAACCGACGAAGCACTCGCCATCGAAACCCGATCACGGATTTCCGGTGACCGGAAGGTGGCCACGAACAGCTTGGGGAAGGCAGGCTCGATGGTGAGGTCGTCCTCCTCAAGGTTAAACGCAGCCACGATGGCGGACTTAGCCGCGGCCAGAGCAACCATGGCCAAGGCATCAGTGGCCGAGAGCGTGAGGGCGAGGCCACTGGCAGCCACCACGGGCGATGCACGCTCTTCCGAGATCGAAGGTTGAGCACGGCCGTGCCTAGCCCCAACTAGAGAGGCAACCGGGCCGTCCGGTCGAGTATGGCCCTGGCGAAGCTTCGGGCGACGAGGCCGTCTGCAATCCTTGGCGTGGTGTCGAAGGCCATGACACCGCAGGCATCGCGATGGTTAACGACATGAAGCAACACGATGCTTGAAGGAGAGGCAATTCAAGCATCGCCCATCGAGCACCTTGGGGAAGGACCTCCGTGGCGCCTCTGACCGGGGAGGCTGCTCCCGGTGTGGAGGTTCCACACGCAGTGGCGCTCGCCGCCTCTCAACTCGCTGCCAACCATCAGGGTCAACACGAGGAGGGCGATGTGCCGCATAGCCCCCAACATGGCCAGCGGCAGTCCGACCGACCAAGGGGTGGTTATGCCTCCGAAGACCGACGATCGTCTCCGTCGTTCCACGCCAACGGTTGCCGCGCTTGGAGCGACGCTTGGCCGGCTGGGGCGGAGGAGGGGGTGGGCGGTGGCCCCGCCGCCAGGGGCGCTTGCGGTGTCCGCCTTCACCACGGGGAGGCTGCACCACGATGGAGCGGAGCGTGGGCTTTGGAGCCGGCGCGGGGCTGCGGCGGACGACATCAAGGTAGGGGGTTAGGGAGGATGCGCCAACCTCACCGGCATTGACTGCCTCGTCGACGTCGTCCTCGGAGTCGGAGTCGTCGGAGTAGTCCATCCAACGCTTGGCCATACCGCGGTCTGCCGACGAGACGATGGGGAAGAATGGCTCCGCCGCGCGTGAGAGCGATGAGTGGGATGCCGCGCCAGGAGAGAGGGCGCCTGGGCTGCCCATGGTGCCGGAGGTGGCCGACGGCGTCGACGGTGGAGGATGGCCGTCGAGGTCGGGCGGCACCATCGCGCGGGACGAAGGCTGCTGGCCCACGACCGGTACCGCGCCATCTCCGTCGGCGAGGGCGCCTGCATCAGTGGTCGAGTCGCCGGAGCTGCCCATGGTGGAGGAGGTGGGCGCCGGCGGCGACGGCGGAGGAAGAATGGCTCCGCCGCGGGTGAGAGCGACGAGGAGGATGTCGCGCTAGGAGAGAGGGTGCCTGGGCTGCCCATGGTGTCGGAGGTGGGCGTCGGCGGCGGAGGATGGCCGCCGAGGTCGTGCGGCACCGTCGCGTGGGAGCAAGGCTGCTGGCCCACGACCGGTGCCGCATCAGCTTGGCCGGCGAGGGCGCCTGCGCCGGCGGCCATGGCCGCGGCCTCCGCGTGCGAGAAGGTGGAGCGCTGCACGGCGAAGGAGGAGGGCGTGGGGGAGCTGCTGCGGCTGGGGTGTATGGCGTGGGAGGAGCTGCGGCGGCGGCACCGCCGGCGGCGGCGGGGGAACCCTGTTATCGTTACTGTAGTGTTTAGTTTAAAGGATAAGATGATCTATTACCTAGTTTGGTTTGGGAATGGAACATTTTGATCCATATATCATCATCTTATTTATCATATGAACATAGTTGATATAAATATTGATAATGAGTCATTCTACCAAAATTTCTGACCGCTCAACTGCTCAAGCATCCCTACCGTCCGGCAGCTTTGAAGCTTGTCGCCCAGCCATGCAGATGCGGCGCCCCTGATTTAGCGTCGCCCCGGCCTCTCCGTCTCCGGCCAGCATGCACGTCCAAGTTTAGGACACTCGCCACGCACATCTATATTGCCCTCTTTCTCTCTCCACAAACTCCGGTGAATCAAAGCAGAGCAGCCATGGCTTCGCGTTCGCCCACCATTGCGCTCCTCCTCATCCTCGCCGCCGGCCTCGCCTCGCCGTCGTCGGCCTTCAACATCACCAGGCTCCTCGGCGAGTTCTCCGACTTGTCAAACTTCAACAGCCTCCTGTCGCAGACGAAGCTCGCCGAGGAGATCAACCGGCGGCAGACCATCACCGTGCTCGCCGTCGACAACGGCGCCGCGGGCGGCATCTCCTCCCTCCCTTCCGACGTCCAGCGCAAGGTGCTGTCCATGCACGTCGTCCTCGACTACTACGACAAGGCCAAGCTGGAGGCCATCAAGAACCACACCACCCTGCTCACCACCATGTTCCAGTCCTCCGGCAAGGCCACCGACCGCATGGGCTTCCTCAACTTCACCAAGCGCTCCGACGGCACCATGGTGTTCGGCTCCGCCGAGCCCGGCGCGCCAAAGAACTCCCAGGTCGTCAAGTTCGTCGCTCTCCCTGTTGGACGTATATATGAAATGTACCTATGTAATTGTAATGTAATCTCCTTCTCCCTCGTATTGTTGTGTTAATGATCTGTTGAGCCTGCTGATGTTGCACGTAGTAATCGTGTACGTGGATAGTCTTAAATTTGATTCGAACTGGAGTTTTCAAAACTGTACATACAAGCACGAGAGTCGAGACCCTGATCTTGCTGGGTCAGACTATAGTGTGTACGTGCTCAAGCATTCGAGCAGTCCACTTGTCTGATTTTTAGAGCCGTCGCATCCTGTAGTGTTCTTCTTTCTTCCATTCTTCTTCCCCGCCATGTGTCTCCGTGTCCCTTTCCTACCACTGTTCTACATATTGTCTCTGATGCCATCCACCGTCATCTTGTTTGAGACACTGGATCAGTTTATTAAAACTTTCTTTCATCCAAAAATGCTTAGTAGGATTGGCGTACCAAACGCATGACTAAACCCAACGAGAGAGCTGATGAACCGTACTACGCCAGCCGAATGCTGATCGATGAACCGTACTAGGCCAGCCATTCAGCTGATCTTCCAGAGCTTTATTAAAATATTAATCAAATATTTAGAAAAAAACAGATCAAATGTTTTTTTTGACCGAAGTCAGTAGAAGAAACCCTTACATATATTTTTATAATTTTATTCCAAACCCAGTGTTCTAACCACTAGGTTAGATGCCCTTTCACAAAACAGATTAAATGTTCAATAAAGGAATTTGACGTGTTCAATCATGAAACAACTACTTCCGCTGTTCTAAATTATTGGTTCACTCTAGTTCTGTACTAGATCAAACTCATCTAATTTTAACTAAATTTATTTGAAAATGTATTAAGATATATGAAACCAAATAATGTGCTATCAAGGTATATTTTATGGTGGATTCAATTAAACTAATTTGATGACATAGACTCTATAAACTTCATTAAAATTAGACAAAAATTTAACTTATATGAACTTGAAGTTAGAATGATCAAACAGACTATGAACTTCCTGGTATGCAAATTTCTATGCGTATCAGAAAATTAGTCCAAGGGAAAAAAATGTGCAGCACACTATCTAGCATGTGCGACTGGAGAGCAAAAATGGAAGGTTGATCTCAAGATACCAGATAAATGAAGCATATGATTCATATTTTCTTGTGGATGAATTCGAGATAACTATCACGATTGTACTGAAAATGAGTTGAGAAATAAACGCATCACATGCATACAAATACAACATTGATTTTGTGGAAATTGATAATACATTGCACAAAAATTGAGGAAGTATGCTTTAAAGATTTTGAAAATCTTAAATGCAGTCTCAGTAAAAAGTTTCACTACACGTTGACAGTTACTATACCAGAAACTAGGTAACTGAGCCAAAAGAGGTTTATGATGATGAAATCCCCATGAAACCCCATTAAGACTGGCCTAACACGTGGTCTAAAAACCAAAGGGATTAATGGCATAACAAATCATACCATCAAATACAAAAACAAATGATGTAAAGATACAAGCGGATTCCCTGCCAACCATACATACACAAGCTAATCACACAACTCATTACACATTCATACCTGTAAAAGGGTCAGAGAAGCAATCTAATGATATGAGCTCCTGCTACTATTCACATTTGCTGCTATGCAACATTGGTTGTCACTTGTCAGTTTGCTGCTCGTGAACTAAGGTTTTCAAAAGCTAAGCAACGGTTCACTTCTGCTAAGATAAAAACCAGATTAGCTACACTACATCCTTGGCTTCAATCCCAGAATATTTGCTGAAATGTTAGATAGCCTCCTCCATCTCCTATGATTAAACTCCATAAACCTCTGGTGTCGCCTCAAGGTATTTGAATAATCCTTGCCTTCTTCACATTCAACAAAATCCATTATATCATTCCAGTCTGCTGAATATTTAGGATGAAGCTCCAAAAAGGCCCGACCATCAGCCTTTCTGATCTGAGGAGTCTGCAAACTGCAACAAAATAGCATAGTTCAAAATCAATATTTATTAGCATTACACTAAGCTAACAAACATGAATCAGATGTCAAGAGACAAATGAATATAGTATCAGTCCTGCATGTTTAAAATAAGTCTAAATTTGATAACAATAAAACAGTCCGCCACCATCAATGTGTTGATCTATAGGAATTCTGTGATCAAATTTGGTGAAGGGATTAAATTGATCTTGACTGTATATCACCATACACACAAACAATAGTGGAACAACTGCCTCAAAAAAAAGTGGAACAAATCAGCATTGCAGACAAACACATCTGGTGCGCACCTACATCTTTTACTTGTCTTTCAGTCGTTCCAATGGAAAGTACCTTCAAATAATACCATTTTGATGGAACAATAACCAGCATTGTAATTACTATCTTGCAATCGCCGTACACCCACCAATAGTAACCAGGAATCCAGGGTCCATGGGACCAAGGAGTATGGATCACATGAGCTAAAACTGTTGGTTAACATGGAACGGAGAGGAACATTCTTCAGGGTGCTAGTTTGGGACAGAGTTAATGACCCCAGTATGTCAGAGTCAATAACACATGGTCCAAAATAAGGAAAACATATGGTCCCAATTAAGTTCAGATAACACCTAAATATGCATTTAGAGAAGGAACAGGGAAAAAGGAAAAAATGATAACAAGGAATTGGACATTGAATCATTGACCAAATCCTGCTGAGCAAAATTGATGTCAGAAAGTACCATGGCCTGTGTTTTACTATTACTAACACATTACTAAACTATGCATAAAATATATATCATGGGTGTACTAATTTGAAACCTAGAAATGTTGTTCTGTCCAATAAGTGTAACTAGGCAAGTAATTTAGGGCATGTATAACTGTATTGTCTTAGACTTCACATTCAGAAACACCATAAATCTCTAAGAGAAGGACCTCCCTCCTTCATGCATGTTCAACTAAGACTTCATTAATCTGTAAGGTTATGAAATCTCTCTCGTGTCCAACTAATACTTCGCTAATCTGCAAGGTTACAAAAATGGCTGATGTGGCACCATTGTTCTTTTTTTTTTTGAGCTATTGGCACCATTGTTCTTGTACATGCCCTAGTTTAACAGTTTCTAAAAGATAGTAACAGATGGAGTAAGCATTACGTTTGCCATCAAAATTATTTAACCGATGACTGTTATTTTATCTACAGAGAAGTACTATTATTTTTTTACTTCATTTCTACATTTAAGTACAAAACCAAGACAAGTTTCTCAATTGTGGACCTAAGTTGTAGTAACAACTGAAAATATGGTTTCAGAGGCTACCTGCTTCCATCTGCATTGATGTGCCTGCCTCTATGAATCTTATGTATGGTTTCATATCGTGATGCTATTGCTTTAGTCCGTGCAGAAACCTGCATATGTGGTAGTCAGATAAAATGAAATTGCGGAAATAAAATAGTGGAAAAAGAGAGTCTTATGAATCAGGAAGAACTAATATATAAATTGCTACCTCTCTAATTCTCTCTTTGGTATTGCATAAAGCTGCAGATTCTTTTGAAACATCATTGGAGAGCTGAAATGTAGCCAGATATTCCTTTTCGGCAATAAGATTCACAGATATTATCATCATCATAATGCAACCTTTCCACAAAAAGCCAAGTCTCCTCCTTACACAAAAAATGGATAAGGTAGCAAAATGAGCCAACATTAGCATTGGGGCACTTTCCCTGTCCACAGGCATCCCAATAATATCATGTAAGTCATATCTGTGAAGCTCATTTGCTTCATGTTGCCCAAGCAAACGGATGGTTTCATATATAACATTGTACCCCTGGGAGAGCATTGCATAGTTTACATTTTCTTTGTCACTGGCAGACCTCATTTGGCTGAAATAATGCAGGATGTGTAGAAAAGAGGAACTCATTACCCTAAGTACTGCAGCAAGGCAAATGATCCCACCTGATACTTCAGCATCGGATTCCTGCACGTCCTTTTGCTTTGCACAGTGCAGGATGTTTGACAATATGACCTTCATGAGCTTAGTTGATTGTTGCCTGAACTTTTCATGAAACATATGCTGGTTCTCTTCAATTAGGCGATCAATGTCACTCTCGTTGGTGGGCAGGCCATCACCAGAGTGCAATTGGCAAAATGAAAGGAGCCTATTGATCTGACTTTTGAGTTTCTGATCAGTGGCACCATTGATACAACAACTAAAAGGTTTTTCCTTGACCAAGCAACACAATGGTACTTTCACACCACCAGTTCTGTTGAAAACATGCAATTCTGGTAAATATCTCACATAAAGATTCATGGCATGCTCAAATGCTAACAAATGCGAGCCCAGATCTTGATCACTGATGCATCTTGAAGCTAGCAGTAAAAGATGTGCTTGGACAACAGCAGGAAAAGACAACAAGCCTGTCCTGTTAATCAGCCCAAAAGCCCCATGAAAACTGATTTCTGGAGTCTCCTGAGATCTGTTCCCTGACCAAGAAAGTGCACTCAGAAACACCTCAAATCCTTCCTCATCCTGCAATGATGAAATGAAATGGCGGCACACAAGCTCCAGCACGATGTGGTGCCCACCCTGGCAGGCCGTCAGATAAAATGAAATTGCGGAAATAAAATAGTGGAAAAAGAGAGTCTTATGAATCAGGAAGAACTAATATATAAATTGCTACCTCTCTAATTCTCTCTTTGGTATTGTGTAAAGCTGCAGATTCTTTTGAAACATCAATGGAGAGCTGAAATGTAGCCAGATATTCCTTTTCGGCAATAAGATTCACAGACATTATCATCATCATAATGCAACCTTTCCACAGAAAGCCAAGTCTCCTCCTTACACAAAAAATGGATAAGGTAGCAAAATGAGCCAACATTAGCATTGGGGCACTTTCCCTGTCCACAGGCATCCCAATAATATCATGTAAGTCATATCTGTGAAGCTCATTTGCTTCATGTTGCCCAAGCAAACGGATGGTTTCATATATAACATTGTACCCCTGGGAGAGCATTGCATAGTTTACATTTTCTTTGTCACTGGC
The DNA here is from genome assembly GCA_900205405.1 of Echinochloa crus-galli. Lineage (NCBI taxonomy): Eukaryota > Viridiplantae > Streptophyta > Magnoliopsida > Poales > Poaceae > Echinochloa > Echinochloa crus-galli. Next base: position 1,845,506 of record OAMR01000234.1, read on the forward strand.
AAAAAAACAAGGCTTCCAGCGAACACCTGCAAGAACCAAAAGAGAGTTCACTTACCCAAACCAATGAGCTCGCAGCACAATCAAGTGGAAAGGGAAATCAGCACTTCGAACTGATTCCTGAATCTTTCGTTAAGGAATTGACGCAACCAAGTACAGAGAGGGCAATTAAAGAGTACCTCGAGTGCGGGGAGGAGGGAAGGGGACGGGTCGCAGGAGAGGATGGAGCCAAGGGAGGCGAAGAGGCCGCGGCAGCATCGAGCGGCTAGGCTGGGATCGCCGGCGTTGAGAAGAGGCAGCAACTGGAGGCAGCGGCGAAGGGGAGGAAGGTCCGGACAAGGCGGGGACGTCGAGGAGGAGCAGCCCCGGGAGAGCTCCGCCAGAGCAAGGGTCGCCAAGCGCCGGGCGGCTTCCAGCTCCTCGGGGTCGGCCATTGGCGGCGGGTTGGGAGCGGAAACCCAGGTATGCGTTGCCCCGGTGACCCCGCGGTTGGGCGGATGGGTGGCGGCGGCGAAGGCGAAGGTTTCTCGCGTGGGCAACTGACGGCGTTGACGCCGTGACGACGGTTGGGGAAAATTTTGAACATGCCGCCCGCCCAGCCCACATTTTTTTTTTGAGATCAGCCCACAAACTTTAGTACTCGCCGGCGAGTACTAGCCCACAGACTTTAGTACTGGCCCACAAACTTTAGTACTCGCCGGCTCGTGAGGGCTATACTGCAATTGATTTTTACCTAAGGATTTAATTGACACATGTTGATGAGAACATCCACACAAAATTCATGTTGCTTTTCTTTTTGGAAAAATGTATTTTTATCTCTTAAGTATCACGAAAATGTGACTTTCATCCTCATATTTTTAATTAATGCAAATCATTCCCTAACTAAAACAGTGCACTAATCATCCATATCCCGCTTAATAATATTTTAGTTGCCATCTAGCAGTGGTTTAGGCCATGTAATCAGGAAGTTCTGCTACAATAAAATTTAACCATCATGATAAGATTTTGCAGACTTGAGCTAAGCGTGGCCTGGCATTTTGACAACCCCAGCCTGTAGACTAACAACAAACAAAACAATCTGGGTGACTCCTATCTCTTCTTCCGATACCATCATGTTCATCTTGATGAGCTAGCTAGAGTTAGGAGCACAAAAATAGAGAATGAGAGAAATTTTATGAAAAAATTAATGAAATTGGTTCACACGTTAATGTTGTAATTTTTCAACTACCATCCAACATATTTGAATTCTTATTAGTATAGGTACATGAAGAAACTTTCTAGCAATGATGATGTGAACTGGTGATTAGTGCACCAAGTCAGTTGGTTAAGGGACTAATCTATATCAATTGAAACATGAGGGATAAAAGCCACACTTTCACAATACTTGACGGATGAAAAATATATTTCTTCTTTATTTTTTTTGCCATATGGAACATCATATCAGTAGGGGTCATTGAGTCATTCCCCTCCCGTTTCACTAAAAAATATTCATGTTTGCTTCACTAATTCTAACTGGCACGGTATGAATTGATGAACAATGAATATTCATCTATAATTGGTACTTTGATGGATGATGGATTGATGATATATTAATAACCCGTTAATTGGTCACTATAGGAGTATGCTGATGGATGGATGATGAATTGATATATTAATGGTGTTCGATGCATAAGTTCCCCATACATATATCAATATGTTTTGTGCAGCTAGAAAATGTCACAAAAATAAGCTACAAAATAACTTAAAACTAGAAAAAAGAAATGTTGTTGGCAACATTTAGCTAGGGCCTCCATCCTTTTTCCCCTCTCCGAGCCTAAAACTTAATGACTGACCGTTCAAGGAGTTCGGTGCATACAATTAATGCGCGTTAGAGCATCTCCAAGAATGTTCAATATATGTACTTCTACTAATCTTATATTGTCACATTTCCAAGAAATGCCTCTTTTTCTCCGAGGAGACTGAAAGGAACCGGATTCCCACTGACGAGAATCCGACTCCCTATACCTTAGGATAGTTCCAGGAATAGCAGCTATCTCGTAGAGGACTCATCTCAGTATAATATCACATCCATACAACGATAAAAGATCCAGTACATGACATATATAAAATATAACGGTCTGATACAAGTCCTCAGGACTAAATCGACAATGGGAACAGCTACGGAGCAGTAGCTAAATCATCGGGGTCCACTCCACAGGCATCCTTGAGCGCACGCGTAACCCTTCAGTCGTACCATCCGTCTTGGTTGAACTCGTGGTCGGGGTCTTCTCCTGTCCACCCAAAGTGTGTCCCCAAGGAAATGGGACAGGTTTACGTCACCAACCATAATATGAAACAATGCTTTAAAGTGGCCTAGACTAGTAATAAAATATTCAAGAAATATAAGCTGGGGTTCTCCTATGCGCGCAGCAGCAATAACCTGAGTTTATCTCATCACCAACTCCTCCCCTCACAAGAGTGTTCACACTCCCCAAATCCCACCATCAGCCTCACAACCACATCGGGCTCGTCCTGCCGCAACAGGTTCCCGCAATATCATTCTCTAACACCTTTCACTCACTAGTCGACTCGGTGAGCTCCCTCCCCACCTTGTCTCATCAGCAACGCTGGACCAATCTCTCATAACCCAAACCAAGGATGAGGTAAGAAAGCAGATTCCCAAGCTATCGGGGCTTATCAGAAGCGGGTTGTCCGTAACCGTGGACACGGCTATACGTATAGTTTCACTCTGCAGAGGTGGCACTCCTGGAATCCATCCGGGCTGCAAGGCTAGTCAGCAACCAACCTGAGACACAGCCCAAAGCAAAGACCTTAAACAGTAACGGCGCCAATCCTGTCTCCCTGGGCTCGGGAAACATCTGAACTAACATCTGCCCCAGGGGTGTGAAACCTTCCCGCCGGGGCCAGTCGGGGGCAGTGGTAAATCAGGGAGAGTACGCCGCAACGAGTCCCTCTTACACATATCAAACTCGAATCTCCTACAGTCTCGGCGCCGCACTAGAGTAGGCTTGCTGGAACCCTCCCCATACTGGGTAGATGGTGAGCACGGTATTCCCACGTCCAAAGGTGGAACAAGTGGTCCGCGACCAAAACTGGATACCGACTCAGTCCTTAATTATCGGTGGAAGCAAGTATCAGCGTCATAAGCGATCCGCCGCAACGGTCTGCAATCGGCACCCATTATAGGTATGGCCGCCCAAACTCCTCAAAAGAAACTAAGTAACCAAGTAATCATGTACCCGCAACAGGTACTCCGTAGGAACTATCCGAGTGTAGTTCCCAAGCACCCCGATCAAAGGATTGGGTTATTATCACTTGCTTCCACCGCCTAACTGCACTACACCTGCCCAAGCCCTCCCAACTCACGCCAAGAAGATCAATCACAACCATCCCAACACATGCATAGCATAGCATTTATATAAAGTGGATAACTGGGTAGCAAGGTAACATGATAGATAAAAGGCGGTGCAGGGCATATTATCATGCATATAAAGTAAAGCACTAGCATACTAGTTTGCATGTCTACTAGGTATTTCAAAGTTTGGTCGGGCGTGAACCTGGGAAAGCTTCCTCTTCCTCCTCAAAGCTGTTGTCAAGGTAGTCCGGCTCCTCCGGGTACTCTGGGGCTCCTAAAGTCGCGAGAAATAAAATAAGACGCGGCTATTAGCAAAGAAACACCAAAACAGCGGAAAAGGAAGACCCAAAGAACACCAAACACTACACTAACGCGTAGGTCATGATTTTAGAAAAATATTGAAACTGGTTTCATATTTTTCTGAGCTACGTTGATTTACTATTAATTTTCGAAGTTTAAATCATTTTCTGAAAATAATAAACAATTTCCGGAAAAGAAAATCAGACAAAATCAGCCTGCTGACGTCATGCTGACGTCAGCAGTGGGGTCCGCCTAGGGTGTGCTGACGTCAGCGTTGACTTGGTCAACGGTCAACGGTCAGCGCTCAAGTCAGTGGGCCCCACCGGTCAGTGACACACAGTGGCTGACATGTGGGCCCCATGCGTCAGCGCAGTTAAATGGAAAGGAAAATTAAACGCCGCTGGGCTGCTGATGGGCCAAAAGTGGCTGGGCCGGAAGAGTTCAGGGGGCACAACTGGACTTAAAGGAGAGCTTTAGGCCCACGAAGGGGTTCGGCTGGATCCGGCGCTGTGGACCAAGTCCACTGTGCACCGTGAGAGGGGTTCATGTGCACCGGGTGCATGGGATCTGGTGTGGCTGACTCGGGATCTTCTACGGTTGTGCGTGTGACGTGCTGGTGTGGCCGGGCGTGTGGCTTGGCCGGAAAGTGAACGGCAAGGCTCGGGAACAGGTGGAAAAGCTCGGCTTGGGTTCGGCGAACACGACCAGGGAGAAAAAGTGGGGAGTTTGGCCGGTGAGACGGCTCCCCGACGCGAGCGGCGGCGGCGCGGCCGGAGCTCGGCGGCGACAGCCCGGCGAGACGGCTCAAGGTCTCGGCTTGGTTCCCAAAAGTGCGGGCTTGCGCGTGCGTGACCACCAACGACTGCTGGGGCACGGCTAGGTGCTCGTGCGCGGGCGCGTGGCTTACCACGGCCGCGACACGGCCTCGGCGTGCGCGCGCGGCGAGCAGAGCTCGGCCGCGGCGGCCGTGGCTGCGAGGTTCAGGCGACGGCGGTTTTGCAAAAGGGTTGGCGGCTCAAGGTCCCTGCACGAAGACATGAGACACAGCACGAAGGCTGGCTCCAGAGAAAGGCTGGCTCGGCGGCAAGCTTGCGCGGTGGCGCTCCGCCGGAAACAGAGACGTAGAGGGGTACGGCGACGGCGGCTCACCACGAGGCTAGTCGTGGTACGCAGCAGCTCGGGGAAGGCTCGCGGTGCTCCGGTGATGCTCGCGTTCCCACGTGCTGCTTTGCTTCGGCTCTGGCTTGGCGTCTCCACGAGCGGCGGCGACGGCAATGGCGGCGGTGGCGCGAAGACGACGATCGGCAGCACCACGGTCCGCTCCTGCTCCTCCTCTCCCTTCTCCAACACCCAGGACGCCTCCCTCTCCTCTCACCCTCTCGAATCAGTGGCTGGGAAAACCCCAAAGGGGCGGCGCGGCTTGGGGAAGAAGAAGGTCGGGCGATGGCTTTATAGGGCGCTGGCGGCTAGGGTTTGGGGCATGGACGGCCGGATGAGTGAGCACAACGCTTGGGGACACGCGTCCGCATCGCATCGAGCCGCCACGAGGGTTGATGGGACCGGCTCGGCGTCACGGGCGCGGCGGCAGAGAGGGAGCGGCCGCGCGCGAGGAAGAAGGAGAGGAAGGGGATAAAGCTGACATGCGGGCCCCGCGTGTCAGCGACGGAAGGGTGACGCGGAGACGACACGGAGAATGGCCGGGCCGTTTGATGAGGACATCACCGGCTTAGATACGACCATATTAATGACTTGTAAACAAAAGGTGAATCAATTCTATACCACGAGTATTGTTGCTACATTCGATGAATTGATGCTACGCCATGATGTGTGTTCATTGTCATTTTCAGAAATACATACGTGGATTAAAAAGAGTGCTAGACACACATGGAAGGCATGGAGGACCAAAGAAGTTGATTGGGGACCAAGTTCAAGTGTTCCTAACGTCTCCACTAGGCCACCACGTCACTTTGGGCCCAAAGATGGAAAGAGATCAAGTACAGCACGTTTTGGAGGCTAGATTCGGACTGTAGAAAAGCATCGACTTGTGATGGACGCCACGGTCACATACGGACTCCATTTTGGGCGTTCAAGTACTTCATGGAAAGCTTATCAAGTCTACTTTCAGATGGATCCGGACTCACCTTCATATCTGTTCGGATGCGGCCGCAATCATCGAGTTACTACAGAGACCTTTTCTGCCCACGGTGCTGCGTCACCTTATTTTGGGCCGATGGGCC
>OAMR01000234.1:1855670-1879228 GCA_900205405.1 Echinochloa crus-galli
GGGGTGGTTTTTGGACTTGGTTGGAAGATTCGGCCCACGAAGGTTAGTTTGGGTTTGACAATTAGTTTGGCTTAGTTAGTGTTTGAATTCAAATCTAGAATTTGAATTCAAACCAACCAAAAATCCAATAAAACCAAATTAACTCCAAATCACCACTATTTGATCCTTAGCACTTCCAATTATTTTTAATAAATTTTAAATTTGCCTAAGAGCAAAGGGGGAAATTAGAGAACAATCTTATATGTTGGTTTGCATGCACAACAATTCCACTAAAAATTTTTAAACTCCAATTTTTACATTCAACAAATCCTAGAGAATTTTTAGGGTTATTACAGAGACTTTATTTTTATCTCTATCAGACCAAAAAATATATTACGTAATCCCACTGGATCTCCTCCATTCGACTTCCACTTATTGTTATCACACCCCTTCCTCTCTATATTGTCTTTTTTTTCTTGCGAGGGGTTTGCGATTTGCGAGTGCGGAGGAAGACAGAAATCTAGTTCATATTGGTCACACCTAAAAATTAAGAACAAAATTAGGCAACTATTGAACCTCTGTTTCCCTTTTTACATCATTCCTCAAAACTGGTTATTTAAAGTATTTATTGGTTACTCTTGAAGATGCTATGGTAGGGGAGGACTAAATAAACAAACGAAGAACTTCAACTTTATTGGCTCTCCAGTCTCCACTCGGACAGATGTAAGCTGCACCGGCCACCGGGTCAAGCTCTTGTGTGTTTTTTTTGGGCAGGACAGGAGCTTCCATTAATTATCAGCAAAATTACAATCACCAGTTACAATGGCCTCCAGCCAGTAAACTGCACGCACAGAAGCAGCATAAGCAGAGTATGTACTCTATCTATACTATAAAGAGAATGAGATTTAAAAACATTTCTCACCGAGATTAGGCCTACCCACCACTTCCACCCACCTCACAAAAGTCACAAAAGGACCCACCTGCCAGTAACTAGGACGATGAAAGACGATTTTAAGGGAGGGGGGGGAGGGACATTTCCAAGTGTTTTTCCCCCAAAATCTCAAAACTTTTTTCACCTGAGACTCCCGCAGGTACCCATACCTACCCACGCAGCCTCCCTACCTATCCATACCCACCCACGCGACATACCAAAACCCTAAATCGCCCCCCCGTCTTTCCCCTCCTCCTCCCGCGCCCGCACCCGCACCCGCCACCGGCTCCCCTCCCTCTCGCGCCGTGTCGCCCCTCCTCCCGCGTCCGCACCCGCCGCCGGCTCCCCTCACTCTCGCGCCGCGTCGCCCCCTCACTCCCTAGCGCGCCGCCGCCGCCGCCCCCTCCTCCCTTGCGTGGACCACCGAGATCCGCCGTCGCCGCCACCTCGGTGCCCCGACGCCAGGCCGCCGCCGCCATCACCTGGACCTCCAACGCGAGGCCGCCGCTCGCACGATCGAGCAGCCGCCGCCGGTGACTCTATCCTCTCAATCCCCTGCCTCCCCCTCCGTCCTCCCCCAGGCGCCCCCGCCCCTGCCGGTTTCCTCCGCCCTCCCCACCCGCAGGCGCCGCCGGTCCGCTCCGCCCTCCCCACCCGCGTTCGTCCCTGCCCGCCGCAACGACTTGGTGTGGAAGCCGACGAGCGGGCCCAGCAGGCGCGCCGCCTCGACGTCGGAGAGCGAGCACCCACCAGGTATGCCCGCCCGGCCGCCCCTTCTCTTCCCTTCGTGCTGTGTGAAATGGAGCACCCCAAACCCTAATGATATGATGTCTGGCCGCCAATCGAACCCAATCCCTTGAAAAGAATGGCGATGGTTGGTTGCTGCAATCCGAGGCGGTGCATGTTCTATTACTTCTGACAGGTTGTGCCTTCCTTTGATTGTAGCATTTCTCAAATTTAATGGAGTGGCAGCCAGGATAATTCTACTATTTGCTGGGACAATAGATTTGAGTTTTCTTTTTCTTTCAGAACTTCTCACAATATATGATACTTGCTCAAGTCTTTTGAACAGCTCATATTTTATGGCCTGAGTTCACCTATCCAGCTTCTTACATTTTTACACATGCAGGCTTGGCTTCATATTTCTACTGATCTTTGATGATAATTTAGAAAACTAAAATGCCTACATAATCCGGTGACCTGTATGAAAGAAAATGGAAGCAAGTCAATACGAATTATTTGTTTTTTAAATACCAACATAAAAAGGTTTAGTGATAGTAGGCTTATCAAAGAAAATGGAAGCAAGTCAGTGTTAATTGTAATGGGATTTTTTCCCCTAGGAAACAGTTGATATTCTTATTTATTCCTAATACTCCACACCATGGCTTATCTCAAGGTTGTTCTTGCTGCTTGCTCCGTAGCAACACCCATCACTCAATTGTATTAATACGCTGCCACGCTGGTGAGTTCTGGAAACTTTAGTTGTCCGTGGTGTTTTCCTTATGGAGGTACTTTTGATATTGGAATTATTTTTATTTTTGTGGCTTGCTGTGTCAAAATGACTTGTGGCTTGCATAACTGGTGCTTGGGAATTGTGATAGTAGTATATCAGGATTGAAGGCCTGGAGGATTGCATGGTCTGAATATAATATTGCCTATTTGTTCTAGAAAGAAAAGAAAAACTATGTAGAGCAGTTTATTGTTCTCTGTCAATCTATGTGATTTTCTATGTATGTATATAATGCATTTGGTGGGCCTCTTGGGCACAACACTTGTACCTGGTGATCCAATTTTGCAGTTAATCGATACCCGTTTTTGTGTAGGGCAAAGGATTCTCTGTGAGTGTTGCTTCAATGAGTTGCAACAGACTTTGGTCTCTGCAAAGGGGAGAAAGATGGGATGGTTTGCACCATGGCAATAAATAAGTATGTACCTCGGCCCCGATATAGAAATGTCTTCATTTCAGTAGTAGCTTCATTATCAATAAACATAGGAATGTTCTGGAACAATATTGCACACAAAAGTGATAAGAACATTTTGTGATAAGTGATTGCCACATCTTTCACATATATCAACACAAAGTGTACTGGTTTAATGCACCACATTTTCATGAATGTGGTGTGTGTTTGCCTTCCTTCTGCCAGATCTTAGCCAGATGAGCTTCTGCCGTTTTAGACTGACTAAAGCATCTCCTATGTATTGTCTCAACTGCAACAATGCTTCAAAGATTCCATTCAGCAACTGAGATGGATAATTGGATTTGCACGTGACATGATTCAGTATGTTTCTTTCCTTTTTTTGCATAAAACATCACAGAAGTATACTAAGGAAGAGTGGAGCTTATATGCATGTGATTGCCTTGATGTGGTTCTCTGATTCTTTTCCATGTTAACTTTGTGTGCCATGTGGTTCTCTGATTCTTTTCTATGAACAAGACTTTGCTTTATCTACTCTCCATCCACAGCCACCACATATTAAAGAAGTGAATTGTCATCGGCAGCTATGGCAGCCGCCATAGCTTGCCATATAGGTGGCTCCGCCACTGATTAGAACAAATAATCCTTGTGATTTCAAAAGGAGACCCACTCTATGATTTGAAAAGGAGATCCACTCTAAACCAATCAAAATGCTGCAATATAGATGCTTTCCATTGCTCTTGCTAAACAGGTTGAAACGATGGTATGCTTCAAGGTTAGGGTATGTTCAGTCCTTGTTCTTCTATTGCTAACCATTTTTTCTTATTTTAGTGTGGCAATAAAGATTAAAACTATGTTACAGGATGCCAACACTAAGTTTGAGAAGGAAAAGTTAACAATTTAATTAATCCATAGCACTAGCCTTTCATTGAGTTTACCATAGAAATACATATCAAAATTTTATTTCACTTATTATATTGCGTGCATTCTGTTTACTGAGTATTGCGTCATGCCACTTCTAATGCATCTCTAAATAAATATTTAGTTTTCCAAAAATGTTGCACAGCCTCAGTGAATATATCCAATGGCCCACTAATTTTCTACATTTGTAGGCTTATGCTCTTTTTACACATGATTAATGGAGCTCTTATTATTTGTGGATTAATTGGAAGGTAGTTCTAGAAGATGTGTCAATTCGTCATCGAAAGCTATGTTTGAGTTATAGGACAAAGTAAAATACTTACCATTACTACTTTTACAACCAATTTATATAGATCTTTTTGTGAGTATTTCTGTGGCTTTTATGATTGCCTCAAGGCTTTCAATCTGCATCAAACAATGATTTCTATAGCTTAGTGCATGTGACTTTCCCGTAGGTTGGTTCTGCTAAGATTTTGATTTACTCCGATGATAGTGATGCGCCTCCTGACCCTGCAGTCTGCAAGGTGAGATCACGCTTCCAAACTCCTGCTATCTTTGAGTTATAGGACAGAGTAAAATACTTACCATTACTACTTTTACAACCAATATATATAGATCTTTTTGTGAGTATTTCTGTGGCTTCTATGATTGCCTCGAGGCTTTCAATCTGCATCAAACAATGATTTTTGTAGCTTAGTGCATGTGACTTTCCCGTAGGTTGGTTCTGCTAAGATTTTGATTTACTCTGATGATAGTGATGCGCCTCCTGACCCTGCAGTCTGCAAGGTGAGATCACGCTTCAAACTCCTGCAATTTCTTTTGATCTATCTATTTCTAAGAAATGTGGTTTGGAGATTCAATCTGGTGTAGATTGGGAGTAGTAGGATGGTCAATTTTTTTGGAAACTGGTTGGTTCACTGGTGGAGATTCTAATTAGGTTCTAGAAAATATGGCAGTGCAGGCCATCAGAACAATAGATTTGATCGTTTCTGTATAGATTTCTTGCATGTAGGAGATTTTGGTTAAAAGACAATTAACAGTGAGTAGGGACTGAGGGAATAGTATCTGTTTCTGTTGAGATGATAGGACCATTTGGCCTTCTGGTTATTGATAGATGGTTACTCTGGGAGCACATGTTTTATTTTCAGTTCCTATCATTGGTGCGTGCTTCACTATCATGCAGAGATAGCATTGATATGGGCAACCAAAATGTCTCTACCATTGCCTACCAATGCATATGTGATTGACTTCAAAATTCTGTTTTAGAAATCTATTCTGAAACTAAAGTGTGGCCATTGGTTATTGTAGTCCATATTTCGCATCCTTTGGTTGGCATGCTCTGGCAGAATACCTGGAGCTTTGGGATACTTTAAATAGCTGGAACCTTAGCACAACCCAGGACGTTTGAAAGTTCAGAATACCTGGAGCTTTGGGATACATAAGTATGGCTGGCAATTCGGAATCGTTGTTGGACAGCAGACTGGCTGCAAAACTGTGTTGAGAAACTTGGGTGCGGGATTAGGTCATTCTCTATTGGCTTATAAAGCTGTGTTACATGGGTAACCTGTCCCCTGTACTTCAACATCGCTGTCATTTTATATTTGCGCAACCATCAATACTGTATTACTGTCTTCAAGGTGATACTTTCCTGTATAATTTTTAGTGACACTCCTTAATGTTCTACAGATACAATGGTGCGCCAAACTGCTATCTCAACTGCAACAATGCTTCAAAGATTCCATTCAGCAACTGAGATGGATAATTGGATTTGCACGTGACATGATTCAGTATGTTTCTTTCCTTTTTTTGCATAAAACATCACAGAAGTATACTAAGGAAGAGTGGAGCTTATATGCATGTGATTGCCTTGATGTGGTTCTCTGATTCTTTTCCATGTTAACTTTGTGTGCCATGTGGTTCTCTGATTCTTTTCTATGAACAAGACTTTGCTTTATCTACTCTCCATCCACAGCCACCACATATTAAAGAAGTGAATTGTCATCGGCAGCTATGGCAGCCGACAACATACTTTTTGGCGACTCCGCTGGGGAAGATTAATCTGGTTATAAAACTGATCTAATCTACTCCAAAGATGTCGGGAGCTACTTGCAACCTCGACAAGAACAACATCATCACCGCGACGCTGGAAGAGCTCACGGACGAGGAGCGGAAGCGGTATCTGATTGCTGAGGAGCACTTCAAGGCACAATTCTTGAAGGGCTTCAAGAAGGATCGCGGTGGTTTCGTCAAGAGAGTTGAGGAATTCGTTATGCCGGCTTTCAAGCTATCAGACGACAAGGTTGAAGAACTTCCTAAGGTAACCGGTGAATCCTCATCCTCTGATTTCATGCAACAAGTGACTCATATGATGGATGAAAAATTAAAAGCTGCACACGCCGCTACTAGTGAGTTACTTGTTAGTATGGTTGGTAATCTTGATAAAAATAAAAGTATTGTAGAAACAGATCCTAGTACGTCAGGCATACCAGAAAACGTTATAGATCCAAATTTAGGCATGCCGGCGAATTACTATGCAGGACAGCCACCTTATCCTAGTTCGGTCCATGAACCGGTCGGACCGGTTTTGGCCACTTCAGTTGGTCAGACCGGTTCCATGGGTGTTGGTGCAACAAATGCGATGGTTTTAGCTAATTCAGCTGCTTCTGGTTCTGTTTTTACACCTCCTATTACTACTGTTGTGGGAAGCTCACCCAATGGATCTGGCACTTCGTCTAGGCCGATTCCAAATGCTTCTCAAGGTTCAACGCTTACTACATCTCGTTATACATCTAGTGCAAGCTATCAAGCCGATTTCTCTAAATTCAAAGAGGATCTGGCTAATACAATTAAAACTAAACTTGGGATTGATTTGAGTAATTCACGCTTGTATCAAAAACATATCCTCCTGAGTTTGACTTAGTTCCTTATCCCAATGGTTGGCGTGTTCCTGAGTTTGTTAAATTCAATGGTGAAGATAATCGTACTACTTGGGAGCATGTTAGTCAATATATTTTACAGTTAGGAGAAGCAAGTTTCTATGAACCATTGCGCATTCGTTTATTCTCATTAACTTTGACTGGAACTGCTTTGTCCTGGTTTTCTTCGCTTGCTCCTAATTCTATTCAAACTTGGACTCAATTGGAGCGTAAATTTCATGATCATTTCTTTAGCGGAGAAAATGAAACTAAATTGACAGATTTAACATCTATTAGACAAGGCCGAGAGGAATCGGCTATAGATTATTTCAGAAGATTTAAGGATACAAAAAATAGATGTTTTAATTTGTCAATCTCTGAAAAAGATTTAGCAGATTTAGCTTTTGCTGGCTTGCGGTCTCATTTAAAGGAAAAATTAGAAGGGTTTGATTTTCTTTCTATTAATCACTTGCAAATGAAGGTCATGAGCTTAGAACTTAAGTTAAAAAATTCAAGAGAATCTGCTAAACCTCATCGTTCCAATGTGCATATTGTTGATAATGATTCTGATAGTTCGGATGATGAAAGTAAAGAGATTTATGCTGCTGAGTTTGTTTGGCCATCAAAAGCTAAGCCTTGTTCTTGTCCTTCATTGAAGCCGGTTCAGAAAAATCGGCGAGAAGAAATTAAATTTACTTTTGATGTTGCCAAATGTGATCGTGTTTTTGATGAATTGCTTAAGAATGGTATCATTAAACTCTCTCATGCGATTCCACCAGCCGATCAATTGAAAAATCACGCATATTGTAAGTGGCATAATTCTTTTTCACATGCGACTAATGATTGCAATATTTTTCGACGACACGTTTAAGGACGTTCTAGGTGTGTTTCGGAATTGACCATAAATACTCAGTGTTTCTAGGTCATCTTAGCTCAATCCTCGCTTGTTCCCTTTTTTCTTTGTTTCGCAGGCGTTGCAACTTCCTTTTTTGTGTATGAGTTAGCCCGGAAGGACACCACCTTGGTTGGAAAACCTTTTTAGGACCCTTGCTACTGCTAGCCTCATGATCATTAGCCATGATCGGCTTTTGAATTGGAACAGGAGCCGAATGTCCAATAAATATCGTTTTTTTTGTTGAATTTTGCACATCCACCGGAATTTTACCAATTGTTACAAATCCAGTGGCCTTGGCTTGCTTTGGATCAACTGTGGGCTGTACATCCTCCTTTTTCTCCTTGACACGGTATTCTTGCTTGGGAGGAACTTGAAATCTTGATTCAGACCGAAACCGGTCTGACCGGTTTGAAACCGGTCTGACCGCTTTTGGAGCAGACGCCAGACCTGATTGGTATGAGCTCAATCGGTCATGTACTGAAGTCCTGGGACCTTCCCTCATGTAATCTTGAGGTGGTTGTGGCATAGGAAAGCATTGCATCCACATTCCTTGTTCCCATGATGGATATGGAGAATTTGACGCGGGAGGTGCCCATGGCATGGTAGCATATATCTTCTGTGGTGGATAAACAGTAATAACATCACCACGGCCTGTCTCTTATACACATCTACCAAGGTCACCAATGCGTGGAGATGGTTATCCAGAGAACAATAGGCGCCGTGGTGATGTTATTACTGTTTATCCACCACAGAAGATATATGCTACCATGCCATGGGCACCTCCCGTGTCAAATTCTCCATATCCATCATGGGAACAAGGAATGTGGATGCAATGCTTTCCTATGCCACAACCACCTCAGGATTACATGAGGGAAGGTCCTAGGACTCCAGTACGTGACCGATTGGGCTCATACCAATCAGGTCCGGCGTCTGCTCCAAAAGCGGTCAGACCGGTTTCAAACCGGTCAGACCGGTTTCGGTCTAGATCAAGATTTCAAGTTCCTCCCAAGCAAGAATACCGTGTCAAGGAGAAGAAGGAGGATGTACAGCCCGCAGTTGATCCAAAGCAAGCCAAGGTCACTGGATTTGTAACAATTGGTAAAATTCCGGTGGATGTGCAAAATTCAACAAAAAAAACGATATTTATTGGACATTCGGCTCCTGTTCCAATTCAAAAGCCGATCATGGCTAATGATCATGAGGCTAGCAGTAGCAAGGGTCCTAAAAAGGTTTTCCAACCAAGGTGGTGTCCTTCCGGGCTAACTCATACACAAAAAAGGAAGTTGCAACGCCTGCGAAACAAAGAAAAAAGGAACAGGAAGCTGAAAAACTGAGGGATGAACAGTTCAACAGATACAGGCCTATGATTCCTCAGACCAAGACATGACATCGGTGCATCCAGTTTCAAAGCTGAATTCGCAAGGGAGAGTAAGGTTGTCATTGTCCAGATATGGGAACCAAAGAGGATGAGCAAAGCCTTTGAAGAAGAGCGGTCAGACCGGTTTCTGGAACCGGTCAGACCGGTTCGGAGACAGAGGGAGGGGCTGAAGTTACATCGACCACCAACGAAAATACAACTCCTACAATTCCTCCAGTGGTTGAAGATGAAGAGTTAGTTGACTTCGAGCCTTCTCCAGAGCGTGACAATATGGAGGTCAACGCCGTCTATTTGTCTCCGGATTATTTTGTAGTGCCGGAGGAGGAAATCGCTCATCTTCAGCTAGGACCTCGAGATGCTATATTTCAGAAGCCTAAAGAATCAGAGAATCATCTCAAAGCTTTGTATATGAGAGGGCACATCAACGGAAAGCCAATTTCACGTATGTTGGTTGATGGTGGAGCTATCGTGAATCTTATGCCATATGCCATCTACAAGAAAATTGGTGGTAAAGACGAAGATCTCATCAAGACGAACATGACGGTCAGTGGAGTCGGCGGAGATGATCCCATTGGCGCCAAGGGTGATATTGTAGTTAAATCGGATGGATTGGATCATCACTTAGCCGATTTAAAACTTGCTCTTGAGAGGATGCGACGGTATGGTTTGAAGATGAATCCACTCAAATGTGCTTTTGGTGTTTCGGCTGGGAAGTTTCTTGGGTTTGTTATTCATGAAAATGGCATAGAAGTTGATCCCAAGAGAATTGAAGCTATGAAAAAAGTCGAAGCTCCTACTAGCAAGCATGATTTACAGAAATTTCTAGGTAAGGTAAATTTCTTGAGAAGATTTATAATTAACTTGTCTGGAAAAGTTGATGCTTTTACTCCTTTACTTCGGTTAAAGAATGAAGCCGATTTCACTTGGGGGGCAAAACAGCAAGAAGCTTTTGAGAAAATCAAAGAATATTTGTCTTCGCTGCCGGTGCTTAGGGCGCCTAAGAGAGGGGTTCCGTTCAGACTTTATGTAGCAGCTGAAGAGAGAGTTATTGGAGCTGTTTTGACTCAAGAGATTGATGCTAAGGAGTATGTGATTGCTTATATAAGCCGACGGCTCATTGATGCGGAAACGAGGTATACTTTTATTGAGAAGTTATGCTTATCTTTATATAATGCTTGTACTCAATTGAGGCATTATTTATTATCTAGTACTTGCACCGTATTATGTCAAACCGATGTGATTAAACAT
Source organism: Echinochloa crus-galli (assembly GCA_900205405.1). NCBI lineage: Eukaryota > Viridiplantae > Streptophyta > Magnoliopsida > Poales > Poaceae > Echinochloa > Echinochloa crus-galli. The sequence goes on from OAMR01000234.1 coordinate 1,865,854, forward strand.
ATGCTACAAAAACCGATTGCTAGCGGAAGGATCGGTAAATGGGCTTATGCTTTAGTTGAATATGATTTGGCTTGTGAACCTTTAAAATCTATGAAAGGCCAAATTGTAGCTGATTTTATAGTTGAACATCGGATTAATGATACTTGTGAATTCGACGTCGGTTATGTTGCTTGTACACCATGGAAATTATACTTTGATGGATCGGTTTGCAATGATGGACAAGGAATCGGTGCTGTTTTTATATCACCAAGTGGTGCCGTTTTTGAGTTCTCAAACCGATTGGAGGAAAAGCGAACCAATAATCAAGTTGAATATGAGGCTCTTCTATTTTGCTTGGAATTTTTGCAAGATATGGGAATAAAGCATGTTGAAGTCTTTGGTGATTCACTCCTGGTTGTACAGCAAGTATCTAAGGTATGCCAATGTTATAATGGTTTACTAAATGCATATCTTGATAGATGCCTTGATATCATTGCTTTCTTGGAATATGTTTGATAGTAAATTCATCAAAAGAAGCAATGGTAAGGCTAATACTCTGGCTCAGAAAGCATCTGGTTATATGGTTGCAAAGAAATATTTCTATCTCCAAAAACCGATGCAATCAAAAGCCGAGGTTCAGGTTCTGGACGAACCGGTCCAACCGGTTTCTCAAACCGGTCTAACCGCTAGAACCGGTCTGATCGGTTTGGAAACCGGTCTGACCGCTTCGTCTCCTGACAACGGCAAAAATATTTTGGATGTTAATCATCCCAAGATCGAAGATCAGGACTGGAGGGTTCCTATTATTGCTTATTTGAAGGATCCTGGTCGTGGTGCAGAAAGAAATATTCGGCGATTATCATTTAAATATATGTTGCTTGACGATGAAAGAATGTAAGAAATTTGGAGATTTGCAATTAGTACCTGCTGCATTGATGCATCCTATTATCAAGCCATGGCCGTTCCGAGGTTGGGGGTTGGATTTTATTGGACAAATTAATCCTCCATCATCAAAAGGACATCGCTTCGTGTTGGTTGCTACGAATTATTTTACTAAGTGGACCGAAGCGATTCCTTTGAAGAACATGACACATAGAGAGGTAATTGAGTTTATGTTTGCAATTAGTTCCTGGTGCATTGATGCATCCTATTATCAAGCCATGGCCGTTCCAAGGTTGGGGGTTGGATTTTATTGGACAAATTAATCCTCCATCATCAAAGGGACATCGCTTCGTGTTGGTTGCTACGAATTATTTTACTAAGTGGACCGAAGCGATTCTTAATAAATTTGTTGAAAGAGTATGTCGATTGTTTTGCTTGGGAGTACCGTGAGATGCCAGAGCCGAGTCAAGTAATAAAACTTTGATTAAATTGATCAAGAAAAAGATAGCAGAAAAACCTAGAAGATGGCATGGAGTTTTATCCGAAGCATTATGGGCTCATCGTATATCTAGACATGGTGCTACTAAAGTTACTCCTTTTGAGCTTGTTTATGGTCAAGAGGCCGTTTTACCTGTTGAGGTGAATCTGGACGCCTATAGATTGGCTAGGCAAAATGATCTTGATGCTGTTGATTACCACAATTTGATGTTGGATAATATTGATGAGGTAACCGACAAAAGATTGAAGGCTTTAAAGGAGATTGAGAGAGATAAGCTTCGGGTTGCTAGAGCTTACAACAAGAAAGTGCGAGGAAAATATTTTCAAGTTGATGAGCTTGTTTGGAAGACGATCTTGCCTATTGGATCAAAAAGCAACAAGTTTGGTAAATGGTCACCAAGTTGGGAAGGGCCTTATAGAGTTGTCAAAGTCATCTTTGGGAATTCTTACATGTTGGAGACACTGAAGGGAGATCCTTTGCCTAAAGCTATCAACGGGAGATATCTGAAGAAATTCTATCCAAGTGTTTGGCAAGATGCGTAAAGATCAATGGCCGATATATTATTGAATATCGTCCTTAGTATAAATTTTTAGCTCCTGAGTTGTATTTACTTGCTTTTTAGTTCTCAAGTTCACTAAAAACGCAGGGGGGCATGTGTTGACAGTCAAAATTGGCTCTGGCCCGGCCAAACCGGTCTGACCGGTTGGTCAAACCGGTTTTGTTCTGTAATTCGAGTAGGATTAGGATTCCGAGTTTAATCCCATATTGTAACCTATTCGAAAGGGGTAAGACTTCCACGGCCTATAAATATAAAGGCTAGAAGGCTGATTGAGGTATTCCAATCGAATCAAATACAATTGTATCTTATTTTTACCTCTCAAACCCTAGCCCTTTTCCAACCCCATATTTGCTGTTCTTTGCTCGTCTCTACGGCGTTCAAGGACGTTCTAGGTGGCCTGCCGACCCTAGAGCAACCCTAGATTAGCTCGAGCTCCGACGGGGTCCCTCCCGAGCTCGAGTTTCTAGGTCTTCACAACCTCCTGCCAAAAAGCGGTCTGACCGGTTCTAGGAACCGGTCTGACCGGTTTGCCCGAGGGAGGCCGGGTGTTGGCCGTGGTGACGGCCGTGCTGCATTTTCGAGTGTGTTGTCGCATCTTTGTGTCAATGTCAAGTGTTTACTGCTGATGTACTATAGCATTTTTTGGAAGAGGAAAGAATATGAAATTAATATCCTTGGTGAAATTAATGCAATATTGATTGGTAGTATAGCATTTTTTGGATGCGTCGATAAGATTCTTGTAACGGTTCGTGAATGTTTCAACCAATCCTCCTTCAATGAATATATGCAATATCTTTTTTCTTTTTCCATTTCTTTGTGGTTGACGTGAACATGTATGTGTTGCACCTCTAACTCAATGTAAGGAACATTAATATGGTTGTGTGGTATTCATGGCTCTTTTTTTTTAGGAAGGAAAGGGAATATGAAGCATACATAGCATCGTTACCTTTTCCTTGTGGACTGGCCGACACATATCAGCTCATAACAGACAATACAGAGGCTACTTGGTTCTATCAAATCTATTTACGAATATGCGGTGCCTCTGGAGTATGTACCTGGTTTGGCTATTTTTTATATTTAAGGAAAAGATATGATATTAATATGGTTGTCAAAAGTTTGCGGTTCTGGTTTGCCATGGGGCTAGATAGTGTGTGGAGCACAGGCTTAGGGAACCAAAGAATGCATGTGTTGGTATCTATATATGTGGTGGTGTAGTATAATACTCCCTATGCACTACCATATGTTCTCATATTATTATGGATGTTTTTGTTTTCTTGTCTATTGAATTTTAATTTATTGATTAATGATTTTCTAAGGTATGTGATCTTTTTAAAGGCATAATTTCGGTGTTGAAGGGATAGTCTAATTGGTGAATTTGAAGTTCAAAACTATAAATGTACATGTGTTGTTTCAAATAAAATATGTTCATACTTACACGTTATATTATTAGAAAAAGTTTATAAATTTTGGAGGTGATTTTGAAGTTGTTTTGTCTAACTTAATTTATGGAAAATGAGAAAATATCAAATAAAGAAAAAACTAAATTATTATTTACTACATTTTCTATGAATATAAAATTTTTGTTCATCAAGTTTTCTAAAATTACGTGCCTATGAAACTTTACCAACTAAATTATGATTAATTCTTATTTTCTACCTCTTTTAAAATACGTGCCTGTGGCACGTGCATGGCTACTAGTCTACCTAAAAGCACAATGCATCCGCAGCATCCGGGAGAGATAATATATAGAACGAAATAATTTCCAGCGCCCAAAGTGAAACCACGTTGGTTCTTTCCTATTTTATTTATTTTAAACCTATGAGAAATTGAGTCGGGACTTGCATTTACTCCGAATATATAGGTTAACAAATGGCTCCTTTTCTTAAACCAAAAAATTCACCTTTTTGTCCCCGCCACCCAAATGCCCAAGGGCGCTTGCCAAAGGCTCCAAACCCAAAAATGTATGGGCGCTGCAGGTGGTGCAGCCCGTACGGCGGCGTTCATGGCGCGCCTACACAGGAGAATGTCTGGAGGAGACGGCCCCTTACCAAATATAGCCAGCACTCTCCCGGCCTTTATAACCAAGCTCAACGATGGATCGATACATAGATTCAGTTCGTAAAGCCGGTTCGTCATCCCTGCAAACCGCGCGCGATGGCTTCGAAGATCCTGCTCCCGCTCCTCCTCCTCGCCGCGGCCTCGCCGGCGCCTCTGGCAGCCTTCGACGTGATCCAGATGCTGGTGGACAAGCCCCAGTACGCCGGATTCTCCAAGCTCCTGTCCCAGACCAACGTCGCGGGGGACGCCAACCAGCTCCGGGCGGCGTCGCTGCTCGTCGTCACCGACAAGACGGTCGCCTCCCTGGCGTCGCTGCCCGCCGACAAGCTGCGCGAGGCGGTGGCGAACCACGTCCTCCTCAGCTACTTCGACCCCATCAAGCTGGACGAGATGAAGAGCCGCCAGGCGCTGCTCCCCACGCTCCTCTCCAACACCGACAAGAAGCTCGGCGTCCTCAACTACTCCAGGGCCGACGACGGGCAGATGTACTTCGGCGCCCCCGGCGCGCCATGCGTCGCCAAGCTCATCAAGGTCGTCGCCGCGCGCCCTTACTCCGTGTCAATCATGGAGATCAGCGAGCCCATCCTGCCGCCCGGGTTCGGCAAGCGCGTCGCGTCGCCCGGCCGCCGCGGAAAGGGCGGCAGGGGTGGTAGGGGTGGCAGGGGCAAGATCAAGCCATCGTCGGCGGACATTGACGAGTCCAAGATCGCCACTGCTGCTAAGCCCGAGGAAGCTGGATCCCCGGCGGCTGCCCCGGCGGCCGCTCCGAAACCTGCTGCCTCTTAGTTTCGTGGCGCGGCGCACGCCGCTGGCCGGCCGGCATGTATGCGCGTGATGAACTGACGGAGCGCCAGAATGGAGTCGCCTATGGAAAGCACGTATCTGGTAGCACCGTAATACCACAGCTCGTCGTATTCGTTTCTTGATTCCCTTCTTTTTTGGGTTTTCTTGTAACTTTCAGTTTCGTGTAGTAAGTGAGTTTTTACAGTACCATGTACTTCACCGGAGAAAGTGCCTAAATTATCACGAATTGATCACGTGCTGATCCCACTGGCGATCGGTGAACCCAATTAAATTGATAATACTAAATAAAAATCTCTCAAAAGTAACTTGGTCTTGGTGACACTATCTTCGTAGTAAGTAGTAACGACAGGCAATAGTAACGCTATCACTAGTGAGTCCTTCGAGTCCTGACCCGGCCAAAAATAATTAGAAGACCCCCGACTATCTTTTGTGTGGAGTTTATTAATTGGTTCGACTATCATAACGGCCCGATCGACCCCTTAATAATCACCACCAATTCCTCCCCAATTACTCCATCGGTTATTTTCACGAGGAAATCAATGGCCGGCCTCCTCCTACTTCCTTCTCTCCCACTTCCATGGCAGCCTCACCAGCGATCCCTTTCACCAGTTTGCACCTCACTCCATCCAGCGCTTCCATGTGCCCCCTCCCATGCCGCCCACTCCTATGTTTCACGTTAGAAAGAGGAACAGAGGCATGACCGCCCCTCCTAGCTCTTCGTTGTTCGTCCTGTTCGTTTGGATTGTTTCCAGCGAGTCAACAGTGTTTTTCTCTCAGCGAAAACCAGCGTCAGCCACCAGCCACCAACTAGCCAGCAGCGTTTTTCTCTCAGCAAAAACCAGCGCCAGCCACCAGCCACCAGCCAAACGAACAGGGAGGTTGACGACGCCAATGAGCCACACCCATCCCCATCCCTCTCTCCCTCGGAGACTCTCTCATCTTCTTGCATCGTAGGTACTCCAAAGAATACATCCCAAAAGATGATCTTCATGGACAGAAGCCTAACCCCTTGTGTACATCACGTCCAGCCGCCTTGACGCCCGCTAGCATCACGCAAACACTTCAATATGTTCCCCATGAGCCTGCAAACATCTCCACAAGATGGCTCAGCAATACATACCGTGAATCTTGAGATATTAATTTCATCATTCTCGCTAATCCTACTGTCCTAATAGCAGTACCACCCTGTGTTTGTTTTCACGTTCTCTGATAAACCAGAGGTTTAAATGGCATAATTTTGTTTATCAGCCCTCATATCCCTTAGCATCCCAACAAAAAATAGATCCTCGTCGTGCAACCTAGATAAATTTATGGCAGTCACGGTAGTGCTGTTCTCTAATCATGCCTGTTTTACATGTGCTGCGGTGGGATCGCGTTCCATCAACAAACTCTTTCCCCACATCTTATCTATTATAGTTGCACATGATCCCACTAAGTGGATTGTTTGTATGATAAGTGGACATCCAATTTTTGATGCTCTTATTTTTTCGTCGCCCTGATGTTCGCCTCGTCAGGCATGAACACCTAAAAATGTATCTACATCCTCTGTTGATTTCTTGACTTCCTCAGTGCACCATTCGTTCATAATGTGTTCCCCTGTGCCCACTACATATCCGAAAAAGGAATCTATGATATCTATAAAGGAACGACCATCACACAAGAAACATGTTTCGTATCTCCACCGGCCTTGTTTCCTGTTTGCCCCGCCCTTGGCAAGCTCTTTCCATTCCCATCATCCAAAGTGATCTTGCCTCATATTGTTTTACTACTTGGGAACTTTTCTATTACCAAATCTTTTTGTAGCATCCATCCACCTATCCATGCCATCCATCGGCAACCATTGGCCAACAAACTAATGTTTGCCATGCGCTTTAATTGTTTTAGCTCCATTTCGACCCGTTCAAGTTGTGTTAGGTCCATGTCGATGTAAGCCATGTTTTAGTAGTGATGTTCACCAAGTTACTTGTTTATGAATTGGAACGACCATCACACAAGAAACATGTTTCGTATCTCCACCGGCCTTGTTTCCCGTTTGCCCCGCCCTTGGCAAGCTCTTGCCATTCCCATCATCCAAAGTGATCTTGCCTCATATTGTTTTACTACTTGGGAACTTTTCTATTACCAAATCTTTTTGTAGCATCCATCCACCTATCCATGCCATCCATCGGCAACCATTGGCCAACAAACTAATGTTTGCCATGCGCTTTAATTGTTTTAGCTCTATTTTGACCCGTTCAAGTTGTGTTAGGTCCATGTCGATGTAAGCCATGTTTTAGTAGTGATGTTCACCAAGTTACTTGTTTATGAATTCAATTATAATATTAACTTGACAATGCTCAATTTAATCTTTTCACAAAGAAAATGAAGCATTGGTTTATACTTTGGTTTTCCTAAGTAAATATTAATATGAATAATACCAACTTGAATCAGTTTTAAACTATAATTTGATTAGTTCAACTTGATATGATATAATTCGGTTAGTTGTTCTCACAAAATCCTGTTTTTAAAACAAATATTCAAATGGAATAATCTATATGAAACATTTCATAAATAAAACATGACTAGGTTGTTTTGAAATCTTAATATAATCTGAATTAAATCCAGCATAGGTTATTTCCTTGAAAATAATCTCTTCATGTGTTTCCCATAAATAAAATGAACGCATCCAATAATCTTTTATTTTCATTTTATAATTCAAATCACGATAGTCGCATCTTGCAACTATAGCTTCTTTTTAGCGTTCTTCGTTCTCTTGTGCTCGTTATAAATTGTTTCATTCCAGCTCGGTGTATTGTCTTCTACTGCCCCAATAATCCATCTATATTTTCTTTTTTTTTACGGGAATCGGCAGGGGAGGCCCCTACCTCTATTATATATATATATATATAAGAAAAAGTATATTTACAAGTATAAGGCCCTAGGCCCAAGAAGAGAGGGGAGCAAGTCAAGACAGACTACTCAGTCAAACATTGATTTTGACTCCTATCTCTGGCTTAACCCTTAAGGCAACCAGCTTCATTTCACTAACAAATTGCCTTCTCCAACAAGCAAAGGACAAAGGCGCATTGTCAAATATGATGTTATTTCTGTGACACCAAATCGTCCAGCAACCAATAATAAAGACTTCCCTGAAGATTGGTGATTGAAAATGTAACCGTGCCTGCAGAATCATTTGCTCAATATTAAGGATCGATCCCAATGCACACCCAAGAAGGTCCAGCAGGCATCACTGAATGGACAGAGGAAGAAAAGATGCCAAAAGCTCTCCTCTGAATCTTCCACACAAGTCACACAGGAATAAGAAGGCAGATGCATACGTTTCCGTCTTAGCAGGCCTCTAGTGTTGAGTCTTTCCAAAAGAAATAACCAAAAGAAGAACTTGTGCCGGCCTTGAGCTTTTGATTTCCAGGTCCACTTAAATAAAATTGAGGCTGAACAAGAACCCTGCAACTTCAAGTAAGCATTTTTGGAGGAGAATTCATGAGAACCCCAAATATATTCCCAAACATCCCAGGAATTTGGGTCCGAATGCAGCTGATTTAAAGAAGCTATCAGATCATTGAGCTGATCAAAAGCAACAGGAGAAAGTGGCAGGTGAAAGCTTCTGTTTTCCTCCCAGGCAATGAACTGCTTAACTGAACAATTCGGCTTTCTAGCAAAGGAGAAGATTTGAGGGTATTTCCACTTGAGAACCCCTAAGTCCCACAGGTCATTCCAAAAAGAGACTTTGCAATCATAAAGAATTTTTGTATCAGTGTCATTACATCTCTCCACCAGAAAGAGCCAATCTGCTTTCTCTCATGGGGAGGTCTGTCATTGTTGTATAAATGCTTCCAGGTAAGTTGCACCCAAGGAAGGTCCAGATTGTTGTAGAATTTGTGAAGAAACTTCAGTAGCAAGGCCTCATTTTGTGATCTGGTATTAATGATACCAAGGCCACCATCCTCCTTGCTTTTACAAGCCTGCTTCCAAGCCACTAGATATCCTCCTTTCTTGGTAAAATCCCCTCCATGCCAAAGAACATGCTTTCTATATTTATCAATCTGCTTAATTATTTCAGCAGGCAACTTCAGGGTGCACATATAGAAAGTAGGCAAAGTAGAGTAAATGGAATTGACCAAGACTAATCTGCCTGCAAAAGATAGATGCCTAGAAATGCCCATGAGATGCTTTTCCATTCTAGTCAATATTGGTGCAAACTCTTGAACAGAGGGCCTGGTAGTACCTAGGGGGAGACCCAAATATGTGAAAGGCATGGAGCCTAACTGGCATCCTAGTGCCCCAGTCAGGGAGTTCACATCAGCTTCATCCACATTGATGGGCACTATGAAGGATTTCTCAAAATTAACTTTTAAACCAGTGGAAGAGGCAAATTCCTGCAGAATTACTTTCAAGTGCAATAACTGAGCAGGATCGGCAGGCAGAAAAAGGAGGGTGTCGTCAGCATACTGAACTATAGGAAAATCTCCCCCAAAGTCAGGACCCAGAGGGTGTGCTAGATTTCCTATCAGAGATTCAGCATTGATGACAGATTGCAAGAGATCAGCCCCAAGCACAAAAAGAAGAGGTGACAAAGGATCACCCTTCCTGACACCCCTAGCACATTTAAATGGCCTCCTAGGGACACCATTTAGCAATACTGAAGATGTACCCGAGGTAAGGATGCTCTTAATCCAGTTGATCCATAGAGCAGGAAAGCCTTTATGTTCCATTACTTGTAAAATGACCTCATGTTCAATTTTGTCAAAAGCTTTCTCAAAGTCCAATTTTAAAAGCACAATTTGTCTCTTGGATTTGTGACAAACATGCAAAAACTGAAATGCCCAGGCTAGACAGTCTTGAATAGTTCTGCCTTTGATAAACCCTTACTGGTTTTCATGGATCACTCTCAGAATTACCTTTTGCAATCTGCTGGCAAGGAGTTTAGTGAGGAACTTCAGAGATGTATTAAGCAGTGAGATGGGCCTAAAGTCATTTACAGTCTGAGGATTATCCTTCTTTGGAATGAGTGTAATGTATGAGCCATTTATGCTTTCCAAGTTCAGGTTCCCCTTAGCAAAATCTCTGCATAGTCTGATTATGTCTGCTTTTATCAATGCCAGCATTTTTTGAAGAAGGCACCATTAAAACCATTGTTGGCACTTCTTACGATCCAATATCAGAATTGGGGAATCCCGGTACTGGATGCAAGAAGTGTTCAGTGGTTTTCCTTATGGCTTAGTAAAATATATAAATATTCTGCAAGCGCACAGAATCACCGCTGTAGCACTTCACCTGGGAGTATCCCGAGGTATCGTAATTTATATTTCCGCAGGGAAGCTTTGGCAAGACTACTAGTGAACAGATATTCGAGACTATCAGAGAAGGGTACACGACTAAACAAGACGGGGGATAAACGGTATTGGATAGGAGTGGATATACCGGACACACAGCTCAAGGGATACTCGGGTAGATGAGAGAAGGTATAGATAGTTGGGAGGACAACGAGAAGAGATAAAGGATTCCTGGGTACTCTATCTATCTAGGCCAAGTGGTTAGAGATACAGCGGCTAAAGAGCCAGCACTAAAAGGTCCGGAATAAGTCTATTGCCTTCCTTGGGGACTACAGGGCCCTCGACACGCAGAAAGGGATGAGAAGGGGTGCCGACTACCCTGAACCTTGGGTCCTAGGACACCGGAACTAACGTGATGGGCTACGAAGACCGAGAGGGCTGTCACCACCTCATGGCTACCACCTCCGTTGCGACGGGCAGAAACTAAGGTTACTGACAAGTCTAGGAACCACTCCTACACAGATCAATAACTACTTACTTCGCTAGCAGAAGCAAGCAACTCGAACTCACACCCCAATGACAAGTCAATGCTAGTGTGAGCAGAATCGAAGAACCAATTAAGGCAGAGACCTCCCTGAGGGCTGCCTCCTGGTGGACTGTCTTCATGTTGGTTTGGCCCAGAGTGACGTGGCACGGCCCGGGGTGAGTTGGCGCTCGTCCACTTGGCGGATGACGTGTTCGTTTGGTTGGCGGTGACGTGGACGATCCCGGTGGCCTGTACGGCTAAGGGGGATAACCGGCCGAACATGTCGTTCGGCCGTTTCTGTCATTTCCGACCCCTGTAGCACGTGTTTCGTGATATTGTACCTGCAAACATGACACTCACCAAAACTCGTGGAACTTTATTAGAAATAAAACCTAAGTACATGGAATGTTGCATAGTCTCTCATTTATTCCCGAGTATTGGTGGTCGATTTGGGTTGTAACGACCGCCAACAAGCTCCCCCAAGCTAGCCTCTTTGCTCGTCCTCGAGCAAAGTTGCGAACTTAGGCTCGGTGGATCAGGAGTTGCTACAATGTCATTTTTCTTGCAGGTAACTTTATGACAACAAGTACTCAAACAAATACTTGAATCACTAGCAAGGTATTAATTCACCATTTTACCTATGGGGCTTATAGCAATCTCCTTATCTTGGGCGGTTGAAGAAATGAACAGATTAACTTAGTTTTATTCCACCTACTCTTTTCAGGATCCTATCTCGGAGTTTTCACCCTTTTGTGAAAGATAAGTAGTTCCTCATTGGTTCACTCAATCGCTCAAGTGTATTTGAATCCTCACCAAAGGCTTTGCCTTCTTTTCATCCTAACATCTAATTTGGCTTTTGTGTGGTTCAGGGACAAAGGATGAAGGCATACAAGCATCTTATATTTTGCTAAGTCAAAGACTGGATCTTAGGAAAATCAAATCACACTCTAGATCGAGAAGTGCAAGTGTGTGGAATTATGGAGTGGAATATGTGGAGTGGAATTTGGCGGAATTTCATGGATTGATTCTTCCTCTCCTTGATTTATTTTTCGAGAGCATGGGCTATCTTTTATTCATATTTTTGCCATGCCTTTTTGGCATGCTTTTCTTTTGATCATATTTTTGCCATGTCTTTTGACATGCTTTCTTTTTCTCATATTTTTGCCATGCCACTTGGCATGCTTTTCTTTTTCTTTTGCATAGCCCATGCCTCTACTTCACAGATTTTGAGAGAGGGAATCAAAGAACATGAAACTTTATTTTATGGAATGGATGATGGCATGATTTTTGCTAACTCCCAAAGTAGGAATTGCAAGTGAGAGGTGGAGTGTATGTGAATCTCGATCTTAGAAGCATGAAAGATTCCTCACTAAGGTCACAACAATTTGACAAAGCTCACTAAGATGACGAGCAGCATATGGTAGAAAGTTTTGGAACTAATCCTATCATATGGCTCTGGTAGGTATTATGACCAATGAGGAACTTTGTTTTTATTTTTGAAAGCATAATCATCCGAGATTTTCACCATACTAAGAGCAGAAATAGAATTCAACCAAAGTCTCACTATATCAATTCCCACAACAACCTAGACTTGGAATAAAGCATGTGCTCCCACAAGGTTCAGGTTCATTTTTACTCATGCCAAATAACTCAAGCATAGTCAAGCAACTAGTTGCACAAAGTACTAGCAAGATTAATGACAGAGCAACTATTCATCATTTCCAAGGTGAGAGACATATGGTTCATTCCATGCATAGTTGGGAGTTAATTTTATTCAAGGGAAAATATATTATTTTTTATATGCAACCTAAGGAAAGGGAAAATGCGAATGCATGAACAAAGTGCTGGGTGGTTCAGACATACCTGGTGGGGGTCCTCCCCCAAGCTAGAACGCTTCACTGGTAGGGATTGAGTCTTGCGAGGTACGCGGCCAGCTGCTCGGACTGCTCCCGGACATCATGCTGGATGGATGACACCATCCCGTCATTCTCTTGGAGGTACTGAGAATGACGGGCTAGTGTGTCTTGAATGCCCCGTGTCCGGTCGTCGATGACGTCGACCCGGTCGGAGATGTATGACAACTCCCGACCGTAGTCGAAACGGGCGGACTGTGAGTATCCGGGGTAGTATGGCTGGGAGGCATTGTCATATCCCTCAGCATACCAGCTTGTTGACGCAAAATCTGCAGTTCACGCCAAGCACACAGCAAGCCGAATCAGCTGGCTTCACACTTGGCTCGAGCGTTCGGTTCCTGGAAGCGTGCCAGTCATTTTCCTGAAACTGACAAAGGAAGAAAAAATGTTTAGATACAAAAACCTGGAACGTGTCGCCGGTACCAGACAGTTCCATATTTGCGGCTTGCAAAGCCAATCTTGATCGATATATAGCTACGGGCGAGCTATCTATCAATAATCCATGCATTCGGCACGTATTCGACAAAAGCACGTAAGAAAGATCGCATTGCCGACCGCATGACGTCATCGTGATGAAAGATCGGTTTTTAATTACAATTACCGTTATAGCTTTTAACCACAACCGATTAACGAATTAAAGTTCATAAAGTGAAAGCACGATCGTAGATCTCTAATAAACAAGAATGCATAGGCTAAAAGCACTAGTCTACCGCATGTCTAGGTACTTTCGATCCCGTCGAGTGTAAAACCAAACAAATTAATCCAGCGCATGATACAATTTGTTTGAATCCACACCACCAACCAAGATTAGATCAGTCCACCGCATGACATACTCTAAACGTGGAAGGCTAAAAAAGCTTCATTATTTAAAACAAAGCTACG
>OAMR01001387.1:24594-44302 GCA_900205405.1 Echinochloa crus-galli
GCTGTCTCTTATACACATCTAGATGTGTATAAGAGACAGGTGTAGAGTGGATGATAATAATCCAGGCTAGAATATAATGGTGGTTCGAAATGAGCATCGGGTTTTGATGGAATGGAAGAGCTCATAGATTTAGATTGTGAACGTATATGCTCATCAGGTTCAGGCTGTTTCTCTTCTTCATCAAGGAGTTCGTCATAGATTCCAGTATAAGGAGTGTTGTCCAGGATACGATCCAGGATTACCCTCGCTTCACTGGGAATCAGATGGCAGAATGACCCTCTTGAAGCGGAGTTCAAGAAAGTGGTGGCTACAGGACAAAGGCCAAGGCTGAAATGTTGAAGAATAATAGGTTATGATAAGACTAAGTCCGGTCCAGAAGCCAAGATTTGCTTGAAACGAGCCCACGCAGGTCCTAACGACTCTCCCTCTAGTTGTTTAAAGGTGAGATCTTCGATTTGGAGGCTGGTTACCTTGGAAACTGGGAAGAAATTTAGGCAGAATTTCTCTCTAAGGGATTCCCAACTCCCCTCCATAGTACCGACAAAGAGAGAGTACCATTTCTTTGCTCCTCCCGTGAATGAGAACAGGAATAGCTTCCATTTGAGCGTCTCTTGTGTCATACCCGCAATGATGAGACATGAACAGAGTTGCTCAAACTCACGCAAATGCATGTATGGACTCTCGGCATTCGTTCCTAAGAACGTTTGCTCTTGAATCATAGCTATGAAGCCGGGACATAGCTGATAGCTGAGTGTGTGGATGGGATGGGATGATGGTGTGGCTCCAAACAATCGCCCTGTGGAGCCGACTGACCTAAGGTAAGACTGAAATGCATATGGTGGATGGTGGATGGTGGGATACACGGACAACTTGTGTTCTGAATCATAATAGCTACCGCTCCGAGGCAACAGCGCTAGAAAGCTTTTTGGCACACTGATAAATCCGCAAGCGGAGGGATACCGATGTAGCTTTCACCAAGGTATCGATTTCTACGAGGAGCGAGAAGTGAACTAATTGTAAACTAAGTTACCCAAGGATAGTGGAATGCAGTGGATGAAATGGATGGAATGGATAACAACAAAGATAGAAGAAGAAAAGTGATAAGAGGGTAGAGAAGGTACGGGTTTGGTAGTAATGTTTCTTCTTATTAACTGTGCAATCCAGGCAATAAAGATAACAGCTTGTGACATAGACCCAGTGACACACGGAAAGGTATGAGAACGGGTGTCACCAATTCTGCACTTGGGTGTCCTATGGGCCGAACTAGGCTTTCAGCCTAGCGATGCTCCCCCGCAATGCCTCTGTCTCTGGGCCGTCTTGGTTTGTCATTCCTCGGTGGATTTCTGTTGTTTCTAGCCCAGAGATGAGCTGGCACTGGTCCACGTGTCCTACACAGTCATCGCTTGGTCAGTGCTGGCGTGGCTCTCGTGTATTCGGCCTCCTGGTTGTACTTCGCTTCGTGCACGGCTAAGGGGGGGTAGTTCGGCTGAACTGGGTCATTAGGCCGAATTGGTCAATTCCGACCCTGTAGCATGTATTTGTCAATATTATACCTACACACGGGATACACACCAAAACTCGTGGAAATGATCAGAAATAAATACTATAGCTATGGTGTGTGATTCTATTGTGTTCATTGTATACTCGGTTTGAGGTCGAAAATCAGGCCGTAACGACCGCCAACAATCGGCCATTTTGTCTTCATGCTTCTTGCCACATACTTGGGTAACATTTCTTCAAATACCTTCCATTAATAGCCCTGGGTAGATGATCTCCGTGCAATGTCTCCAACATGTATGAATTATCGAAGATAATCTTAATAACTAGATACTGGCCCTCCCAACTTGGTGACCATTTACCAAACTTGTAGTTTTTCATCCCAAGAGGCAAAAATGTCTTCCAAACTAGCTCACCAACCTGAAAAGATTTACCTCGTACCTTCTCGTTGTAAGCTCTAGCAACCCGAAGCTTATCTTTCTCAATCTCCTTTAAAGCCTTCAATCGCATGTCAGTTACCTCATCAATATTATCCATCATCAAGTCATAGTAATCAACATCATCAAGGTCATTGTGTTTAGCTAATCTATAAGCATCCTGATTTACCTCAATAGGTAAAACGACCTCTTGACCATACATAAGCTCAAAAGTATTAACTTTAATAGTACCATGCCTAGATATACGATGAGCCCATAATGCTTCGGATAATACTTCATGCCACCTATTAGGATTTTCTTCTATTTTCTTCTTAATAAGTTTGATCAAAATTTTATTGCTTGACTCAGCCTAGCCTGAGCATAATATGGAGATGAATTGAGCAATATAATCTTATAAGATTCAGCAAACTCACGTACCTCCTTGGATATAAACGAAGAACCTGGATCCGTTGTAAAAGTTTGAGGAATACCGAATCTATGAATAATATGCTCCGTAACAAACTCAATTACCTCTCTATGTGTCATATTCTTCAAATGAACCGCTTCAGTCCATTTGGTAAAATAATCCGTAGCAACCAACACGAAGAGATGTCCTTTAGAAGATGAAGGGTTAATTTGTTGAACAGAATCCAACCCCCAACCTCGAAACGACCATGGCTTAATAATAGGATGCATTAATGTAGCTGGAACCAATTGCAAATCTCCAAACTATTGACATTCTTCACATCCTTTATAATATATAAAACAATTGACCATCATAGTTGGCCAATAGAAACTAGCCCTCCTAAGCAACTGTTGAAGATTTATCTTGAGCATATCTATCTAGGGGTATCCCAGAGAGTAGATTTGTGGGTCTCACTGAGTTCTAGGAATGATGGTGCACACACAACACAAAGATTTAGACAGGTTCGGGCCGCAAATTGCGTAATACCCTACGTCCTGTGTGCTTGATTGTATTGCACTTGAGATTGTCTTGTTTTGCAGAGGTCCCTGCTCTGACTTATATACATGGGGAGCAGAGTTACAAGTCGGTTACATGAGGCTAGTCGTATACACCAAGGAGTACTACAACAGGGTACTTTGGAGAGTCCCCTAACAATACACGACTAGTTTTCCCAATCAACTATGCCGTCTTGCACCATAGCCGACTGGTTTGGTGCAGTCAGGTCAGACTTTCCCTATCGAGTAGTTTAATGCAAAAAATGAGTAGCCCTAAGGATCCTGGTCCCACAAGCCCCCAAGCATCATCCGCCTTTGCTTCAAGTCTTGAATTATCTTTAACATCTTCAAGGCCTCATTGTTGGCACTCCTTACAGCCTACAGATAAATCGGCAAGCAGACGGATACCGATGTAGCTTTCACCCGGGAGTATTCCAAGGTATCGATTTCCACGAGGAACAAGAAGTGAACTAATTCTAAACTAAGTTGTCCAAGGGTTATGGAATGGGATGGATGAAGTGGATGACAACAACAAAAAGGGAAGAGAAGCGATGAGAGGGTAGAGAGGGTACGAGTCTGATATAGGCACTCTACTGATTAACTGAGCGAATTAGAGGATATATAAAGATACTTGCTTCAGGACAATAGAACCTATGACATGCAGAAAGGGATGAGATGGGGTGTCACCAATCCTACACTCTAGGATCCTGTAGGCCGTATAGAGCTGTCACCACATAATGGCTACCACCTCCATAGACTCGGGGACAAACTAAGTTAACCTCAAGTATAGGCACCACGCCTACACTAGTCGGTTAATACTTATATCCTATAGAAAGACAAGCACCCAAGCCAAGAAACCAATATACAATTATAACAATCAACTAAGCTTGAATGAAGAACCAGCAAGTCAATAAAAGTAGAACTGACTGCTCAATTAATCAGGATGAGATACAAGAGTTACCAGACAGGACCCATATGTCACTCGAAGCAGAGCTGCGTCCGTAGAGGTACAGCTGGAAGAGGGGCCGACACTCCAGCTCCTCTCCGGACGCTCACCTCTCCTCTCTCCCTATCTTCTAAGTATGAAAGTGGTAGAGCTTCACTAAGGACCTTCTCTCTTGTGTTGTGTGTGATTGCAGGTGCTGGAGGCCTCCATTTATAGCAAATGATGGCAGTTATGGGTGGAGTAACCGCCAAGGGGCCCTAGGAGGCGGTTCCCCTGATTCGGCCGAGGTTCGGCCGAACCAGTGGATCCACCGCCCTTTGCTCCAAGGGCCAGGATTCAGCCTGGGGAGGCGGTTCCTAGCTGGGAGCGGTTCAGTAGAAGGCCTGGGTTCGGCCAAACCGGGCCTGGCCCATAGCCGCCCCCACAACACCGCCTCTGGTCCTGGGTTGCTCTGGGCTGCTTCCTCTTGATTGGATTCCTGTTGTACAAGCCCAGAGTGACGTGGCCTTGGTCAAGAATGAAGTGGCGGTCGTCCACGTGTTGTGTGTTGTTGTTGCTTGGTCATCGTTGACGTGGACGGCTCCTGGTGGCTTGTACGGCTAAGGGGGGGGGTAACCGGCCAAATCGTGTCGTTCGGCCGAATCGATCACTTTCGATCCCTGTAGCATGTATTTCTCCATTTTGTACCTGCACAATGGACAATCACCAAAACTTGTGGAAATAGTTATTGATAAGCCCTATAGCTAAAGTGTTTGGTTCCATTGTATTTATTTTATACTCGGTTGGAGGTCGGAAATCGGTCCGTAACGACCGCCATCAAGCTCCCCCAAACTTAGATCTTTGCTCGTCCCGAGTAAAGAAATTGAAATAAGAGCAAGACTAAGACAAGGGTTCTTTTATGACATGAACAACTGCATAATGAATATCCCAAACTTTTCTCCATACCTCTGAATTTGGAGTGGCTACTCCCTGGATCTTGAGCGGTTGATGAACAGAACGGCTCTTACAACAAGGTCATCTTGATCATCCTACATTCGGGGTTTTATGGTTTTCACAAATACAATGGTCCTTGTCCTTTCATCCCTGATACTCTCAGCTCTCTTAATTCACTCATTTTCACTCACTCCCTTTTGTGTATGTTCTTTTTCTCTCAGGTGGTGATCTTTTGTCAAGTCATGTACCTCTGTCAAGTCAAAGATTGTTTCCCGGAGCTCTCATCATCGCCCTTAGCCAAATAGCAAGTTAAAGATGGAGAGTTCATGTCGCTCCTCAGCCTTGTGACCCCTTTTCTTTATTCTTCCCTTTTTGGGAATTTTCTTTCCTCCTTTTTTTCGTTTGGACTTTCACGAGTCCTTTCTTCTCTTCTCTTTTTTTAGGGTATCACCAAGGCATGAGGACTTCTACTACACTCTGATGATAGATGTACTTGCAATAGACCTAGGGCAATATGATCATCTCTAGGGACTCAAAATTCGACAAGACATTGTACTAGCCATGACAAATTTCTCAGGAATAAATTTCTCAAGCATATGTGTAGTTGGAAGTAGTGGATAGGATGAAAGGACAGGATTATATTTTTAAAATTTAAATTCTCCCAAATGGTACGGTGAACAAGTGGTTCATTTTATCGAGACATATCATATTTATCAACAACCTAGACCAGGGGGGTTCCTATCATGAAGGATTTCACAGGCAAGGGATACTTAGTTAGAGACAAGCAATAGACAAGTTCATGGTATAAAAGAAAAACCAAGAATGTTTCATTTAGATGAGATGTGCAAGTTCATAATTCGAAACGTGACAACACGAGAAGATGGACAGGGTTAAGGAGTGCAAACTAGCATGTAGGTGCGTGAAGGGGACGAACCAGGCTAGTTCGGCCGAATTGCCCAATTCGCCCGAACCAACTGGTTCAGCCGAAGTGGCTCGGTGCGTGCTCCGTAGTGTTGGGTTGCTCCTGCATCGTCCTGTACTCATGTATCTTTTTCGTTAAACAGGGCAATCTCCGATTGGCTCAAATGCACCAACCGAAGCAATAATTTTATTCTTTTGGCATTCAACTCTAATTTTATTTATTCAATGAGCTAACAAATGGAAACAAAATGATTCAAAGGGAAAACAATCTAGAGCACCCTAAAAATGAATCTAAGGGAAAATAAATGAAATAAACAAACTAGCAAACCAATCTAACGGTGCTATATCTAAAAACGAAACGACCGTAGGACACTATTCTGCAGGTGGGTCGTAAAGGTCCGAGTGTCCTGTGGCTCTGGCAAGCCTCTTGATCTTGGCGCACAAGCCCTTGCAGAGGACTTCCATCTTGTCTTCCGTCTCTAGGCGCGCCAGCTCCGCTTCCGCCACTTTCTCCTGCAGGTGGTTTATCCACTGGCGTGCTTGTGCCAGCTCCGCCCGCAGGCTCTCCAGTGTAGGTGGCTTCTCCTCTTCCTCCTCGTCCTCCTCCTCGTCAGAGAACTCCATCTCTCCCGGTGGTCCTTTGATAACCGGTGGCTGCCTATAGCACTGAACTCTGGGGTTCCGCCACGGGGGAGTGGACTGGGAGGACTCTGTCAATCCGAGCTTGTCCTAGTTCAGTGGCGGGACCAGCACCTTGTCGTACCCCGTGGCAGTGCGCTCGCCCTTGATGCTGAACCGGGGTGGACTATCAGGTGTATAGCCCGGCGTCTTCATGTCCTCCTCCTTGACTGCAGGGAGCGTGAAGTCCAGCACCCTTGTGGAAGATGACGACTTTGGGCGCTGCTGCCCAGTAGTGGGGTGCCCTGGCGATGGTGAGCGAGGGGGCTTCTTGATTGCCTTCAGTGGTGCAAAGGCATTGAACGTCGCTGACAGAGAGCGGCGTGGGGAGTTGGACTGCCTCATAGGGCTGCGGGCATGCGCCCTTCCTCGCTGCCCATCGCCTGACAGCTCAACGTCAGCAACACGGAACACTTGCTCACGTCGGGGAGGCTCGCCGATCCGACTGGCGAGGCTAGATCCCTTGGTTGAAGATGTATCTTTGGAAGCTTGTAGATGGGATGAGGGAGTCGACACAATCTCCCTGGCCTTTATCGATGTTTCTCACGATCGAAAAATGAGATTCCCGATGTTCCCCTCGCGGATTTTGGGATAGGCTCAACGATAGATGAGTCCAGAGGCAAATATCCGAACGGAGGACCTGGGGGTCTGGTTCAGCCGAACCCTAGCCTTCGGGCGAACTGGCCAATTCGCCCGAATTGGTGCAGTTCGGCCGAACTGGCCCCTAGGTCTCCAGGCGTGCAGGCTAGGTCGAGTCTCGTGCCTTTGGTCAGGGGTTTCGAGGTCCGAGGAGGTTTTGGCCCAAAAAGGTTTGGAATTGAAGGATTTGGGCCTTGTTTCATGGACGGGTTTCAGAGTTCCATGAACTCTACCACATCTAAGTCATTGAGTGGCGGAGGTTCTGGTTCCCGGAAGGTCTTCAACCATTGCCCATTAACCTTGAAGGTATTCCCATCCTCACTTTGCAATGTGACGGCCCCATGGGATGCAGCGTTGATCACTGTTAATGGGCCGTCCCATTTGCTTCTTAGTTTCCCATGTCCAAAAAGTTTGACACGGGAATTGAAGACGAGGACCTTGTCTCCCGGCTTGAACGTTTTGACCTAATCCTTTTGTCATGCCATCTCTTGGTCCGTTCTTTGTATAACCGGGAGTTGTGGTATGCTTGTTCCCTCATCTCATCGTCATAAACCCCAGTGTAGGGAGTCTCTTCCTTCCCTCATTTCATCTAATTCGGC
This sequence comes from Echinochloa crus-galli, assembly GCA_900205405.1. NCBI lineage: Eukaryota > Viridiplantae > Streptophyta > Magnoliopsida > Poales > Poaceae > Echinochloa > Echinochloa crus-galli. The sequence goes on from OAMR01001387.1 coordinate 32,184, forward strand.
CAGCTGGATTTTCCGTTTGAGGCCGGCTGCTGGAAGGTTCATACCCCACTTCCTAATGGCCCAGTGAGCTCTAAACACCATCTTATGGCCCAGTGAGCTCTAAACTCCATCTCTACTGGTATGTGGCAGGTCTTGCCATAGACCAGTTGATATGGGGTCATTCCTATGGGTGTTTTATAGGCCGTGCGGTACGCCCAGATTGCATCTGGCAGTTTATCCTTCTAGTGTTTGTCCATTTCATTTACGGTCTTTTGCAGAATGTTCTTAATCTGCTTGTTTGAACTTTCTGCTTGACCGTTAGTTTGGGGGTGATAGGGTGTAGCTACATTGTTCTGTACCCCCAAACTTGAGAGATACCTACGAAATGCTGAGTCGATAAAGTGGGAGCCTCCGTCGCTAATGACAATCCTAGGAACTCCAAAACGGGGAAAATAATCTCATGAAACATCTGTTTTGCGGTTCTAGGATCGGCGGCCACACAAGGCAATGCTTACACCCACTTAGAGACGTAGTCTACCACCACTAGGATGAATTTAAAGCCTTCTGAGTTCGGGAAAGGACCCATGAAGTCAATTCCCCAAACATCAAAGATTTCTACTTGGAGATTGCTAGTTAGTGGCATTGCGTCTCTTGTGTTTATGTTCCCGTATTTCTGGCAACGTGGGCACCTCATGACGAATGCCTTAGCATCTTCGTACATGCTGGGCCAGTAGAAACCACATTGCCAGACTTTTGCGTTAGTGCGGAATGCACCATAGTGACCCCCGTATGGGGCTGCATGGCATCTCTCCAGGATCTTATATGCCTCGTGCACTGGTATACAGCGTCTAAGGAGTCTGCCACTACATATCCTAAAGAGATACGGGTCATCCCAAAGGTGGAGTCGGCTCTCGTAAGCCAATCTTTTCTTGTTTTCTCCAGGTGGGACATACCCGTTTACCATGTAGTTTACTATGTTGGCATACCATGGGTCGGTAGTGGTGACCTTAAGGAGCGTGTCGTCCCGCAAAACATCATCGATGGGAAGATCGGACGGGACTTGCATTCGAGACAAGTGGTCAGCCACTAAGTTCTCTACTCCTTTCTTATCCCTTATCTCGATGTTAAATTCTTGGAGTAGAAGAATCTAGCGGATGAGTTTGAGTTTCGCATCCTTTTTGGTTAAAAGGTACTTTAAAGCAGCGTGGTCTGAATAGACTATGACCTTGGCCCTGACTAGGTAGGACCGGAATTTGTCTATAGCAAACACGACCGCTAAGAGCTCCTTCTTCGTGGTTGCGTAGTTGAGCTGGGGACCTGTAAGCGTTTTGCTAGCATATGAGATAGCATAGTGCTTCTTGTCCTTGGTTTGGCCCAACACAGCTCCTAAAGCATAGTCACTCGCATCACACATGATTTCAAATGGTAGATTCCAGTCGAGAGGCTAGATGATGGGAGTGGAAATGAGAGCTTTCTTGAGGGTGTGAAAGGCTATGTAACACTCCTCATCGAAAACAAAGGGAGCTTCCTTGGCTAGAAGATTGGTTAAGGGCCGAGATATCTGGGAAAAGTTTTTGATGAATCGTATATAGAATCCGACATGGCCAAGGAAACTACGAATCCCCTTAATGTTTGTGGGAGGTGGAAGTTGTTCAATCACTTCTATCTTTGCTCGGTCAACCTCAATTACATGTTCTGACACCCTATGTCCTTGAACAATCCCTTCACATACCATAAAATTGCATTTTTCCCAGTTTAGGACAAGGTGTTTCTCTTGACACCTCTGGAGGACCTTGTCCAGATTTTTCAGGCACTCGGTAAAGGTCTTCCCGTAAACTGAGAAATCATCCATGAACACTTCCATAATATCCTCAATCATATCAGAGAAGAAGGACATCATGCAACATTGAAAAGAGGCAGGTGCGTTACACAACCCGAAGGACATCCGCCGATAGGCATACGTCCCATAGGGGTATGTGTATGTGGTTTTACTTTGGTCATCTGGATGGATTGGAATTTGGTGATATCCAGAGTAACCGTCAAGGAAGCAAAAGAAAGAGTGTTTGGCTAACCATTCAAGCATCTCGTCTATGAACGGAAGGGGGAAATGGTCTTTCTTGGTGGCTTTATTGAGTTTACGATAATCGATACACATACGCCAGCCAGTGATGGTGTGCTGAGGGATGAGTTCATTCTTGTCATTGTGCACAACTGTCATTCCTCCCTTCTTAGGAACAACTTGAACGGGGCTAACCCATTCACTATTGGGAACCGGGTAGATAATCCCAGCGTCAAGGAGTTTGAGGACTTCCTTTTTCACAACTTCCCTCATGGCATTATTCAACCATCGTTGAGGTTCTCGAGATGGTGTTGCCTCAGAATTGATTGGGATATGATGGGTATAGAGGTTTGGGCTGATCCCCTTCAGGTCTTGGAGGGAGTATCCTAAGACCGATCAATTCTTCTCCAGGATAGTGATTAGTTGTTAGGTTTCTACTTCGGATAACTTATCACTAATGATCACTGGAGTTTGTTTGTCCTCGAAGAGGAAGGCTTACCTTAGTCCAGGGGGAAGAGGTTTGAGCTCGATAGGAGATGGTTTTGGAGTTTCGTTCGTGTCGAGCTTGATCGGTGGATGGGTTTCCTCTTCCTCTGAGAAGAATGGGATATTTTCTTCTGGAATGGGTGGTTCTAGGTCGGTCAATGAGGTGGTCATGGCCTCCTCTACGGGATCAGGATCGGGGTCTGCCTCAATTGGAGTGTTCAATGAATGAGAATAAGAGACAGGGTGTAACACCCCGCCTTTCACGAGCCGCCCCGCACAACCCTTCCGAGGGGCGCGCACGCGTACACATAGCACCCTGCTTACACTTTCGTCCTCGCTTCGTGTAAAAGGGTTAACCCGAAGGTGCTATGGCTGGAAGACAAAGGCTTATAAGTTGCCTCCACCCTTGCTCAACTAGCAATGTGGCACTAAACACATGCGTCCCGCACTCATGGGCCACTACTGGGCCATACAAACTGGGCCGGGTGTGACACAGGGACAAGTTCATTTCCGACCCTAAGTTCTATTCTCTGGTTCGTTGGTGTTTTCTCCAAAATCTTCATGATTGGCCTACCTATGAAGATGGAATGGGTTGTGCTACTAGTAGGTCAAAGATGTGGAAATCCATGAACAGCTCAGGGTTGTTAATCTTGACGTGTATGACCCGCAAGATCCCTAAACACTCAAGGATTCTTCCTGAAGTGAACTTGAGTCATTTTTGAGACAATGACCAGGGTTCATCAGGGAGTTCAGTTCATACCAATGAGCTAGAGATAATGTTAATTCCGAGGCTCGGGTCGTACCCGATTTCTTGGTCGTAACCCAGAATTTCATAGAAAATTCTTCTGATCTTCTTGGGCATTCTGACCACTTCTGATGAGGCTTCGGCCTCTTCTAGCCATTCCCCACTCATCACAGCAGAGAGACGTCCCATGTACTCCCTCTGATGTTCCAGTTCTTCCTTGTCAGGAGGTTGATCCTTATACTCTACACGTTGTTCCAATGAGAAAATTTTTTGCACTCCCGATGTCCTCGAATAGATCATCATCAAAATCATAGGTAGTGGTGTAGAGAGGCTCATAGTAGTCCAAGCTAGAATATGGTTGTGGTTTGAAATGAGCATCAGGTTCTGATGGGATGGAAGAGATGATAGATTTGGATTGAGGACATGTAGGCTCTTCAGGTATGGGCTGCTTCTCTTCTTCATCGGGGAGTTCGTCATAAACTCCAGTGTAGGGAGTGTCATCCAGAATACGATCCAAGATTATCGTCGCTTCACTGGGAGTCAAATGAGAGAACGACCCTCCTGAAGCGGAGTTCAAGAAGGTGGTGGCTACGGGACAGAGGCCAAGGCTGAAGTGTTGTAGAATTATAGGTTCTGATAAGCCTAGGTCTAGACCAGATGCCAAAATTTGCTTGAAACGAGCCCAGGCAGCTCCTAACGACTCTCCCTCTAATTGCTTAAAGGTAAGGATTTCGATTCGGAGGCTGGTTACCTTGGGAACTGGGAAGAAGTTTAGGCAGAATTTTTCTCTAAGGGTTTCCCAGCTCCCTTCCATATTTCCGACAAACAGAGAGTACCATTTCTTTGCTCATCCTGTTAATGAAAACGGGAATAGCTTCCATTTGAGCGTCTCTTGTGTCATGCCTGATATGGTGAGGACGGAGAAGAGTTGCTCAACCTCTCGTAAATGCGCATAGGGACTCTCAGCATTCGTTCCTGAGAACGTTTGCTCTCAAACCATGGTTATGAAGCCGGGACACAGCTCATAGCCGGGTGTGTGAATGGGATGTGATGATGATGGAGGCTCCAAACAATCGCCATTTGGCGCCGAATGTTGACGTAAGGTAAGAGTGGAATCCATGTGGTGGACGGTGGGATACACGGACAACTTGGGCTCGGAATCAGAACAGCTACCGTTCCCCGGCAATAGCGCCAGAAAGCTTATTGGCAGTCCTTACGGCCTACAGATAAATCCGCAAGCAGACGGATACCGATGTAGCTTTCACCCGAGAGTATTCCAAGGTATCGATTTCCACGGGGAATGAGAAGTGAGCTAATTCTAAACTAAGTTGTCCAAGGGTTATGGAATGGGATGGATGAAGTGGATGACAACAACAAAGAGGGAAGAGAAGCAATGAGAGGGTAGAGAGGGTACGAGTCTGATAGAGGCACTATACTGATTAACTGAGCGGATGAGAGGGTACAGATAGATACTTGCTTCGGGACTACAGAGCCTCCGACACACAGAAAGGGATGAGAAGGGGTGCCGGTTACCCTAAACCTTGGGTCCTAGGACACCGGAACTAACGTGATAGACTACGAAGACCGAAAGGGCTGTCACCACCATATGGCTACCACCTCTGTTGCGACGGGCAGAAACTAAGGTTACTGACAAGTCTAGGAACCACTCCTACACAGATCAATAACTACTTACTTCGGAGCGCATCATCAATGCGACGATTCCAGATCGTGCATTGGATGACGGGTACTCCGGGATCTTCCTTCCGGTCCGGAGAGGTTTTGATGATCGCCTTCTTTGCAGCTCTCGGCAGGTAGGTCCATCTCGGTGTTAGCACTTGGATATTTGAGACCTTCCCTGCATGGTTAGTACGGAGAATACTACGAGACATCTTACCCTGTCTCATAGTAATAGCATTCACTGTTTCGAGGGGAGGTTCGGGTTGCCCCGGAATCTGCCCCGATTCAGTGACAGGAACAGCAGCAGCTAACTGAGCAACTTGAGTTTCTATCATTTTATTAAAGCTCAGTTGATTTTTCATGGATAACCGCGATAAATCATCACAAGTGAAGCATCAGGCAACTTTCGTAGGATGTGAGCCTGAACAAAGTGCTCAGCATCTACGACAGAGCGCGCTGTCTCTATGTACGTGCACTGGGCGCCCTGGAGGACTCCCAGGTGGTTTGCGAGGCGAGTGACTAGAGAAGTCATCGCCATGCTACCCACACGAGAAATATGAGACAGCCAGTGATCGACCATGTCTTTCACTGGAGAAACCGGAATTTTCTTGAACATAGCATACAGAATCCGCAATTCAACAGTGTTCACGGGTCGGATATCGGCTCTCGGAAATACCGTCATAGCCACCCACTTGTGCATAAAGCGCAGAGTGGGGTTATGGATACTGTTCATGCGGGGTGCATGGCAGTTGGTATTTCAGGAAATCCTCTTCTAGAATGCGAACCGATCAAACCTTTTCAAAGCTTTGCTTGGCTCTAAAGAGCAACGACTTGAAAAACCAAGAGCCAAGCTAAAATCCCTCCAAGTGACATGCTTTTCTTTTGATCATATTTTGCCATGTCTTTTGACATGCTTTTCTTCTTCTCGTATTTTTGCCATGCCACTTGGCATGCTTTTCTTTTTTTTGGCCGAATCCTACAGTTCGGCCGAACCGGGATCTTCGCCCGAACGGCCAGGCACCGACCTCCAATTGCTTGGCCGCTGCTCCACTCCTCCACCGACCCGGGCCACTATAAATTGAGACCCCTGGTCACCTGCAAAACACACAACACATGAGTAGAGTGTAGGCGAAGCACTGTTAGTTCTCCACTTGTATCAGTAGAGATAGGGAGAGAGGAGAGGTGAGCGTCCCGGAGAGGAGCCGAAGTGTCGGCCCCTCTTCCTGCTGTGCCTCTACGGATGCGGCTTCACTTCGAGTAACATCCGGGTCATGTCTGGTAACTCTTGTATCTCTTTCTGATTAATTGAGCATTCAGTTCTTACATTTATATACTTGTCTCGTTCTTCGTTCAATGCTTAGTTGATTGGTATAATTGTATACTGGTTGCTTAGCTTGGGTGCTTATCTTGCTATAGGAGATAAGTAGTTATTGACTAGTGTAGGAGTGGTTCCTAGACTTGCCAGTAACCTTAGTTTCTGCCCGTCGCAACGGAGGTGGTAGCCGTAAGGTGGTGATAGCCCTTTCGGTCTTCGTAGTCCATCACGTTAGTTCCGGTGTCCTAGGACCCAAGGTTCAGGGTAACCGGCACCCCTTCTCATCCCTTTCTGTGTGTCGGAGGCTCTGTAGTCCCGAATCAAGTATCTATCTGTATCTTCTGCTCTGCTCAGTCAATCGGTAGAATACCCTTACCAGACCTGTACCCTCTCTACCCTCCTACCTCTTCTCTTCTCTCCTTGTTGTCGTCATCCACCTCATCCATTTCATTCATCCACTCCATCTACCTAGGACAACTTAGTTTAGGATTAGTACACTTCTCGTAGGTTGTTGTGGGAATTGATATAGTGAGACTTTGGTTGAATTCTATTTCTGCTCTTAGTATGGTGAAAATCTCGGTTGTTTATGCTTTCAAAATTAAAACAAAGTTCCTCATTGGTCATAATACCTACCAGAGCCATATGATAGGATTAGTTCTAAACTTTCTACCATATGCTGCTTGTCATCTTAGTGAGCTTTGTCAAATTGTTGTGACCTTAGTGAGGAATCTTTCATGCTTCTAAGATCGAGATGCACATACACTCCACCTCTCACTTGCAATTCCTACTTGGGAGTTAGCAAAACCATACCATCATCCATTCCATAAATAAAATTTCATGTTCTTTGATTCCCTCTCCAAATATCTTTAAAGTAGAGGCATGGGCTATGCAAAAAGAAAAAGAAAAGCATGCCAATTGGCATGGAAAAAAAATGAGAAAAAGAAAAGCATGCCAAAAGGCATGCAAAAATATGAATAAAAGATAGCCCATGCTCTCGAAAAATAAATCAAGGAGAGGAAGAATCATTCCATGAAAGTCCACATATTCCACTCCACATATTCTACACACTTGCACTTCTCGATCTAGAGTGTGATTTGATTCTCCTAAGATCCGGTCTTTGACTTAGCAATATATAAGATGCTTGTATGCCTTCATCCTTTGTCCCCGAGCCACACAAAAGCCAAATTAGATGTTAGGATGAAAAGAAGGCAAAGCCTTTGGTAAGGATTCAAATACACTTGAGCGATTGAGTGAGCCAATGAGGAACGATTTATCTTTTCACAAAAGGGTGAAAACTCCGATATAGGATCCTGAAAAGAGTAGGGTGGAATAAAACTAAGTTAAACTGTTCATTCTTTCAACCGCCCAAGATAAGGAGATTGCTATAAGCCCCATAGGTAAAATGGTGAATTAATACTTTGCTGGTGATTCAAGTATTTTTGAGTGCTAGTTGTTTATAAAGTTACCTGCAAGAGAAATGACAGTGTAGCAACTCCTGATCCACCGAGCCTAAGTTTTTATCTTTGCTCGAGGACGAGCAAATGTCTAAGCTTGGGGGAGCTTGTTGGCGGTCGTTACGGACCAATTTCCGACCTCCAACCAAGTATAAAATGAACATAACAGAGACACACACCATAGCTATAGGGCTTTGTTGGCACTCCTTACGGCCTACAGATAAATCCGCAAGCGGACGGATACCGATGTAGCTTTCACCTGGGAGTATTCCAAGGTATCGATTTCCACGGGGAACGAGAAGTGAACTAATTCTAAACTAAGTTGTCCAAGGGTTATGGAATGGGATGGATGAAGTGGATGACAACAACAAAGAGGGAAGAGAAGCAATGAGAGGGTAGAGAGGGTACGAGTCTAAAAGAGGCACTCTATTGATTAACTGAGCGAATGTTGGCGGTCGTTACGGCTCGTTTTCGGCCACCAATACTCAGGAGTACAAGAGGCTTTATGCAACATTCCATGCACTTAGGTTTATTTCTAATAAAGTTCCATGAGTTTTGGTGTGTTTCACTTGTGCAGGTACATTAACGACAAATATGTGCTATTGGGGTTAGAACTAACCGATTCGGCCGAACGACACGATTCGGCCGGTTACCCCCCTTAGCCGTATATGACACGAAGCACAACCAGAAGGCCGTCCACGTCAGCAATGACTGAGCGACAACCATGCAAGACACTTGGACCATTGACACGTCTCTTCTAGGCCAAACCAACACAAAGACCACCACATACAAGCAGCCCAGAAGGTCGAGGAGGGAGAGGCAGTGCAGGGGAGCACTACTGGGCCAAAAGCCCAGTTTTACCGCATCTCCGAATTCGGCCGAATCCCACAATTTGGCCGAACCACCCCTAGGTGATGCAACGACCCTGCGCCGCCTCAGCACCAAGGCGGTGCCACATGGCAATTCGGCCGAATTGCTCGGTTCGCCTAAACCGGCTTCTTCGGCCGAATCAGCCGGGCACCGCCCTATGGTTGCTTGGCCGCTGCTCCATCTTCCACCGCCCTTCCTTGCTATAAATAGAGGCTCTCCTTCACCTGAAAGAGACACAACACAAGAGAGAAGTTCCTTAGCGAAGCTCTTCCACTTTCTTACATAGAAGATAGGGAGAAAGGAGAGGTGAGTGTCCGGAGAGGAGCCGGAGTGTCGGCCCCTCTTCCAGCTGTACCTCTACGGATGCGGCTTTGCTTCGAGTAACATCCAGGTCATGTCTGGTAACTCTTGTATCTCTTCCTGATTAATTAAGCAGTTAGTTCTACTTTTATTTACTTGTTGGTTATTCATTCAATGCTTAGTTGATTGGTATAATTGTATACTGGTTGCTTGGCTTGGGTGCTTGTCTTTCTATAGGAGATAAGTATTAACCGACTAGTGTAGGCGTGGTGCCTATACTTGAGGTTAACTTAGTTTGTCCCCGAGTCTACGGAGGTGGTAGTCGTTAGGTGGTGACAGCCCTATACGACCTACGTAGTCCATCACGTTCGTCTTGGCCTACAGGATCCCAGAGTGTAGGATTGGTGACACCCCATCTCATCCATTTCTGCGTGTCATAGGTTCTATTGTCCCGAAGCAAGTATCTACATGTACCGTCCGATCCGCTCAGTTAATCAGTAGAGTGCCTCTATCAGACCCGTACCCTCTCTACCCTCTCATCGCTTTTCTTCCCTCTTTGTTGTTGCCATCCACTCCATCCATCCCATTCCATAACCCTTGGACAACTTAGTTTAGAATTAGTTCACTTCTCGTTCCCCATGGAAATCGATACCTTGGAATACTCTCGGTTGAAAGCTACATCGGTATTCGTCCGCTTGCAGATTTATCTGTAGGCCGTAAGCAGTGCCAACAATGAATCGGAGGGTAAACATAGATACTTGCTTCGGGACAATAGAACCTATGACATGCAAAAAGGGATGAGAAGGGGCGTCATCATTCCTACACTATGGGATCCTACAGGCCGAGACGAACATGATGGACTACGTAGGCCGTATAGGGCTGTCACCACCTAACGGCTACCACCTCCGTAGACTCAGGGACAAATTAAGTTAACCTCAAGTATAGGCACCACGCCTACACTAGTCTGTTAATACTTATCTCCTATAGAAAGGCAAGCACCCAAGCCAACCAACCAGTATACAATTATACCAATCAACTAAGCATTGAACGAAGAACCAGCAAGTAAATAAAAGTAGAATTGATTGCTCAATTAATCAGGAAGAGATACAAGAGTTACTAGACTCGACCCGATGTCACTCGAAGCAGAGCCGCATCCGTAGAGGTACAACTGGAAGAGGGGCTGACACTCCGGCTCCTCTCCGGATACTCACCTCTCCTCTCTCCCTATCTTCTAAGTATGAAAGTGGCAGAGCCTCGCTAAGGAACTTCTCTCTTGTGTTGTGTGTGATTGCAGGTGCTGGAGGCGTCCATTTATAGCAAGTGATGGCAGTTATGGGTGGAGTAACCGCCAAGGGGCCCTGGGAGGCGGTTCCCCTGATTCGGCTGAACTAGTGGACCCACCGCCCTTTGCTCCAAGGACCAGGATTCAGCCTGGGGAGGCGGTTCCCAGCTGGGGGTAGTTCGGCCGAAGGCCTGGGTTCGGCCAAACCGGGCTTGGCCCATAGCCGGCCCACCCAGCACCACCTCTGGTCCTGGGTTGCTCTGGCTGCTGTCTCTTCATTGGATTCGTGTTGTACAAGCCCAGAGTGACGTGGCCTTGGTCCAGGATGAAGTGGCGGTCGTCCACGTGTCGTGTGTTGTTGTTGCTTGTTCATCGTTGACGTGGACGGATCCTAGCAGCTTGTACGGCTGTTGGCGGTCGTTACAACCCAAATTCGACCACCAATACTCGGGAATAAATGAGAGTCTATGCAACATTCCATGTACTTAGGTTTTATTTCTAATGGAGTTCCACGAGTTTTGGTGAGTGTCGCTTGTGCAGGTACAACAACGAGAAATGTGTGCTATAGGGGTCGGAAATGACCGATTCGGCCGAACGACACGATTCGGCCAGTTACCCCCCTTAGCCGTGCAAGCCACCGCGAGTCGTCCACGACAGCGCCAACTCATCCCGGGCTTCCACCACATCACCCTAGGCCCAAACTCAACCTGACAAAGACCCCGAAGTCAACCAGAAGGCCTCTGGCCCAGCCCAGGGCGTGAAACGACCTGCCAACCGAGCTGGCCCAGCACGTGTGCAAGCTCAAGGCGGTGCAGCACTGGGCCGAGCCCAGTTCGGGCGAACACGTGGGTTCGGCCGAACCAGGGAACCGCCTCCAGGGTGCAATCCTGGCCTTTGGCTGCTGAGGCGGTGCATCCCTCGGTTCGGCCGAACCGGGGAGTTCGGCCGAACCGGGATTTTCGCCCGAACGGCTCGGCACCGACCTCCGGTTGCTTGGCCGCTGCTCCACTTCTCCACCGACCCTGGCCATTATAAATAGAGGCCGGTTTCACCTGCATAAGACACACAACACAAGAGTAGAGTGCAAGCGAAGCACTTCCGCCACTTGTATCAGTAGAATAGGGAGAGAGGAGAGGTGAGCGTCCCGGAGAGGAGCCGAAGTGTCGGCCCCTCTTCCCGCTGTACCTCTACGGATGCGACTTCACTTCGAGTAACATCCAGGTCTTGTCTGGTAACTCTTGTATCTCTCTCTGATTAATTGAGCATTCAGTTTCTTTCTTTTATATGCTTGCTGGTTCTTCGTTCAATGCTTAGTTGTGTAGTATAATTGTATACTAGCTGCTTAGCTTGAGTGCTTATCTGTCTGCAGTAGATAAGTATTAGTCAACTAGTGTAGGCATGGTGCTTATCTGTCTGCCCGTCGCAACGGAGGTGGTAGCCGTCAGGTGGTGATAGCCCTTTCGGTCTTCGTAGCCCATCATGTTAGTTCCGGTGTCTTAGGACCCAAGGTTTAGGGTAACCGGCACCCGTTCTCACCCCTTTCTGTGTGTCGGAGGCTCTGTAGTCCCGAAGCAAGTATCTATCTGTATCCTCTGATCTGCTCAATCAATCGGTAGAATACCTTTATCAGACCCGTACCCTCTCTACCCTCTTACCTCTTCTCTTCTCTCCTTGTTGTCGTCATCCATCTCATCCATTCCATTTCATCCATATGGATCCCACTCTTACCTTACACCAACACTCGGCTCCAACGGGCGATTGTTTGGAGCCACCACCATCATCACATCCCATATCCACACCCGGCTATCAGCTACGTCCCGGCGTCATAGCCATGGTTCGTGAGCAATCGTTCTCAGGAACGAAGGTTGAGAGTCCATACGCGCATTTGCGCGAGTTTGAGCAACTCTGCTCATGCCTCTTGCCAAATAATTATTTAAAAGAGTATATGGAAC
>OAMR01001039.1:35277-79130 GCA_900205405.1 Echinochloa crus-galli
CTGTGATGCAGGCTGCTGTATGCAGAGGAAACATGAGTTTAATGAAAATCATCTAGTCCTATATACACACTTAAAATATTACGGAATAACCAAGATCAAGCGGTTACCAATAGGTTATGATCTTCCATCCAATTCAAACATACTATTTTAATACTTCTTATACCCACACGACCTGATCAGAATAATATTGGGCATGCCCCTTTTCCCCACAGTAAGCTACTAGAATGACATTTTTTGTTAACTTATACGTATATACTATTTTGTGGAGAAAACGTTCGATCCCTGCGATGCTTTTCAGCTGACGAAATAACCCGGCCCAAAGCTGTTTTTCCAGTTCGTTTTAACCCCTTACTACTAACAGATCGATTGCGCCAATCATGAAGTACATTTATCTGTTTAATTTCATTTTCTTCTCTCTACACTACAAGTTGTGTATAAAAAAAGATGACCAAAGTGGATGATAAAATAATGGTATTATATACGCGGGGGCTGGACCTGATCCAGCTTATTCTCATACTACTGTGTTGTTGTCAAGTGTCAAGACTCATGCAGCAATACCTAAGTATCTGAGCAGCATAATAATCACAACACAAATAGTAATGTTTAGTAAGTGATGACCTATATATGCTCTAGTAGGAGCGACACCAATAACATCTTTTTCTGGAGATCCAAATGGGAACATATACAGGTGATTTTGTAATTGCTTGGTGCATATATTTTGTAGCACATAAAAGATAAAAAGGAAAAATGTGAACAGTGGTAAACTTGTAATTATCTAGTCTGGTTAATGGCATATCTGGACATGGCAATAATCCCCACCGCTCCAATACCTAATCTGGCAGCTGGCACTGGCAGTCATACTGAAAGCGAGTTTGCAACGCCAGTCCATTCCTTATTCCTCCTCTCGCTAGGGTTTCTATGCTCCACTCCCAACACGCAGAATCACCCTAGTTCGCCATCTCCTTCCTTGGTTTCGTGGATGGGTGGTCTCTCGATCGTGCTGCGCTGATCCGGTTCCTGAGTTATTATCTGCTTGGTTCCTTCGGTTCTTGCCGTGCGGCAGATCGATTGCAGGTGTGTCGTGTCGATCCGGTTTCCTCAGCTCGATGGGGGATTTCTCCCAGCCCCAGCCCCAGGTGGTCGTGGATCAGGTTCACCAGGCCGCGTTCGCTGCCCCCGCCGCCAACCAGATGCAGGAGCAGCTCGGGAATGGCACCAAGCAGAACGCCGGCGGCAGCAAGGCGGCGGCCCCGGCCTCCGAGTGGCGCCGGGTCAAGTGGGCCACCAACTTGGTCGAGCTGCTCGTGTCGGCCGTGGCCTACATCAACGAGGACATCGACGCGGGCCACAGCAGCAGCAGCGGGATGAGGAAGATGGGCAAGTGGAGGCTGGTCTCCACGGCCATGATCCAGAGGGGGTTCCTTGTGTCGCCACAGCAGTGCGAGGATAAGTTCCATGACCTCAACAGGAGGTACAGGAGGCTCACCGAGATCCTTGGCCGGGGAAGGGCTTGTGAGATCGTCGAGAAACCTGTGATTCTTGAACAGGTAAGCTTACCTGGGAAGCTCAAGGAGGAGGCCAAGAAGCTCCTGAGCTCGAAGCACCTGCACTATGAGGAGATGTGCTGCTACAACAACCATAACCGTGCCTGCCTGCTTGATGATCCAGCCCTGCAAAGGATGCTGCGGGGTATAGCGGGTGGCAGTTTGGATGGAAAGGGAAAGAAGTGCTTGTTTGGATATGATGAGGAGGAGGATCAGATGTTGCCTTCTGATGATGAATTCGATGAGGGCGACGAATTCTGTGATGATCAGCTGGAGGCTGAGTTCAATGATGATCTGGAGGGCGAATTCATCGTTGACCTGGAAATGGAAGCCAGTGCTGAAGATCATCATCGTCAAATGGTTCATGGAACCAAGAAGCTGAAGCATGATCACGAGGGATATGGTGGTCAAGCAGATGAGAAGAATCCAAATGGTATGAATGCAATTGAAGTCGAGAGACAATGTCTGAAGATAAAAGGAAAGATGCTGGAAATCGAGCACAGCCATTTGAAGCAGCTGATGGACATCAAGGAGGAGGACAAGGAACTGAAGAAGATGAGGCTGGAGAATGAAAAGATGGAGCTGGGAAATAAGCAGCTGGAGCTGGAACTGAAGCTTAAGGAAAATGAGATGGGCATCAAACCAAAGAGGGTTTACTGATTACTGGATGGAAATGGTCGAACTAGAACATCTAGATAGAGTTGCTTGTTATCCTTTTGTTCATTGCAGTAGCTTACAGATTTGGATGTTTTACATAATTTTTCATTTTAGCTAACTGCATATATCCGTTAAGTAATGACTCTTCTGGTGTTAGTGTTATCATTGCATATATTATCCATGTGTTGATTGAGATGTGTATTTCCTGTTCTGTTTGCTCGATCTGTGTTTTATCTCCAATTATTCTTGGATCTGTGCTGATTATTCGTAGTGCTTCTGTGTAGTATAAGATGGTGAGGCATTGTCCCAATGCACTTTTTGAATATCATTTGGTTGATTGCATGTGTTTGTGGGTTGCTATATTGATCTTATCTATAATAAGTGTGTATATGTTTCTTTCATTTGCTACTGTTTTGTTCTTTTGACATCTGTATGTCCTGGTCTCTTCCTGGATAATATACCTGTTTTGTGTTACATTGATATCACTAGAGAGATTGATATCATCACCGTAGTTTCCAGGTTGACTTGATCTAAGGTCACATATGTTACTGCTCCAAGGACTTACAGTGACTCAAAATAAAGAATATGCATTTCAATCTGCATATCTGGAGGCAGTTCAAACTTTTAAACTGAAGTGACCCATCTGTCTAACACTGCCTTGTGCACTTGGGCATTATATTTCATACATAGAAGCTTCCCGGTAGTGGCTTACTTTTACATAACCCTATATATGATGATATCCACTCAGTCCCACTCCCCATGTGTATATACATATACGCTCGTATCCGCAGTCTTTAATGCTAACCAAGAAAATCATGCAAATTAATCACTCCTTAAAGTTGCAAAAAAAGTACAAAATAGAAGAAACAGTGGAACTCGAACAATAGTTTGCAGACACACAAGTGTACCTGTTGGATAGCCCATTAATTTATTTGCTCAAAGGAAAAAAACTTTAAAACATTATTGTTGGTTTGTTTCCATATCATGAAAACACATTTGCTATGGTAGTGGAGCTATGGGTGCACATGACTTCATTCACCATATATGGTTCAAATCATATTGCCCACAACTAAAAAAGAATATATGTGGGCATTAATATTTGGTGTAGAGGTCAGCGAGTTTGTGAATTAGCGTAGAAAAATGAAAATTTATACAGTACCCAATTCAAATGAAACAGTGAAATCACTAAAATTGACAAAATCACGTGATCCATATATGATACGTAAAGTTGCATTAGTGTTGTTTCGGCTTCTCACAAGGTGTGTTTCTATCGTGTCCAAACATTAGGTAACAATTCAAGAAAACATTTAACATAGATTTGATTACAACTGTCCTTAGTTTTGGTACTGAAATAAACATACAACATGTAGAATTATTGAATTCATGGTTGTGCATTATATTTAAACCTACAATTTGACTTTGAATGGCGAAAAACGTTTGAAACCAGACCTGAATCTTAGTACCTTGCGTCCTTGCTCGACATGATTTCTACAGTCGCTTGGGTGCCATCGGGTCCCGAATCGCCACTACAAATCATTTAGAACTGCCACTATATATAAAGTGTTTTTGTATTAGCGATGTTACCAAATTAGTGGGATCCTTTTGAGGCATTGAACCGTCCCATCTGTGATGCAGCCTGATTGATGCAGAGGAAACTACATGAGAAGGAAAGAGAGGGGGAGGTAGTAATTAAGACTGTCCAGCCAAGTCCTGTTCTGCAGATGTCCCATCCTGCTTTGGAGTGCGATGGTGAACCATTCTTCAGTCTCTACGGATGGGGCTAGCTGCGTCCACATAAACAAACCTAGGACCTTATATTCTTTTCAGACTTGATCCTTACCACCCACGCCATTGCCTCCTCTGGTTCAAGTATTATACTACCTATGAAATAAGGTGTCTCTACGGATATGGGTCAACATATTTTCGAAGCCTCCCATCTCTAGCTCTACTGTGGTCCTAGTCATGGCAGGTGCTATAAAGCACTCTCAAACAAACAAAAAGAAAAACATTTGCAATCGGAAGTGATAGTATATGGCTTAGGGAGATAGCACGAGAGGGTGTATACAAGGCCATTTATAGAGGGCACAAGTACCTTTTGAAATCCCGGGCTCACCTGCTAGAGCATTCATGTCTTGCTGCCGATGCTAGCCCTTCCAATTTTTTGGAAGTTTACCATGCATTATGTGTGCGTTTAGATGGACGCCAATTTTTGGCAATGCCCTTGCGCCAGCAGCAGAGCGCAGTTGTTTAACACACCCTCGCGTTGATAGAACGGCGACGGCGAATTCCTTCGCCAAATATTTGGTGAACCCTCATTTTGGCGTGGCGTACGCCGGCACAATCCAAACATGCCCATAAAACCAGAGCCAAATATGTACAAGTAAAGTTTAAGCATAGCAAAAAAGGTACAAATAAAAGCCAATACAGCTGCAACATGGGGTCGGCAACTCCATATTGAGCTTTGCTCATTTTACCTGCGGTTTTAGCATTCAAGTTGAGCCTTACACGCTAGTTGTTTTTGCATTTGGTTTTTCTAACCTGTGCACGTTGAGACATGAGAGCAAAGTAATCAAGGAATGAGTATTCAACCATGCCTCTCTATTTTCAGTGTATCTTCTCAAGCTTTGCTTCTCTAGAGGAAGTAACTCAATGATTGTCATCAAAACTTTGTATCACTTGAATGGGTTGTGATGCTTTGTAACAATAATGCATATGTTTTGTTTATTTTTTATGTGTTTGTTGCTAGTTTTTCAACTGCATCATCTGCGTTTGATTTAATTTGCAGTGTTACGTTCTTCCTTAAAGGATGTGAATTTATTTTCCTTGTACCTTATATTTAGCTTGTATAATGTTGCAGCATTGATTCTTTTGTTACAGAAATCTCTTGAGAATGTTGAATTGTACCGTCATACAAGAAGCTTCCCGGTAGTGGCTTACTTTTACATAACCCTATATATGATGATATCCACTCAGTCCCACTCCCCATGTGTATATACATATACGCTCGTATCCGCAGTCTTTAATGCTAACCAAGAAAATCATGCAAATTAATCACTCCTTAAAGTTGCAAAAAAAGTACAAAATAGAAGAAACAGTGGAACTCGAACAATAGTTTGCAGACACACAAGTGTACCTGTTGGATAGCCCATTAATTTATTTGCTCAAAGGAAAAAAACTTTAAAACATTATTTTTGGTTTGTTTCAATATCATGAAAACACATTTTCTATGGTAGTGGAGCTATGGGTGCATGACTTCATTCACCATATATGGTTCAAATCATATTGCCCACAACTAAAAAAGAATATATGTGGGCATTAATATTTGGTGTAGAGGTCAGCGAGTTTGTCAATTAGCGTAGAAAAATGAAAATTTATACAGTACCCAATTCAAATGATACAGTGAAATCACTAAAATTGACAAAATCACTTCAAACCCTACTGTTGGGGGAAACGGGGGCACAAAGCGGTGGAGCAAGTTTGTCTAATTCGATATGGCCATCAACAGAATGGAGAACTAAAATCCTAGTGCCTCCCATCCTAACTGAAATTATGATGTAATAAAATGCTCACAAATCAAGATTATTTAGTATGAAATAATAACCGTGATTATTTAATTTTGTGTTGCCATGGGGCTTTATTATGCTTTGAAGGGTTGATACATGATAGAGCTAGTTATATATATAGGCTCATGAGAAACACATATACAGGGCAGATTTGCATTTACTAGGAATTAAAAGAGAGAGGGAGTCCTAGGCCCGGAGAGACCGAGGCCCCCGCGTCGTCCCTTCCGGGGCGGCACGGGCGGAGCCCCCGCACCGCCCCCTCCCTCCCCCCCTTCCGCCACCACCCGGCCTCGCCGCCGCCGGAGCCTCTCGTCGGAAGCCCGTGCGACGGCAAGGACAGCGGCGGCGTGGCTCTCTCTTCCCCTTGTTCTCCAACCTCAACGCTAACCCCAACCCTAGGTCCTTACTGTGGATCTGGGAGAAGCAGTGTGGCGGCATGGGGATCTGCCGGCGGAGGATGCTGCGAGGGATCCGTGGTGGCCGCAAGGCGGCAGCGGTGCGGTGGTGCAGATAGGTCAGCCATCCCTGGCGGGCCATTGCAAGGCCGCGCGGCTGGTCTTGATGGCGGTGGCGGGGCTTTCTCTTCTGATCCGCGCCGTCGTTATGGCGGCGGGAGTCCGATTTGGGTCCTTGAACCTGGTTTGGGCGTCCTCAGTCCCTCTGTCGGCAGTACCTTCCTCCGTGGTGGTGGTTCGTTGACGGCGGCCAGCGGATTGTTCATCATGCGGTGGTGGCTTCGGATCGGATTTGAGCCCCTTGCCTCCGAGCGAAGCTGTTCATGACCTTCCGATGTAGGTGTTCTTCTCGTCGGTCAGTCCGTCTCCTGCTGCGCCTGTGGGTGTTCAAGAATTGGGTGAAAACCTAGTCTGGTTTCTCCAGGCCGGTGGCGGCAGTGCGCGTCGTGGAAGTTCTTGTTCTCCAAGACCGGGCGGTTCTCCCATGTGGCCATCCTATTCAGTATTCAGCGGAGGTGGCATTCGATGGTGTAACAGCTCGGATGTTGGTTGGCAAGGTTGTATCTATACCAAGTCTTTATGCTGTTGTTTGGAAGAAGCATCCAGTCCTCAATGATGATCGGTGTCCAATGTTTCAGTATCTTTTTTAAGGACTGACAAACGTGTTATAGCGACTTTGTGTTGACATTGGTGATCGTATTCTAGAAGAGTTGACATCACGTAGCAGCTTGTTTGCGCGTAGGACTACTAGAGCCTCTTGTTGGGGATGTAATTTTTCCCGCCAGTTTTTCCTCTTTCATTTTCTTGATGTAATAATTTGGCTTGATTCTACCCACGGGTGGATGAAGCCAGATGTCTTTTATGTGGCCATAGCCAATCTTGGTCAAGGCTGGATTATATCCACTATCTAAGAGAGAGAGAGAGAGGGGGGGGGTGGACAGAACGAACCTTAAGGGCTTCATGTAAGCCAATGAGCAAAGTAAATCCTACTTGGTGAGGATAAAAAATATGGACAGAAAGAAGGTAGACTATCACACTGTGTGTGTTTGTAGCATGGGTTTATGCAAGAACACAACTACACTACAAGCAATAGCATTAGGGCGTCATGGCTAACTACATAGCTAGCTGACTAAGACTTTTTCTTATTGGCAGGGAGAGTAAATGAACAAAAAGAGTGTATTGGCTCTTCGCTCATCTCTAGCTAACATAGTTTCCAAGACTGTACCAGAGAGAGAGAGAGAGAGAGAGAGAGAGGGGTGAACAGAACGAACCTTAAGGGCTTCATGTAAGCCAATGAGCAAAGTAAATCCTACTTGATGATGATAAAAAATATGGACAGAAAGAAGGTAGACTATCACACTGTGTGTGTTTGTAGCATGGGTTTATGCAAGAACACAACTACACTACAAGCAATAGCATTAGGGCGTCATGGCTAACTACATAGCTAGCTGACTAAGACTTTTTCTTATTGGCAGGGAGAGTAAATGAACAAAAAGACTGTATTGGCTCTTGGCTCATCTCTAGCTAACATAGTTTCCAAGACTGTACCAGAGAGAGAGAGAGAGAGAGGGGTGAACAGAACGAACCTTAAGGGCTTCATGTAAGCCAATGAGCAAAGTAAATCCTACTTGATGATGATAAAAAATATGGACAGAAAGAAGGTAGACTATCACACTGTGTGTGTTTGTAGCATGGGTTTATGCAAGAACACAACTACACTACAAGCAATAGCATTAGGGCGTCATGGCTAACTACATAGCTAGCTGACTAAGACTTTTTCTTATTGGCAGGGAGAGTAGATGAACAAAAAGAGTGTATTGGCTCTTGGCTCATATCTATCTAACATAGTTTCCAAGACTGTACCAGAGAGAGAGAGAGAGAGGGGGTGGACAGAACGAACCTTAAGGGCTTCATGTAAGCCAATGAGCAAAGTAAATCCTACTTGGTGAGGATAAAAAATATAGACAGAAAGAAGGTAGACTATCACACTGTGTGTGTTTGTTGCATGGGTTTATGCAAGAACACAACTACACTACAAGCAATAGCATTAGGGCGTCTCCAATGGCTAACTACATAGCTAGCTGACTAAGACTTTTTCTTATTGGCAGGGAGAGTAAATGAACAAAAAGACTGTATTGGCTCTTGGCTCATCTCTAGCTAACATAGTTTCCAAGACTGTACCAGAGAGAGAGAGAGAGAGAGAGAGAGAGAGAGAGAGAGAGAGCTTGTAACGTGGTATCAAATAGCTAGCACCTATCTATTTTTCTGTCAAAGCCTTCTTCCCATCACCCAAGCGAAGCCAACAAAGGCTCCTATTTGATAACAGGGTTGCATCATCAGGGTCAAGATTCATTGCCTACAACCAAGTAAACAGAACTAGCAATTAGCACAATTCTGCACATCATTCTCACATTTGCTCAGAATTTGGCAATCTAGTTGCATCACTTAATGTGACCAAAACTTGATAAAATTTGTGCAATGAACTCTAGGAAAATAGTCATGACTGATACTTGCATAAGCATGTTGAGATGAAAACTGATCAGCTGAGTCAAAGTCAGTTCTTGATTACAAAAATTCATATGTTGGCAAGCACATAAATATATGGGCCATGAAGGACGTAAAAGTACAAAATAAAGGAAGGAATTAAGAGAAAATAAACCAATAACTGATTGTTTAGTATGAGCGCCCATTGGCAAGCGTCATGGTCTTTACATCAACCTTCCAAACAAACATGCTCCCGGGTTCTCTTATGACAAAAGATTAAATATCTTGCAACATTGACTTAGGATTAGTTGCTCTCCTGCTTCAAAAAACGGAGAGCAAAAGGACGCCACTACAAGTTGTCAATGTTTTAACAATGTTATAGGTTCCATTTTCTCTATCCTCAATGGATGTAACATGTTGTTGTCGGCCGTCAAGAATATGCTTCACCACAAGAAAATCCATAGAAGAGTCTTTGAGGTGGAAATATGCTTTTTGTTTCCCATATTACCATTTTCTTGTAAGGGATATTGCCAGGTACATTATTATCATGATGGTGGCATCACCGAAGTAAATGGGTCCACAAACATTCCCATCAGCTAAAGCCACTGCAGGGCTACCCATCATGAGCCGTGAGGTCAAACAACTCTTTTTGTCCCAAAAGCAATAGATTTCTCCCCAGTAAACATATGCAACCTTAAATATCCGAGGTGTGCAAGCATGCCAACAGGGAAAAAAGTGCACCATGATCAAGGTTTAGCCATCATTCTTTTGAGTGGAAAATATTCATAACTCTGTTCTCAAGATTTCCTTCTACTGGTGATTACATGAGCTGAATGAATTATTACGCTTGTAGTCTATTGATGCTATTGACTCTTCAGAGCTGTCTTTGGCATAGTTCATGAGGTTGGCCTTATATTGTCACCATTTGAGCATTCCAAGGAAAATTGTCCAATCAAACTAAGTGTTCTGCGGCTCATGAAGATTGGACAGCTCCATAATACAGTTCCCGCGAACTGGATTCCTATAGCACTTAAATTTTGCCCTGGAGGTGGATACCCTATAGCTACTGTTAGGTTGGTGCTATAACAACGAAAATGCTCAGCCTGACTATCCATGTTCCTTACCATAAGGGAATTAATAACCACAGAAACTATGAGGTAGAATTCCCTATCAGCCAAGCTATTACCAGTGGACAGTATGTTGGAGAGAAAATGTTTAGAGACTATTGACATTGTTCACTGTACTGGCTAATAACTGTATAAATCATTATCATCAAATTCCCTACTAAGGTACTGCCAGTGGCAATTATTGTTTTATTTATTTTATGTTTTTTGTCAGACATGTGAGAGGGAAAATGTTCCAGGGAAATATAGGAAAGAGATACATTTAACACATAATATACCTTGGTGTAAATTTCTTCCGCGCAAAGATAATCCTTATTCTTGACCGCTTCACGTCCTTGGAACTTTAAATTAGCAAGCATCACTCCATATAAATCCTCATCCTAAACCATCGATAGCAATTGAACAGAATAAATTTCATTAGCAACATTTCAACTATGCTAAGTAGCACCCTACCTAAATCACTGCAAGAAGTCAGCTCATAATTTAATCATGTATGAAGTGGCTATGAATATTGACTTAGCATCTCATGTATCTCCTCAATTACAACAATTTGAAAACAATTAATGATAAAACTGTTTCATTTTTGTTTCTTTTCGCTTAATCTAAATATCTACATTACCAATATCCCATGTGAGAGAATCTCAACAATCAACTTGTTGCTAAAAAATATTATCACCTCTCAGCCAATTTATAGTGGCCAGAGTTCACAGGTTTGAACACCTGATCAGAAACTGACATTGTAGAATTCCTAGCCATTAACCATGTGAATTAGCCATGACCGGCTTAGGACCAATATGTAAAGGATAAAGAGCAAGCGACCATACGTCCCTACCCTACCCTCATATATGATTAACATATGTTTCCTCCACAACATTTTATCTCAATTACCTATATTTTTCCCCTGCAATCTTTATCTAAATTACTGAATGGTCATCTCCATCAGAATTGGATGAAAATCAAGTACTCGGCTCTACGGGTAAGCCTAACAAAATAATCAAAAGACTCCACAACACAATCATTATCTTACCACTATACAAGGTAGGCACAAATATCACTTATAATTCAAGCTGCAACATTAAAAAAAAGTATTTTTACACACAGAAATGCAATGGTAAAAACACAAATAAAGCTTAAAGACATACTACCAAATAGTTGTGTCATAAGCACTACTGAGTTGTAAAAGATTATAGGACAGGTGGAGGTATACACTTCTCTCAAATGAACTTCATTATTGACAAATGACTTGACCAGAATATCATATATGAATGCCAATTCACACATTTTTATATCACTACAAATAAATTCTTGCAGCAGGACAGCTAGAATACTACAATTAACAAGTATGATAGATCTATGTTGCTTAAGCTTCATTTGATGGGAGACTCAAGTTTATGATTCAAGCATTTGGATCCAAGTTAGGAGAATTGATTACAGAAACCAAAGAATAGAGATAAACACATCACTGAACTAGCAAACATGAACAACAATTAACATAAATACAATGGTACTGTTTTCGATAATACCTTGAGTGCAGGCTTTGATTTTGCGTAACTAATAATTCCATCAACACTCCAATCACGCACACCCGGAATACGAGAAGTGAATGGAAATAGTATCTCAACATCTTCCCTCCTACTGTAACGTGCAGCATTTTCTATCGGAGTGAATCCAAACTATAAAGAAACAAGAAAAATTAACTCAACTGCTGCAGGTGCTCAAGGGCAAAGCAAAATAACACAATAGTACCCAAATGAAAGAAATGTATATAATAACTGTATAAATCATTATCATCAAATTCCCTACTAAGGTACTGCCAGTGGCAATTATTGTTTTATTTATTTTATGTTTTTTGTCAGACATGTGAGAGGGAAAATGTTCCAGGGAAATATAGGAAAGAGATACATTTAACACAATAATATACCTTGGTGTAAATTTCTTCCGCACAAAGATAATCCTTGTTCTTGACCGCTTCACGTCCTTGAAACTTTAAATTAGCAAGCATCACTCCATATAAATCCTCATCCTAAACCATCGATAGCAATTGAACAGAATAAATTTCATTAGCAACATTTCAACTATGCTAAGTAGCACCCTACCTAAATCACTGCAAGAAGTCAGCTCATAATTTAATCATGTATGAAGTGGCTATGAATATTGACTTAGCATCTCATGTATCTCCTCAATTACAACAATTTGAAAACAATTAATGATAAAACTGTTTCATTTTTGTTTCTTTTCGCTTAATCTAAATATCTACATTACCAATATCCCATGTGAGAGAATCTCAACAATCAACTTGTTGCTAAAAAATATTATCACCTCTCAGCCAATTTATAGTGGCCAGAGTTCACAGGTTTGAACACCTGATCAGAAACTGACATTGTAGAATTCCTAGCCATTAACCATGTGAATTAGCCATGACCGGCTTAGGACCAATATGTAAAGGATAAAGAGCAAGCGACCATACGTCCCTACCCTACCCTCATATATGATTAACATATGTTTCCTCCACAACATTTTATCTCAATTACCTATATTTTTCCCCTGCAATCTTTATCTAAATTACTGAATGGTCATCTCCATCAGAATTGGATGAAAATCAAGTACTCGGCTCTACGGGTAAGCCTAACAAAATAATCAAAAGACTCCACAACACAATCATTATCTTACCACTATACAAGGTAGGCACAAATATCACTTATAATTCAAGCTGCAACATTAAAAAAAAGTATTTTTACACACAGAAATGCAATGGTAAAAACACAAATAAAGCTTAAAGACATACTACCAAATAGTTGTGTCATAAGCACTACTTAGTTGTCAAAGATTGTAGGACAGGTGGAGGTATACACTTCTCTCAAATGAACTTCATTATTGACAAATGACTTGACCAGAATATCATATATGAATGCCAATTCACACATTTTTATATCACTACAAATAAATTCTTGCAGCAGGACAGCTAGAATACTACAATTAACAAGTATGATAGATCTATGTTGCTTAAGCTTCATTTGATGGGAGACTCAAGTTTATGATTCAAGCATTTGGATCCAAGTTAGGAGAATTGATTACAGAAACCAAAGAATAGAGATAAACACATCACTGAACTAGCAAACATGAACAACAATTAACATAAATACAATGGTACTGTTTTCGATAATACCTTGAGTGCAGGCTTTGATTTTGCGTAACTAATAATTCCATCAACACTCCAATCACGCACACCCGGAATACGAGAAGTGAATGGAAATAGTATCTCAACATCTTCCCTCCTACTGTAACGTGCAGCATTTTCTATCGGAGTGAATCCAAACTATCAAGAAACAAGAAAAAATAACTCAACTGCTGCAGTTGCTCAAGGGCAAAGCAAAATAACACAATAGTACCCAAATGAAAGAAATGTATATAGACAACTGTTTACCACAAGCATATGATATACTCCCTCCATTCCAAATTGTAGGTCGTTTTAGCTTTTCTAGATACATAGATTTTACTAAGTATCTAGATGCATAGCAAAACCTATGTATCTAGAAAAGCCAGCAATTTGGGATAGAGGGAGTATCGCAAAAAAATGTATAAATTAGGTAAAATACTACGGCTGCCCCATGAATTGCTGTTGTGAATGTTACCACACCAGGCATGCATAGAAGAGTGCTGCTACACTTTTATTAATTACCATTAAAGCATTAATAACAATTTTCTACTAAATCCAGACATGCTGATGTGATGTGGGCGCAGAAAAATGAAAGATCACTTGAGGTAAACAACAAGTAAAATAGTGCATCACCATCAGGATTGAGAAAATAAAATTATTGACCGAACCATAGAAGGGAGAGGCGGTAATTATGTGCAAGGATTGTCACTGTATTGGTGTGACCATTAGAGTAAGACAATAAACATGAAAAAACAAACAACAAATACTTAGAAGGTATTCATACATATGAGAAGATGAAAACTGAGTAGTCAAGGTATGGAACACTAAATTAGAGTATTACCATGAGCATTTCAGGAGAACAACATGTGCAGAAATTATAGACGTTAGTCATTTTCGGCATGGATATCACACATTGGTGTAACAAATACAGTATGGTATCAAAGAACTTTACGATAATTTTGAGCAAGGAAGTATGCTTAGTATTCCACTAGAATTTTCATGTAGCATCAAAGTAGGCAAAAAGCATACACCGTCGCGAACATTAGGATTTGCACCAGCCTCAACTAAGCACTTCAGGATGTCAGTTAAGCCATCAGTAGCAGCAAGTGCTAACGGTATTTCCGTACCAATACCCTGCACATCGGCACCAGCCTAACAAGAAAAGATAGTGTTAAATGAATAGTTTGAACAACATATGTAAAGTGCAATTAGGGAATGCCATAATCTCCAAGCCAACATTTTCAAGATAAATTCAGTATAGTAATCCATAAAGTCGATACAATCGAAAACGGCATACCTCCACAAGGAGCTTCACATATTTCAATGAACGAGCATAAATAGCATAAATAAGAGGTTGGTTGGCACCATAAGCTATCTTGTTATGCTGTTGAGAGACCAAGAAAATTAGAACTTCCACATATGAATGCTAAATCAACATACAATATGCATAACCAAGTGCAAGCTTTAGTAAATAGAACGTCAAACAAATAGTGTCATTGTGACTTCTAAGTGCAAAATTTAGTACAGTGGATACAAAAATGACAGCAGATAACTACAAATGTCATTTATCATAAAGCTAAACCTGGCTGTGCACTAATAGTCAAACAATAATAAAAACCAATGTAACCTGCAAAGAAAGACAAATAGACGCACTATAGTAATACTGCATGAGAGCATTGCTAAGCATGTAAAAGCTTCAACTTGCCTGATAATATAGTGAGAAGAAGAAACCAAAAAATATATATAAACAAGACCAGATAAGAAAATCGGTATCTATTAAACTCTTGAAGTGAAACTTGATCGAGTTCACACAGTGAAATTATTTGTACACTAGAAAGCTTGCGCACACTCCACCAGATTGCTGCTGGAATACATTACACAAGTCCAGTGAAATTGGACATTTTGGCACTAAGAATAAGACCACCTCTTAGTATCACGCATCAGATAATGAAATTGTAGCTGGGGAAAAGAACAAAATAGCTGCCTATTAAAAAAACCTGAGGACTACGCTAAAGGGAATAACCATGATGACCGGTGCATCAGTAGGGACAGATGAAAAGGAAGTAACAGTGGGAAGTGCAACTTAGATTGTGAAAGGGATTAATTTTCCAAAGCAAATGTCAGTCTCTGATAGTAGAAGTTTAAGATTTTTATTGAACATTGAAGAATTCTAATTTGAGTGGACAACAAAGCACCAACCAAATGAAAAGACTGGATAGAGAAACCATCCAATAACAAGTTTCTCGAATTTATCATGCAATACAGAAATCCCTAGCAGGGAGAAAAAGTGAAGCCCACACTTACATCCGCATGGTTATCCAACAAAATCTTCAGCATATCATCACGCCCATTATGGGCAGCAAAATGAAGTGCTGCCCCAACAGTAGTTAATGCATCAATATATGCTCCTTTGTTGAGTAAGGCTTGTACTATTTCACAGTTTCCTGGAGAAGACACAGAACATATCAAGAACTAACTTAGCTACTTTGCTTTGCTGTAACTTGATCTTCACAAATATTGACTAATGTTATGTAACATGATGATACTCACCGCAAGAAACAAGTGCAACAAATATAAGCACTCAGTCTACATCAAACTGGATCGGTAATCATTTGACTGATGGAGTACACAGAATGCGGTCACGTAAAGAGCCTGCTAATTACATTTTCTATTGT
Organism: Echinochloa crus-galli; assembly: GCA_900205405.1. Classification (NCBI taxonomy): domain Eukaryota; kingdom Viridiplantae; phylum Streptophyta; class Magnoliopsida; order Poales; family Poaceae; genus Echinochloa; species Echinochloa crus-galli. The sequence continues at coordinate 50,937 of OAMR01001039.1, forward strand.
ATCATAGCATGATGTCCATTTTAGACCAAAGGCACACTTCACTGGGTTTGCTGAAAGCTAGACAGAGTACTATAGCATGATGCCAATGAGGGAGGACAAAATTTAACATAATGATCCGTGCCTACCTAGTGTCCAGACTATGTTCCATTCGAATGAATGTCATTTACCTTCATTGTGCTATTAAATGTAATAGGGGGGCGCTAATAAAATACCGTGTGCAATGGAATGCATGGTGATACACTACCTTTTCCAACAGCATAAACAAGAGGTGTAAGCCCGGTGCAGATGAGTGTTTCTGTATCAGAACCATTATCCAGGAGGTACTGCACCACATCCACGCTCCCACCATCAATAGCACATGTCAAGGGGGTAAAACCTGTCATGGAAAAACCCAAAACACGAAACGAGATTAGCAGCAAATTTTGGGAACTAGAGGAAACAAGGTACCCCGAACTAGCAACCCACGCACTAGCCTGTGAGATTCAACTAGAGCACTTAACTCCAGTATGCAAAAGCAACCAATTTGGGACAGAAACGAAGAGAGGGACGCACCCGCCTCGCTGATTGAATTGACATCCAGGCGCAGCTCCTCGACCAGGTACCGGCACACCGGCAGCTTCGCGCGGGCGGCGGCGACGTGTAGCGGGCCTAGTCCGTTGCCGTCCCGCATAAACCTCACCTTTTCCGCGCCCCGGACCTCGTCCCCGCCCAGCTCTCTCACCATCTCTGCAGATAGGGATCGATCGGCACCCCGCAAACGAAAATCAAAGCCGAAATCAACACCGAAACGGGAAATGCCAGAGAAGGGGGGAAAGGGCGGTTCCGGCGTACTCTTGACGAGGCGGAGGTTGCCATCGAAGGCCGCGCGGAAGAGGAGGTCCTGGGCCGAGCCGCGGGGAGGAGAGCTTGGCCTAGGGTTAGGGTTGACCGGGTCCCGGGGAGCGGCTCCGCGCGGGAGGCGGCCGGCGAGGACGGGAGGGAAGTTAGGCGGCGCGGCCATAGCGACGGCGGGCGGCGGACACCGCCTACCGGGCGATGGTGGGGTTGGTGAGGACTGAGTTAGAGCATCTCCAAGAGAGTTGGTAAACTGAGTTGCTGTACCTAAAAACTACCTCAGGACCTAAAAACAGCCAAAAAAACAAGCTCCAACAGAGGACCTATACGAGTTGTTATTTTAGGTTCGGACCTAAAATCCACCCATGGGGACCCAAATATACCAACCCAGGCCCGAGTTGCTATTTCTTCCATCCAGCGCGGGAGGCTCAACCGTCCGTCCTTTCTTTTCCCCGTGCTTCTTCTTCCGCTCCTGCGCCGCTCGCTCCAACGCCGTCGCCGCCCTCCCTACCTCCTCTCGAGCACCACCGCTGCCCTCCCCGCCTCTGGTAGGCAGATTCGCCATGGAAGGCCCAACTCCCGCCGCTCCCGCCGAGCTCCGCCGGGCCGCGCTCCCTCGCCCCTCTGCATAGCGCTCGACAGCGAGCTAGGCGCCGCCGGAGCCATTGCCGGTCGATCCACCACCTCAGCCGACGCCGGACGAAGCAGACACCACCCTGAGCTTCTCCGCGCCAAGCCGCACGCCTACCGCCGCTTCCCATCGCCCCGTCGACGGACGAGCCCGTCCATGGGAGCTCCGCCCTGCCAAGCGCCGCCGGACATCATCGCCGCGATTCGCCGCCTCCGTCACCCATCAGGGCAATCCAACGCCACCACGAGCATCCCCATGACGAGCCGCGTCTCCTCTGCCCCTTCTCGTCGTTGTTCGTCCACTAGAGAAGCCCCTCCACGGGAGCGCCGCCGCCGATTTCCCGTCCGCCCGGTTCGCCGCCATCTTCCTCAAGTCCGGCGCCGTCGGTCAACGCTAGAGCAAGTGGACATCCGCAAGATCCCCTCTCCCTCCTCTCTCTGATGCGCCATCTAGCCGCCGCCCTAGACCACTACATCGCCGGCGAGCAGAGAACACCCAGACCCCGCCGTGAGCCATGGTCAGAGGAAGAAGAAAGCCCCTCCTCTTTTGCATACCAAAAACACAAATAAAGCTTAAAGACATACTACCAAATAGTTGTGTCATAAGCACTACTTAGTTGTCAAAGATTGTAGGACAGGAGAATTTTACCAACTCTGTTGGAGATGCTCTTACAACTGAGTTAGCTGGGCGGCCAAGCGGAAGCGTACACGGGAAGAGACCGAGGCCGTGTTTCTTTCGCAGGCGGCGAAAAAATTGTCAAAGACAATCTTACATGCAACATTAAGGCGTTGTTTGACGAGAGCAAGGCAAATGTTTTGGCATTATGGGTGTTTGGATATAATAGCAATATTTTTGGCAAAAACCTATTTAAACCTCATCTCCTTCCTTTTGCCATAGAGTGTTTGGAGGTAAATGGGCAAAACAATTTTGCTACAATGTTGAGGCAAAAGATTTTTGCCATCTCATTTTTGATTTGTCCTTTTGCCATGGGGATGTTTGGAGGCAAATGACAAAATAGATGCTATTTGCCATTTGCCAATTGATCCAAACACCCCCTAAATAAATTCTATTTGCAAAACCCTTTTAGTGATGAATGCAACTTTAAGCGACGAATCTAATGAACCTAATACAGTAACCATCCTCTAATCATGTGGTCAAAAGCCTCATTAGATAGGTATCGCGAAATAGTCCAATGGTGTAAAGTTAGTTTTATAAACTAACTTTATTTAATATCTTTAATTATTGGTCAAAGGGGCTGGCCCAACGAAACACGGCCCGAAAGCGACGTGGCCACGGGGTGGGGAGAAACCGGACACTGAAAATGGAGTGCGGACCTGTGTGGGCACCGACTGTTCTTGCGCCATGTGAGTGACTCGCTGTCTCTCGTGAGAGAAGGCTAATGATTTAGCCAGCAGCAGGTTGTAAGAGTCTTTATAGTCGTCTCTCAGTCTAGCTACTAGTATAGTGATTTATCTGTTCATCATTAATATATGGTCCATTTGTCTCTCTCACAAAATTTATTGGTTCTTGTGTCCAAACTTACAGCGCACCTCCTCTCTCTCTCCTCTTCTTTCCTCCACCTCACCATTTAGCTTTCTTACCGCCTTCTATAATACTTGCTCTGATAGAACAGCTCCAGTGCGACGCGAAAGCGAATCCTTAGCAGACACCAGTGCGTCGCCGCTGGATCATATCTGGGGAGAGGAGAGGAGCGTCGTCGTCGCCCCTAGTGGAGAGGAGGCGTGGATACCCTTGCTGGCCGGGGAAGCCACGCTCCCCCGCCACCACCCCGTCGGGCCCCTGCCATCTCTGCTCCGCCAGCCGGGGGAGGCCACGCCCCCGCCGCGCAGCTCCTGTCCATCTTGCTCTTCGTCGTCGCGGGGAGAGTCGGCGCGCCGTCGGCCGGTGCCCCTGCTACGAGAGTAGGGAGAGTGAGGTGGCGAGGGAGGGACGGGAGGGGAGGGGCGCCAGCGGAGGGGAGGTGTGCAGGCGGCAGAGTCACAAAGGGTTGGGGGCGGCGGTGCGGCGCGAAGGTGAGGGAGGCGAGGGAGCTGGAAGCCGACGAGGGAGTGGGGATTAGGGTTTAGGGTGGCCACGTCGGGAGCCTTTTTATGGCATCCTGGTGGGCTGGGCCTCCCATGCTCCCTTGCTGGGCCGCTCCAATTCTCCATCTCCCGGGCCACTACCGGGCCAGTAGACTTCAGCCGTGCCGGGCCGGCCCGCCCAGCACGGACTCGGATGTAGACGGGCCGTGTCGGGCTTGGACCGGGCAAAAATCGACAGGCTTCGGACGGGCTAACGAACTGCTGGCTCTTTGGGCATATATAGCTCCAACCCCGTACCAAAACCAGGTTAGTTAAATCAAACCAAAATCAAATTTTTGTTCTTCATTGTGTGTTAGCTCCTTGTGATTTGAGAGCTGCAACTTCAAAATTCATCTGCTTTGTGATTCAAAATTTGATTTTGGTTTGATTTAACTAACCTGGTTTTGGTACGGGGTTGGAGCTATATATGCCCAAAGAGCCAGCAGTTCGTTAGCCCGTCCGAAGCCTGTCGATTTTTGCCCGGTCCAAGCCCGACACGGCCCGTCTACATCCGAGTCCGTGCTGGGCGGGCCGGCCCGGCACGGCTGAAGTCTACTGGCCCGGTAGTGGCCCGGGAGATGGAGAATTGGAGCGGCCCAGCAAGGGAGCATGGGAGGCCCAGCCCACCAGGATGCCATAAAAAGGCTCCCGACGTGGCCACCCTAAACCCTAATCCCCACTCCCTCGTCGGCTTCCAGCTCCCTCGCCTCCCTCACCTTCGCGCCGCACCGCCGCCCCCAACCCTTTGTGACTCTGCCGCCTGCACACCTCCCCTCCGCTGGCGCCCCTCCCCTCCCGTCCCTCCCTCGCCACCTCACTCTCCCTACTCTCGTAGCAGGGGCACCGGCCGACGGCGCGCCGACTCTCCCCGCGACGACGAAGAGCAAGATGGACAGGAGCTGCGCGGCGGGGGCGTGGCCTCCCCCGGCTGGCGGAGCAGAGATGGCAGGGGCCCGACGGGGTGGTGGCGGGGGAGCGTGGCTTCCCCGGCCAGCAAGGGTATCCACGCCTCCTCTCCACTAGGGGCGACGACGACGCTCCTCTCCTCTCCCCAGATATGATCCAGCGGCGACGCACTGGTGTCTGCTAAGGATTCGCTTTCGCGTCGCACTGGAGCTGTTCTATCAGAGCAAGTATTATAGAAGGCGGTAAGAAAGCTAAATGGTGAGGTGGAGGAAAGAAGAGGAGAGAGAGAGGAGGTGCGCTGTAAGTTTGGACACAAGAACCAATAAATTTTGTGAGAGAGACAAATGGACCATATATTAATGATGAACAGATAAATCACTATACTAGTAGCTAGACTGAGAGACGACTATAAAGACTCTTACAACCTGCTGCTGGCTAAATCATTAGCCTTCTCTCACGAGAGACAGCGAGTCACTCACATGGCGCAAGAACAGTCGGTGCCCACACAGGTCCGCACTCCATTTTCAGTGTCCGGTTTCTCCCCACCCCGTGGCCACGTCGCTTTCGGGCCGTGTTTCGTTGGGCCAGCCCCTTTGACCAATAATTAAAGATATTAAATAAAGTTAGTTTATAAAACTAACTTTACACCATTGGACTATTTCGCGATACCTATCTAATGAGGCTTTTGACCACATGATTAGAGGATGGTTACTGTATTAGGTTCATTAGATTCGTCGCTTAAAGTTGCATTCATCACTAAAAGGGTTTTGCAAATAGAATTTATTTAGGGGGTGTTTGGATCAATTGGCAAATGGCAAATAGCATCTATTTTGTCATTTGCCTCCAAACATCCCCATGGCAAAAGGACAAATCAAAAATGAGATGGCAAAAATCTTTTGCCTCAACATTGTAGCAAAATTGTTTTGCCCATTTACCTCCAAACACTCTATGGCAAAAGGAAGGAGATGAGGTTTAAATAGGTTTTTGCCAAAAATATTGCTATTATATCCAAACACCCATAATGCCAAAACATTTGCCTTGCTCTCGTCAAACAACGCCTTAATGTTGCATGTAAGATTGTCTTTGACAATTTTTTCGCCGCCTGCGAAAGAAACACGGCCTCGGTCTCTTCCCGTGTACGCTTCCGCTTGGCCGCCCAGCTAACTCAGTTGTAAGAGCAAGGCAAATGTTTTGGCATTATGGGTGTTTGGATATAATAGCAATATTTTTGGCAAAAACCTATTTAAACCTCATCTCCTTCCTTTTGCCATAGAGTGTTTGGAGGTAAATGGGCAAAACAATTTTGCTACAATGTTGAGGCAAAAGATTTTTGCCATCTCATTTTTGATTTGTCCTTTTGCCATGGGGATGTTTGGAGGCAAATGACAAAATAGATGCTATTTGCCATTTGCCAATTGATCCAAACACCCCCTAAATAAATTCTATTTGCAAAACCCTTTTAGTGATGAATGCAACTTTAAGCGACGAATCTAATGAACCTAATACAGTAACCATCCTCTAATCATGTGGTCAAAAGCCTCATTAGATAGGTATCGCGAAATAGTCCAATGGTGTAAAGTTAGTTTTATAAACTAACTTTATTTAATATCTTTAATTATTGGTCAAAGGGGCTGGCCCAACGAAACACGGCCCGAAAGCGACGTGGCCACGGGGTGGGGAGAAACCGGACACTGAAAATGGAGTGCGGACCTGTGTGGGCACCGACTGTTCTTGCGCCATGTGAGTGACTCGCTGTCTCTCGTGAGAGAAGGCTAATGATTTAGCCAGCAGCAGGTTGTAAGAGTCTTTATAGTCGTCTCTCAGTCTAGCTACTAGTATAGTGATTTATCTGTTCATCATTAATATATGGTCCATTTGTCTCTCTCACAAAATTTATTGGTTCTTGTGTCCAAACTTACAGCGCACCTCCTCTCTCTCTCCTCTTCTTTCCTCCACCTCACCATTTAGCTTTCTTACCGCCTTCTATAATACTTGCTCTGATAGAACAGCTCCAGTGCGACGCGAAAGCGAATCCTTAGCAGACACCAGTGCGTCGCCGCTGGATCATATCTGGGGAGAGGAGAGGAGCGTCGTCGTCGCCCCTAGTGGAGAGGAGGCGTGGATACCCTTGCTGGCCGGGGAAGCCACGCTCCCCCGCCACCACCCCGTCGGGCCCCTGCCATCTCTGCTCCGCCAGCCGGGGGAGGCCACGCCCCCGCCGCGCAGCTCCTGTCCATCTTGCTCTTCGTCGTCGCGGGGAGAGTCGGCGCGCCGTCGGCCGGTGCCCCTGCTACGAGAGTAGGGAGAGTGAGGTGGCGAGGGAGGGACGGGAGGGGAGGGGCGCCAGCGGAGGGGAGGTGTGCAGGCGGCAGAGTCACAAAGGGTTGGGGGCGGCGGTGCGGCGCGAAGGTGAGGGAGGCGAGGGAGCTGGAAGCCGACGAGGGAGTGGGGATTAGGGTTTAGGGTGGCCACGTCGGGAGCCTTTTTATGGCATCCTGGTGGGCTGGGCCTCCCATGCTCCCTTGCTGGGCCGCTCCAATTCTCCATCTCCCGGGCCACTACCGGGCCAGTAGACTTCAGCCGTGCCGGGCCGGCCCGCCCAGCACGGACTCGGATGTAGACGGGCCGTGTCGGGCTTGGACCGGGCAAAAATCGACAGGCTTCGGACGGGCTAACGAACTGCTGGCTCTTTGGGCATATATAGCTCCAACCCCGTACCAAAACCAGGTTAGTTAAATCAAACCAAAATCAAATTTTTGTTCTTCATTGTGTGTTAGCTCCTTGTGATTTGAGAGCTGCAACTTCAAAATTCATCTGCTTTGTGATTCAAAATTTGATTTGAGGGCACATGCTTATTATTTCGCAAGAATTGGAAGCTATGTATCTAGACAATATTTGTAATCGGTTATATGTAGCTGTAGCCAACATATCCTATTATATCTAGCAGTTTTCTTTCTTTTGCAGTTTGAGGCAACTGATCTTGAGCACAAATAATCATAAAGTTATTAATCATAGAAGTAGCCTCAAGCTGAACATGCTTGCTCTGTTTACACAGAATTGAAAACACTTTTTACCAAAAAAACACCCCCACCCTCTCACAAAGGACCCACGTGTCGGGCTTTGGTGGGAGGGAAAAACTAGAAAGCATCAAAATTTTTGCATGTTCCAGGCGTTTTTAGTTCATTCTCCGCAAAACTTTTTTCGCCCAACGTCCCGCGCGTACCCACCTCCGGCCAGGTGGGCCCCTAACTCCCCACGTGCACACAATTATCCCGTATTGCTAATTGCTAGCTAATAGACAAAAGATTGAAGAGTTTTTCTCCATATAAAAAAAGACCAACTAACTCGAAAAATAATGTGCCTCTAAATTTGAGAATAGCTAAAGCTCTATATACACACACGTCGTGCGCATGTGCCGCGTCTGCTAGTAATTATAAAGCAAGGACTGTTTCGGCAGTACGTCATAATTTTGCTAAAAAGTCCCTACTACTTTCTTAAATCAACCCACCATCTATTAAAGACGTTCGCTGTAATTTTAGCAAAAAACTCCCTGGCATTTCATTTAATAATCGAATAGAACCCGACGTCTTTCGTCCACACGCCCCACCGTTCGCTGCCCGATCTGATGCGGTCATGCCGCCGTAACGACCACCGTCAGTTCCAGGAACACCTCCCTCATCGCAGGTGTGGTCTTGCCTCCTTCGGGGAAATGATCAAGTTAGTGGAACCGAGGAGATAGCTTGACCTTTGGGTCACTAAGGGCTTCCTCAATGGAGACGTAGGATTCGCTGCGCTTTTGGGCGGCCTTTGGGCAACAACGAATCTGAACTTCGGGAAACAACTCGCTGCGTCTCCAATTTGGTTTGCCTCACAATTTCCCTTCTAGCACATATACTTGCTTCCGCTTCGATCTACTTGGTTGTGCTCGTCTTGTGTGCAGGGACTAGTTGGACCTGCTAGAAATCATCTACTGAAGCACTCCACCAAGTTTCATTTGTGCTAGAAATCGAAAGAGGGGTTAATTTACATTCCAGTGTTTCTCAGTCATAAACCGGTCTGACCGGTTTTCCAAACCGGTCTGACCGATTTTGGTTCTGACTTAGTCATATTTCCAGCAAAAGTTGATCCGGAGTATCCAGAGGTGTTGCGGAGTCTCCGGGCTTAACCCTGGAGTATCCTGCTTACCCTCGGAGTATCCGGAGTTGAACTGACAATTTGTTTTTAAGTGTTGGAAATTTGCAGAATCACCTATTCACCCCCCCCCCTCTAGGTGACATCACGGTCCTTTCAGAGGGGCCTCCCTGTAAAGGAGTCGATGGTATGCCTCTTCCGGAGGATAGGTGGGTTGTATATATAGGGTGAAAATCTCAATATCTTCATGTCCATTAGCAATATGGGACTAATCGATGGGTTACCCCTTTTTAATGCTAATTGGGCTTTGAAATTTGGCCCAATAAAATGGTGGGATGGTTTTGGGATAAAATTGGATCAACTTTGGGCCTAGGCTGGTCCACTAAGATTTGGGCTGATTTTTATTCTCGGAATAATTATTTTTCTGGTTATAAAATAATCTATACTAAAACGATCCTAGAGACTTGAAACGTTTTCTACCAAAAAAACCCACCCATACCCTCTCACAGAGGACCCACCTGTCGGGCTTTGGTGGGAGGGAAAAACTAGAAAGCATCAAAATTTTTGCATGTTCCAGGCGCTTTTAGTTCATTCTCCGTAAAACTTTTTTCACCCAACGTCCCGCGCGTACCCACCTCCGGCCAGGTGGGCCCCTAACTGCTCGCGTGCACACAATTATCCCGTATTGCTAATAGACAAAAGATTGAAGAGTTTTTCTCCATATAAATAAAGACCAACTAATTCGAAAAATAATCTGCCTCTAAATTTGAGAATAGCTAAAGATCTATATACACACGTACGTGCACACGTGCCGCGTTTGCTAGTGACGTAAAAGAATCATAGATTTGTTGATTAGAAGAGGGTAGAGGAGAGAAGGTTGATTTGCGTATTAGCCCCTATTAAATAATTCTATTTGTTGATTAGTCCCTAAAAGAACCATAGATATCCATTTGAGCACAAAAATTTCTTAAAATTCTTCTCTATATTCTACCTAAAACAATGTCTAGGTCACCAGTTTTGCATATGGTGTTGAAGATGCTATGTCAATTGGAGAAAGGAGTAGAAGTAAAACACATATGGAATTTATGGGGTAGGCGACCCATTATTAATTGTAGCAGGGTTTGTTAGTTACTCTCTTTTTCATTTAAAATTAAAACACCATAGAGGGTGTTTGGATCCCTTTAGTCACCTGACTAAAGTTTAGTCAGACTAAAAAATTTTAGTCACCCCTGTTTGGAAGATAGGACTAAAGAATATTTAATACAGATCTATCTCCCCTTCTCTGTTCCCCTCCTCTTCTCTCTCCCCCCATGCGGCACATGCTAGGCCCCTCCGGCACCCCTCTGACTCTCCTGCACGCAGCAATACCTAGGCGCTGCAGGCCATGCAAATTAATTAGAGGAGAGAGAGGGAGACTTTAGTCAGGAAATGTTGGGTCAGGGGTGACTAGAGACTAAACTAGTTTTAGTCATCCTTTAGTCAGGTATGTTTGGAGGTTTAGTCCCTTTTGTGACTAAAATTAGTCTCTAGTCTCTAGTCACCTATGGATCCAAACACCCTCATAGTATGTTTTAGCTCTTCTACACGACTTTAATTTGCCCTTGTTTAGTTCTTAAATTTAGAAGTCAAACTTTGGCTTTTCGAGGTGCGTGCGTCCTGTAGCATTTCGTTTGTACGTATGAAAAATTATCCAAAAATTGATTAATTAGGCTCAAAATGTTCGTCTTGCATAGTACAATAAAACAATGTAATTAGTTTTTAATTTTATCTATATTTAGTACTCCATGCATATGTCGATATTTTAATATGATGAGAATTTTAATGTTGCAAAGTGAATTTTAGAGATGAAGCCCTCGATTGCGCCGCAGTGATACCCCAAAATTATGGCGAAAAAACTGGCGCCACAGCTGCGGCGAAAATTTCTAGGGCAAACCAGGTCAGAAGCTGGGGGCGCACCGAACCTGATGAACCAACCAAACAGCAGCCATCAACGAGCGTGGCGTGGCACAAGTTCCCTGTGGGCGATTGGGTGTGTTTAGGGCTGTGTTTAGTTCATGAACTTCCTAAACTTTCTCTCTTCAAACTTTGCTATTCACCTATCACATCAAATCTCTTTCTTCATGCACGGAGCACTAAACGTGGTTAAATAAAAGAAATAAAGTGCATAGTTTTGATGTAAAATGAAGAATCTTCTTTTTGCATAGTAAATTTAGAAGTTGCTTTTGGGATCTAAACAAGGCCCGATTAAACCCTTGGGCCGTGTTTAGATGTAAAATAGGGGTGGAGATTTGGAGTTTGGGGTCTTTTCGTAATCATTGCGACACTGTATCATTTTGTTTGTATATGTAAAAAATTATCCAAGAATTAATTAATTAAACTCAAAATGTTCGTCTCATAGAGTACAACAAAACAATATAATTAGTTTGTGATTTTATCTACATTTAGTACTTCATGCATGTGCCGATATTTTAATGTGACGGAAATCTTTTTTCTTTGTAGTAAACTTTGGAGGTGGAATTTTGGATGGCCCCGTTCATTTCGAATGCATTATCTCTTGTTAACGGACCTACGCCCATTTATTTGTTTTTTTTCTATGCACATGTTCGAATAGTTTCACTGACCGGATCTCGGAGTTTGTTCGCTTCATACGACTCGAAAATGCTTGGCAAATGAAAAGGAAGCTGTACTGAGAGCATCTTCAAAAAGAATAGTAATAATTTTAACTAAATTTAAAGATGAATAGACTAGCTAAAAATAAAAAACTTTTTAAATAAAGGGGTAAATCAATAGATTTTTTAACTCACGAGCGTGGATGGAGAGCGTGCCTCGTTAGACAAAGATACTTACGACGATGGGGATATAGCCAGCGTGGAAAATAGCTATTGAGTTAGCTAATCGGTTGGATACATTTTTTCTTTATTTTTTAGCTAGCCAACAAAATATACAAGAGCTCTTGAAGATGTTTTGAAATGCGGTCCATCCATTTGTTTGTGGTAATCGTTGTCCTACTATGACCTAAATAAGATCAAAGGATTTGTCTCGTCATGTACATCAAAATCATGCAACTATTTTTTTATTTATCCACGTTTACAGCTCTATGAATGAGGAAAGAGATTTGATGTGATATGTGAATAGTGAAGTTGAGAGAGAGAATTTTCGGAAGTTTGGTGGGTACGCGCATTATTTTGTTATCAACCGACTATTATGTGTTTAGTTTAAAAAAATTTCTCTCCTAACTTCACTATTTACCTATTACATTAAATCATATCATATTTCACTCCTCATATATGAAGCACTAAATATAAGTAAATAAAAATTAATTACATAGTTTTGATGTACACAACAAGATGAACTTTTCGATGTTGGATATGAGTTTTCGATCACTTTTTCGGGATCACACACCCAATTGCTGCAGCCCCGCCGACGCCTCGCAAACTTCTCGCGTACGCCTCCCACCCCGGGCTCCCCCTCTATTTCAAAATTCGAAACAAATCGCCACCTGCTCCCACTCATCGTCTTCCCCTATTCCTCACCTCCATCCCACTTCCCAAGGGCCCTGCCCAGTGCCCCCATCTCGCCGACAATCCGCCATGTCGCCGCCGCCGCGTCGCTCCCCGGCCCCCATATTCTCCGGTAAGCTCGCCCCCAACCCTGGGTCTCACAACCCTGAACCGAACCCTAACTCCGCTCTCTCGCCCTGCAGACGCAGCCGCCGCCACCTCGATGTACGACATGCTGTTCCACGCGGCCTACGACGGCGACCTCCGCCACTTCAAGAGTACGCCGTCGCCTTCCCCCGGATCTGGATTTTGATGACGATTGCTGTTCGATTGCTGATTTTTTATTTCCGGGGTGCGCCGCATCCCCCGGCCCCGCCTGGTTGCTTGACTACAGGGCTGGTGAGGTCGCTGGATAAGGGCAGGGGCCGCCTCAGGGAGGCGGTGGAGGCAGCGAGGCTGGATGGCGTCGGGGCGCTGCACGTCGCGGCCGTGGCCGGGAGCCTTGATGTGTGCAGCTACATGGTCGAGGGGCTTGGCGTCGGTGTGGACGCCGTCGACGATGTGGGTCCGTTTCTCTCGCAAAGCCTTGATTCGTAGCATTTGGATTTCATACTCCTTCGACTCATCGAGCTGCTGGCGAGCTTAGAGTTGTTAAATCTTGTGACGATATATATCAGATTTATTCTGGCCTGCTTTTTCATCACTTCCATAGTTCCATGTGGAACCAAAGTCTTGGTTGGTTCATTCATTGTTTGATCAATAGCTCTTATGATTTATGAGTTACGATTTATGAGATGTTTTTGTGTCTGCTCCTCAAAGAACTAAAAAAAATCATGGATTTACACTAGCTTCATTTGTCTTATTATGTAATGCGCACTGCTCAGCATATGGTTCATGTGAAATACGTTGTGTTCAGTAATGAAATATTGTCTAAATTAATTTCTAAATAGGCATGCCTCATATAAATAGACGACTTACCTAAGGAAAATTATTGTACTACAATTGCACATATGTTACTGCTCCAAGGACTTAAAGTGACTCCAATTTCACCTTACATAGTTGTCTAGCCAAAATAAAGAATATGCATTTCAATCTGCATATCTGGAGGCAGTTCAAACTTTTAAACTGAAGTGACCCATCTGTCTAACACTGCCTTGTGCACTTGGGCATTATATTTCATACATAACCTACGTTGCATGCATATACGATTCCATACTTTCTAATATTGATGATGGCTCTAAATGTCAGACTCTCAGAAACTCACCTTCTTTTACAAAGCATTTTTAGAGGTACATTTCTTTGCTGATCCTGAAGTGCTATGCATCCAAAACCATAAGTTTCTCTGTGTGCTTTACAGGTAGAACACCTCTATTTTGTGCTATAGAAGGTGAAAATATGGCTGTTGTCAAGTATCTTCTTGATCATGGTGCCGATCAAGACAAAGCTGATCACGAAGGGCTTACCCCTCTGCATTCTGCTGCTGCAATAGGTCCTCTCCATTGAATATGTGTCTCTGTTTTGCAATTTGCACCCCTGTGTCAGACTATTTATTATTTTTCCTTTCTTTTTGTTTTTAGTATATGGTATTACCTCATTTTCAGTGTTTTCTTTCTTATCCATGGATTTTTAAGGAAGTAGACTGTTTTCAGATTAAATAGTTAGATTCTGCTGATTTATTTGAAAACACAAATCTAATGATTTGTTGATGCAGTGCAATTCTGATGTGTTTAATTCTATGTCTATGTATAACTTTTGATATGAAAATACATCTACATTCAAATTGTGCCCCCATTTTTCTCAATTTCAGGTTGCTTCTGTCGTGTTGTTAACTAGGTGTAGGACTAATTCTTATAGAATATTTTCCCCGTAGCCCTGTTCAGGACAAACTGAGGTCTGCCAGCTTCAAATATAGCGAAGACTTTCACAAAAGAAAATTACCACCTTATTTAATAATTGCATTTCGTTTTTGCCTTTTATGCAGGAGACTGTGAAATGGTAGAATTGTTACTTGCAAAAGGAGCTTATGTTGACCCGGTAGCCGTTGGTGGGACGCCACTACATGTTGCTGCTACTGAAGGGCAGGATGCTATCATCAAGATTTTATTGGAGCATCATGCAGATGTAGGCATATGTGCACACTATTTCTAACTTGAATTGTGTTTTTTCTCCTTAGCTCGTTGTTCTCATGCTCCATTGTATTGATTTTCTTTTTTGCTTGGTGTTGCTACTATATAAGTTTCAGCACATTGTTAAGCATGAATTGCTAAATGGTACAGCATAATTGACTTTTGAAATGCTACTTGTTTCTTCCCTGTTACTCTGAGGTATTTTTGATATATTGTTCTTCAAGATTGGTATATGATGTTGCATAAATATGAAATGTTTCATACATTCTATTTAAATTTGTATGAGTATTTTTTAAAAAAAATAACTAAAAGGTTGGCATAAAGATGTAATCATGTTTTCGCATAAAGACGTAATCATGTTTTCCTGCATCCAGTAACTATCAGGGATTCAGTGTAGCAACTAATGTGCTTTACTCTTTTTCACTAGTGCAACAAGACGGACATGATACTTGGTGTGACACCCCTCTTTGCTTTATTCAAAAGGTTTGCATCTGCGTGTGTAGCGATGTTATGCATTAATTAGTACACCCTCCATCCCATGAAGAATGTAATTCTGGTTTTTTCGGATAGATTATTGTCATTGGCAAAAGACGATTTTTTTTAAATTTAACCAATTTTATAAGATCATTAAAAAAACCGTCCGGAACTTTATTTGCGCCGCTGCTCTTGGCGCGGAAAACAACGTTGCTGCGCCACATGCAATGGCGTGGCAGGCGTTCCACCGTGAGCGCACTCTCGCGCCACATGCACCGGTGCGACAAGCTTGTCGCGTTAGGCAGGATGGCATGGCAGCGCTCACATACAGGCCACGTGCCGGCGCCCTCCTCTCTCTCTCCTCTTCCTCCTCCAGCCCGACCCGAGGCTCGCGCGTCGCCGTTGGCGAGTCGACGCTCAGATCCCCCAAACAAATCCACCGTTTTGGGCTGGGGAAAGTGGGGGAATACCTTTGGGATGACGCGAGGATCGATTCCCCACTCTCCCCACCCCCAAACGGTGGATTTGGGGGATCTGGGCGCCGGTGGCGGTGCAGGAGCTACGCCTCGTGTCGGTGCGTGGCCTGTATGTGGGCGCTGCTGTGCTGGTGCATGTGGCGCGACAGTGCACGTGCCAGGCTGGCTGGTGGTGGCGGGCAGGGGCGGACAGACTCAGGCGTTGGGCCTAGGGCCAGTCCACGGGCGGTTGCAAGGAAGCTTGATTGGGCCTTTTACTGCTACAGTAATTTCAGTGTATAATTTTGGCCCACGCCTAGGGCCATGGCCCAGGTGGCCCTAGGCGTGTATCCGCCACTGGTGGCGGGGGGCACCATGTTTTGCCACGCCATGAGCGGTGGCGCGACCAAAATGGTCACCCTGCACAAATAAAGTTCCGGACGTTTTTATAAAATTGGTTAAATTTTAAAAAACATCGCAAAAGACCATGCTACCCTCTCAATCTCACCAATTTAGGCATGGAGGTTGTTGGTGCATGCAGATGATTATCTATTTTAAGGAATAAGACAATTAGTTACCGCTAGAATTGCACTTTTTTTGGTATTTTTTAATCTCAAAATTGCACTCTTCATTGAACGGAGGGAGTATTGATGTTTGTAGGGTTACTCGTACCTGTTCTGGTATTTACTGTAATTATTTTCTAAGTTGCGCACTTGCAAGCTGTTACTTTTTTCCAAAAATGCTGCGTATCTTTCTCTTTTGTTTTTGTTGATGCAAGTTGCTAAGGTGGTTGTAGAAAGTAGTAAAACTAATTCATCCTTTTCTATTTTGAGAGTCAGATAAATGCTTAGTTCAAAATTCTGGTTGGATTCCTGGTGACTGTAGATATAGGCTATAAACATGAACACTATTGTTGGCTAATGGCACACATTGAATGCTCAAGTTAACTAACCAATTAGCTCAAAACAATTTCTTCTACTTTTTGTTTTGTACTTCCACATAAAAGAATAATCTGATCAAATGGCTATTTGGATAACCATTCTTAGGCCCCGTTTGGATTATCTAAAGATTATGTGAATCTTGATAGTGAATAGAGTAGTGATTATGAGAACATATGAGAACCTAAATTCTCGATGATAATAATCTAGTCAGTTTGAATCCCTGGATTATAAACTGGACAGTGAATGCCTACTGTCCTTAACCAACCGATAGAGTGAATGCCTAATGTCCTTAACCAACCGATTATCTTCAAATAGCTGGGTTGGATGGGATTGTAGATAGGATCATGGGTTGATCCTTTTCAAAAAAAAGGATTATGGGTTGAGGTTTTTAAAAGCCATACTAGAATCCAAGGCGGTTGCATTGGACAGTGATTATTCTTGATGGATTGTATAATTTTTACTGGATCCAAATGACATCTAAGAGGTTAAAATATTTCAAATTCATTAAAATACAGGTATGTCCTGGGTCTGTTTTAAGTAGATAGGACGGAACATGGCCAAATGAAATAGAAATTCATGTTTACTTAATCTTCTTTCATTCTTTTTTTGCTTCTATTCTCTTTGAACAGATGGTCTGAGTAGAAATTTTGTGAGTTATGCTGGCTTATGTAGACTCCTGAAATTTTGCATTCCATAAAGTGGCAGATCCAGGATTTATCTGCTGGGCATTCAAAATTCAAATGTAGCATAAATTATTTAATTAAAAAGGACAAATTTCACAATAGTAAACTCCATATAATAAATTGAGCCAACAAAAACATGTTTTGGGATTTTTCATGTTGCATACTTTTGCATATATCTAATATATATAACATATTGAGTTTTTTGGCAAAAAAAAAAGGTGGGCTGAATGCCCTTAAATCAAGGACTGTAGAATAATGAGAGATTGGGAAACACCAACACCCAATAGGGAGGGTGAGTTATATATATAGCCAAGGATGGCATGGAGTACAAGTAATACAACACGTGTACAAGACATATAAAGGGCAAGCCTAATGAGCTATACATATATCTCTAGTAAGGACCTTACTATGTGTTTCCATGACAACTTATATTTCATTTCCAGTTTTGGTTAGAAACTTCTGTCCAGTTCGTGTGTTCATAAGAGTCATTTACTGATATGGAGATCATATTAACTCTTAAAATTATTTAGAGAATAGAAGGTAAACTGGATTGCACTAGAAGAATGTGCATGCGAAGAAATGTATGAGGAAACTATATTGATGATGGTTACTGATGGACAATGGGTGTGGGTGGCAGGCTCTTAGGTAAAATTGCCTGCTCGTTGGACGTGCTATGTTGATATTATCAGTTAGTTAGTAGCCATTTCTGTTGAGCATAAATGCTGTATGACTAACAAAGTTTCCATTTGTGTGGGAGGTGGGCTCTTAGAATACACTATGCTTTATGCCAAGTCAAAACTATGTATGCCAAATATTTACAACTGTAACGCCTTTTCCATAAATTATCAGGTCATTGTCTTACTTATTTGATTTTATTTATGGTGCAGGCTGAACATGCGAATAAAGGGAAAATAGCACAGTTGAAGTCACTAGGATGTGATGCAGTTGAGAGAAAGGATTATCTTTCTCCATCAGGGTTCTACACTAAGGTATATTGCAGTGTCATATTCTCAGTATGTCCATATATATTTTCCAGCTTATAGTTCTTTGACAAAAAAAAAATAATGCATCTCATGTGTGCAGAGTTTTTACTAGAGCTTGTCTCAGTGTTTTTTAGCCACCAGAAGGAATGGCTTAGTTATTGAACCCGAAACTTGAGCTGTGGTTCATGTTGTCAAGAGATAACCACCATGGCTGGATGGCATAACGGGAAGGTGGTTTAGAATATTAGGTGAGGACGTTAGACATACGTCCGAAGTCGGGATGCGAGAACTGCAGGGATCACGTGACTGAAATTACAGTAGACTTCTCTTACGTATATGTAGGGGTAGACTTAGCCTAGGACAGAGGCTCTAACCTTGTCTCTACCTAGTTACAACTGAACTGCTATTTTCTGTTTCTCTCAACGACTCAACTTATCCAAATGTGCGTCAACTCTCCTAACTCTCATACTAGGAGTCTAGGCATTAGGCAACCAATCCCCCACATGGTCCTGTGATCTTTGTGCCCTAGCCACATCACACCCTTGCTACCGGTCCAATTTGATCCTGGTGTCCAAAACAATAACTTGTACTTGTGTTGTATGAGATCACAATGGTTCAGAATTAGAAAAACTAGAACTAACCCCTCTATACCTGTGTGAGACCATGACTTGTACATGTTTGGGTTGATGGTATTTTTTTTGCCATTAGAATGGAAAATATGTGAATTGCATTGATACCTTTGCAGAGGACATAATTCATACACCCGACCTATTGCCTTCCGTTTCATATTTTTCAAAGAGAATAATGAAAAACAGCTTACTTGGTTCAGCAGTTAAAAAAGAGTGTCTTATGTTGACTTCCTCTTGCAGAGTTTCTCATTTCTTGTTTAAGTGTTCACATGATGTATAAGTGCTCAGCACTAATATGAGGATGACCTACAACATGTAGATTTCATGTTCAAGGGTACACTTGACAAATCTTCTAACTCGGTAATGTTTTATTTAGTTTGTTGGATACTTGGATGCAGGCAATGGATCTTGACCCTGATGATGCAAGCTTGTTCTCAAATAGGAGCCTTTGTTGGCTTCGCATGGGTGACGGACAGAAGGCTTTGCTGGATGCTCTTGAATCCCGAAGAATGAGGCCTGACTGGCCAAAGGCCTGCTACCGGCAGGGTGCAGCTCTTATGTTCCTGAAGGTGGGATAGAAAATCCCATTGGCTATTTAAGTACTTATTGACTTCCAATAGGAACTGTGATGATCATTCATTAGAGCTTGTTTTATCAGGACTATGGGAATGCGTGTGAAGCACTTTTTGATGGATTCAAGCTGGATCCAGAGAATGCTGATATTGAGCATGCGTTACGGTAGATTTCTTTGGATTGTGGCATGCTTTTTTCAACACATCCCATCGTTTTGTATAATTGTATTGAAAACTTCCATACATGATCTTGCTCTCATCTGGCAAAGTTGTGAACCTAATGTTTATTGACCAACATCCTTAATGTTGTGAGTCTTTTAGGATCTGGAGCACCCAATGCTTGATTCCTTATTTGCTAGATCCTAGCACCATTTATTATTTGTCGTCCCTTCAAATTATTGTTTGAAAATTTTAAATGGGCATACCGTGTATCGTCCATATGTTTTCGTACTTCGGTACCTTATGACACGCAAGCTACTATACTCATGCAAGATTGATTTTTCTTATATGTGCAGTGAATCTATGGAATCCTTGAAGATATCTCAACGCAACAAGGTGAAGTAAGCTTGTGACATGTTGCTAAATATAGCTCAGAATGCCTTTCATGAAAAGCAGCGTGGAATTCCTGGATGATGCTGATACATTCAGAAGTTGCATTTATGCAACGGTGGCGACATTGTAATGCATGTCCATTTGCCACTGGTACTCTTTCATTATCTTCGTAAAACGTTGTATTGTATGTTGCTTAATTTAAGTGAGTAAAAACCTCTTATGCTGTGCTCCATTGTCTTCTATGAAAGCGCTATTACCATTTCACAGAAGAAAAGGGGAAGCTACTTATCGCCTTCCACTAACATTCACAAACTTTGAATGTCCGTGAGAAAATAAGTCACAATTTTTGTATGATGCATTTTATTATTTATTATTTCCAACAGATAATTTGCTCTATGAAGTTTGAGAATGCGTTTAGTTCCTATAGAAGTTTCAAATTCCATATCTGCCACTATAAAAGCTTGTAATGCCTTCTCAGCGGTTGAATCAAGTTTCCTTGGACATCGGTGCCACTGCAGTCCATTTTGCCGTTAGGCCCATGGCAGCCTCCAAAGCAACCTCCGTTAGTTTCTTCAAAAAGCATGCCTCTCCTATCATCGACTCAAATGGTTGCGACATGGTGGCGGCGCATGCACTGATGGCGTGGGATTCTCTGCTGGCTCGAGGCGGCCGGGGCTCGGGCCACACAGGGTGAGTAGTGGCAACTCACAGGCCTGCCACGGCGCAAGGTGAGATGCTCCAGCTGCCTTGGCTGGGCGGAAGTGGAGGGGACATTAAGTCATTTTTGCAAAGAGCTGATATCTAACGGACATTTGAACTCCAAAACCTGGCAGCAATATATAATGGCATTGAGGTAAAATTTTTGTGACTCAATGGCATGCAGGGCGCCATAAGTTTTCTAGTGGTAGATACGTACGGAATCGGAAACTCTTATAATGGTACGTGCGAAAACTTGCAAGTATTCGCATGCACTCATCTCGCACAGTCCTACTAGATGCAGTATGTCTTGCATTTTGTTTGTGTGGTTCTACGGTTGCTGTTAAAGGTAAATGAGGTGTCCCGAAATGTAAAAGGGAAAATTGGCCCCTTGGGCTGGCTCCCTAGAAATAAATAAGGGAATGATGTAACTATTTGAGGGAGTAATGCCATTCTGTTACTTTTTTTTTGATACTTAAGCATCGAAGTCTCCCTAGAAACAGGAGACGGTGAATTACTACCTCACAATTATTTTTGCAAAATGCCAGTTTGCAAAAGTTAAGACTGACACTTCATATTTGCAAAATGAAATTGAGAGTTGAGACCTGCAAATTAAATATCACGTACACACCATAGCTGGTTGCGTGAAGCCCGCCATTGTGACTTGCAATTTGCAAATAACACATATAATAGTAAAAGACTACAACTTATGGTACAGTTAGTGTCACACCCGGTTTTGAAGGCAAAACCAGATGCATCTCATATGTGCGCCAGGATCAAGTTTACACACATATGGTAGACGTCACAAGTGAATATCCATAACCATGCATAACGAAAGAGTATTAAAGTGCATTTATTACAATCTCAGAGTTGACACAAATGTCATAGCGGAAGACTTAAATAAACGTTCATCTAACGAAGCAAAAGTGACTCCAACTCCACAGACATTGACTGGGGGAGACTCGCCTAGAACTCCTCAAAATCAGCAGTGAAATACTCAAAATTCTCCCAATCTGAGCAGCATTCCGGATGTAGTTGATGCAATAAAAGAAAGAAAACAAGCATGAGCACCCCATTGCCAAAGGCATGTACCCGTCCCACACCACGTGGACCGAATACTGGGTTTCACTATGAGACCTTTACAAAGCACATTTAATACAAAGTAACCCGCTAAGGTTTCCAGTCCAAGCAAAGCATAACCTTCCCTAATGAGGTCTGTCTCTTACCAAAGCCCACAGCTCAGGAGGACCACGCTATACCCCATCAAGGCCTCCCCCCATGCCCCTTTCAGGTAAGGTTACCAAGCACTAAACACGCTAATTAGTCAGTCAAAGCCAGAGCCACATGGCACTTATGGTTGTACTGTTTTCCTGGGTGGTCGCTCCATGTTCCAATTAAAAAGTTGTGATCTTGTCCAATAGTTGATAAAAAGGTAGTAATGGAACATAGAGTAGGGGTTTCATTTAACCATCCCAGTTGAGCAAGCTAAGCATCATCTACCATCAAAATTAATTAAAAACCCAGCTGCATATCAAAGACTAGGAAATCCTTAATAGGACCCAACAATATTAATGCAAGCGTGAAAAATAAATAGTGTAATTAAAATGCATGTCATTTAGGACCAAACGGGCATGATCAAGGAATACTTGCCTTCTTCCCACCCCTGCTGCTACTCAAAGTCTTCAACGACCGGATCTTCAAAGCTCTCCTCGAACGGCACGTTTCCTATTCGCACCACACATTCACAAACAAGAAACAATACAACAAATAAGAAACAGTACAACAGTACACCAAACAATTCCAACAGAGCTAATCAACAGCACAAAACTATTCTACTCGTTACAAGGAACGCGTTAGCGCAAGGATCACTAAAAATGGAGTTAAAACGAGAAAGATATGGCTTTTCTAAGGTTCAGGGACTTGCTGGCGAAGTTTTAAAAGTTTCAGGGGCTAAAACGTAAGAAAAACAGGACTAAAACATAATTTTGCAAAAAACACGAGGGCTTACGGGTAAAAAGGATAGAGCTGGACCTCGGGCGCTATTTCAAATCTTGCAGGGGTTAAAACAGAAGAAACAGGACTTAATTTGAAATACTTTTGAACTACACTGGACTGCGGGTTGATTTTGTAAAACATTAAGGGCTCTTTTGCAAAATTGCCACGGCTGACCGGTACGCTGATCCGGTTGACTGGTGGCGGGGCGATGCGAGCCGTTGGATCAAGATCCAAGGATCCCAGATGGATCGGCCGGGGAAAACGACGCCGGCGACGACGGGGACGGCGGCGCCGCTGGCGCGCGCGGCGGCGCTTCGCCGGAGCAGAGGCGATCGCAGGCTACGGTGCACCAAATCAAGCGTGGACTGAACCTACAGCACCAGGGCGAGATGGCGAGCTCACCAGGCTAGAACATGACGAGGAAGGACCGGTGACGGCGGCCGGCGACGAAGAATGGCGGCGACGGCGCTGGAAGAACGACGGCGAGCTCGGTTAGGCGAGGTTCAAAGTGAAACAAGATCCTGGATGGCTCGGTTCGCTTGGTTACCTCCTGGCGACGCTCCTGGATGGGAACAAGACGAGCGGAGCGGCGGGGAATCGGCGACGCGGCGAGTTGGGCCAGAGGCGGAACAGGCCAAGCTGGGCCGCTCAGGAAGAAAAGGATCAGGGAGCAAAGGTGAATCAGGAAAAAAGATCAGGGGGCTAAAGCGGGCTCCAGGGAAAGTTCAGGGAGCAAACCTGAACTCGACAGAAACGAACTAATCTAAACCTCAAACAAAAGCAAATCAAATTCGAATTTAAACAGAATTTAAATTCCAACTTGATTTACTAGCAACCAAAAACAGATGCAACAGCATGAATGCAACAAAAACTTATTTTGACTAAAATAATTATTTAATGATGCTAAAATTATTTAATGTGATATTTAAATTGATTAAAAGGCTAGAAGTTCCAATTAAATCCTAGAAAATTTATTTAAGCCTTAATAAATCCTAGAAAATTTCAGAATATTGCTAAATATTTTATGTGATGAAAATTAGGGTGTTACAGTTAGGTACTATTGATCGATGGACGATGGCTTTATTTATATGTTTGTTTCATTTTCCGACAGAAAACCAATTCGCCTGGATCCTCTTGCTTTGTGGGTTTTCAGTGCTCTGAAATCTGAATGGCGCGCGGCAGCCGGCAGGTCAGGTCTCTCCTCCCATGAAGATCCTGGTGGGCCACCATCTCTCTCTGATGGCCTTCCCTAGTGTTATACACGTCCCAGTGAAAGCCCAAAGGCTCCTGGCCCGATCTGGCCCAAGGATATCTCCCATTTTTTGAAACGAATGTTTCCCGCCAGAAGAATAGGATCAGAGCAAGGGGATGGAAGTCTCCCACCCGCCTGGACTGGTAGAATGATAATACAGTAATAATAGTGCAATACGGAGTACATGAGTAGTTTAACTGACCAACACAAAGGGAATAATTGACCAGAAATTGGACTTTATGTCCTACAAAAATTAGCTGCAACAGTGAAGTCACTGTGCAATTACCGTCGCTGCTGTCAAAGCACTGATCGTGCTCTGCTTGGTGAACGCCTTCACACCGCCACCATTCCACATTACAATGCCTGAAGAAAGAAGAAACCATATCGACAGATGGACCAATGAGGAACGTCTCAGTCAAACCTGGTCTCTCCCTGAGTTTGCAATACGGTTCCACAAAATTTGCTAACTACGTGTTGCTGCAGACAGACAGAGTCACAGTCGAGTTGGGTCAAGACTAGCCCAACAGTCATCAGTGTACTCGATCAGTCACAGCCAGTCAACCTGTCCATTGGCGCATCATCAATCAAGAAGTCCCTCCTTGGGCATCTCAACCTCCAACCGGTAGATGCCTCGGATGGTGTTCGTCTTCCCGACCCTGCCGATGCCATTGATCCCGAACAGCTTCCCCTCGCTGTTCTGCATCACCATGTGGCGCCGGAAGCGTCTGGGGCCGGTCCGCTGGTGCCCGATGCCGACCAGCATCACCGCGTGCGACGCCACCAGATCCGACATGGGGTGGATGTACGCCTTCTTCTCATCGAAGACGTACACCTCATCGGGCTTCAGGGTAAAATAGTTCCAGGATATCCTGAAATGTCCCACCATGATGTTGCCCTCCTCCAGCAGCTTTGTCACACCCCCAGTATCTTCGGGGTCTACTTCCTCGTACGACCGGATCTTGATTATCCGGGACTGCAATAAACAGCCAACGGTATCAGTAAACAGCCAACGATGTCGTTACTTAGAGCAGCAAGTATCAGCACATCATGCATTAGTTGTATTGACACATGAAACAGGAACAAACAATACGGACACGCAAGCCTTGCTGCTCACCCTAAGACACAGACAACCATATTGTGTTTGACAGAAAATGCAACCACTAGTTCAAGGGAAACCAAGGATCAAGGGTAATGAACACAACGCTACAAGTTAGCGGCATTATAACGTCATGTAGAACCCCATCTATACTTCCTTATTCCAGAAGAAAAAAGCACATCTCAGGTAGAAATATGACTAGCACCTCATCGGACCAGCACTATTCAACACCAGGCACTTGATCTTTTTGTCACAAATTACTAAATCAGAAATGTAGTTGTCCCTTTGGCAATTTTCATGCGGTACACTGGCTATCATGAAACGGTTCTCAAAAGTTTATCATAGGACAGCAACTAAAAAATATATATATATAGGACGTGTTTTATCTACACACGCGTGTAGCTACTCCCACCATCAGTATACCATCGTACGTATGTCCGCATACTCATTCATCATTTTGAGTACGTATACTAATTATAAGATACTTTAAAACGATTTACACGAAAAAAATTCAAAATCAACCCTATTTTTTAATATATTTTGATTTAGACCTTTATAATACTATATAAAATAGTATGTCCATATACTCGATGTATGCTTATATACCCAAGGTATGTATCATCCCAGATGGTCTAGTATCATCACATACTATGTATATATACTCTTCGTTGGATCAGATTCATCGTGTATCATGAGATACACAGGTGGGAGTAGCTACTAAAATGCACGCAGGTGCGGATGCACAGACCCGAGGAAGGACAGCGCCAGCACCCCTCGTGCGCGCCCCGTGAGCCAGCCCCGCGCCAGCTAGTGCTCACGCACCGTCCCCGCGTTAGCTGGTCCCTCCCGCATGCAAAACCAATAAAGCCAGCGAACCACGTGATGCCATCTCACCCCAAAAACAACCCACCAGGAAGCTTACATGCAAGGAATCTTTCCTTGATTTGATCCAAATAAATGCGATATCTACTAAACCGTAAGTCCGATTTCAAATCCGTTTGAAGCATGTTGTTCGAAAAAATGTGCTTAACAAAACAAGATCCATGAAGAATATATTTTGATAAAGTTTTCAAAAATAATAATTGCCACTATATTGTACTATGAATTGCCACTACATCTGAATAAATGTGCTGGTTGATTGCAACATGGTATATGTCTCGGCGTACACACCTCCTGTAACCTGCGAGTAAGCATGCATGCATGGAATCTTTTATTAATTCAGATTAAAAAATATAATACTTCTAAACCGTAGTTCCAAATTCAAATCGGTTTTCAGAATAAAAATGGATCATCAATTGCAGGTGTTCACCTCAGTGCAATCGCAGAGAAAAACAGTATCAATTGCAGGTGGCAGGTGATCACTCCAGTTTAATTTCAGATCAAAAAGTGGGTCATCAATTGCAGGTGTACATTCAGCGCAATTGCAGAAAAAAACAGTATGAGTTGCAGTGTGGTGTTACTCCTGTATAATTTCAGAATAAAAGTAGACATCAATTGCAGGTGTTTACTCAGTGCAATTGCAGAAAAAAGCAAGATCAGTTCCAGGTGGCAGGTGATCACTCTAGTTTAATTTCATATCAAAAGTAGGTCATAATTTGCAGGTGTTAACTCAGTGCAATTATAGAGAAAACAGTATCACTAGCAGGTGATCACTCCAGTTTAATTTCAGATCAAAAAGTGAGTCATCAATTGCAGGTGTACATTCAGCGCAATTGTAGAAAAAAACAGTACGAGTTGCAGGTGGCAGCTGATCACTCACAGTATCAATTGCAGGTGGAAGGTGATCACTCCTGTTTAATTTTAGGATCAAAAGTGGGTCATCAATTGCAGGTGTTCACTCAATGCAATCATCAATTGCAGGTGTTCACTTAATGCAATTGCAGAAAAAAGCAGCATCAGTTGCAGGTGATCACTACAGTTTAATTTCAGATCAAAAGTGGGTCATCAATTGCAGGTGTTCACTCGGTGTAATTTGCAGAGAAGAAACAGCATTAGTTGCAGATGGCAGGTGATGGCTCCAGTTCAATTTCAGATCAAAGGGGTCATCAATGCAGGTTTTCACTCAGTACATGAACCATCAAATAATAATAAAATAATTCATTAGCCATGTCACTCTGATCTGCCTCGAGCCAGTGGCGAAGCCAGCATGGCAGCCAAGGGGGCTGCTGCCTCCTCCTTCCTCCTCCAGCCCCCCTTCCCTCTTCATCTTCAACTCAGCCAAGGGGGGCTTGAGGGGGCTTCCATGGTGGCTCCGGCGGTGGGGCTGGAGCCCCCCAGCCCCCCCGTTGCTCGCCGCTGCTCGAGCTGATTTCCATTGATTGTCGCGGCTCGTCATCGCCGTTTAGCAGTGCCAGGTGTTTGTCAGAGTGCTAGTTACATGCTCTATAATGAAGCCAGCTGCAATTTAGACCAAAGAAAAAGAGTTGGCAAATTTGCTACAGGGCCTATTCGATTTCGATATTGTTGTGTGGGACACTGTAAAAAAATTATTGGTCACAACACACTCAGCAGTGTGTTTCGGCAAAGAAATTAGTGTGTTCCAGCAAAGAAAAAATATTTTAGTGTGTCACAACTAATTTCACAAAAGTGAAGTGTCCCACAGCAAATTTTTCCAAAAGAGTTTAGTGAGCTGAAAACAAAGCAGATATGGAGCTTCCTTTCATCATCATCATCATCATCTTTTCATCGAGGTGGTTGGATGTGCACGACATATGACAATTAAAAGTAGTAAATTTTCATTAGTGGTATGTGAAAAAGAAGTCATGGTGGCTGGATATGCGTGACATATACCAAAATCTATCAAATAATAAAATTGTTGGACCATTTTCATTAAAGTGTGTCATCATTGCAGGTGTACATTCAGTGCAATTGCAGAAAAAAAAACAGTATGAGTTGCAGGTGGCAGGTGATCATTCTAGTATAATTTCAAATAAAAGTGGATCATCAATTGCAGGTGGTCACTCAATGTAATTGCAGAGAAAAAACAATATCAGTTGCAGGTGGCACGTGATTACTCCAATTTAATTTCAAATCAAAAGTAGGTCATCAATTGCAGGTGTTCACTCAGTGCAATTGCAGAGAAGAAACAGTATCATTGCAGGATGATTGCAAGGTCATTTGCATAACAGTAAACACCTCAATTGCAGCCGTTGTTCGGGGACAATCCTTAGAAGGAGAAACTTTGGGGCCTTCA
The DNA here is from genome assembly GCA_900205405.1 of Echinochloa crus-galli. NCBI lineage: Eukaryota > Viridiplantae > Streptophyta > Magnoliopsida > Poales > Poaceae > Echinochloa > Echinochloa crus-galli. The sequence goes on from OAMR01001039.1 coordinate 78,670, forward strand.
GGGTGATCCATGTGGGGCGGGCAGTCATCCTTGGTGCCGGGGGCGGCATTGTTCTCGACCTTTGAAGAGTTAATTGTCTGAGCCTGCTCTGGCAACTCAACATGAACACCAATTTGCTGAAAAAAAGAAATGGCATGATAAACTGAAAAAAGAGCTAAATTACATGATTAGTACAACAAAAAGTTGCATGTTAAAAAATAGACACCTCAATTGCGGCAACTGACCTGAGTCCATCCTTAGAAGTAGAAACTTGAGGGCCTTCAAGCTGACCATGCAGGTGCTTGCTAACCATAATCCTAACCACCATACTCGGCGTACACACCTCCTGTACCTGCGAGTAAGCATGCATGCATGGAATCTTTTATTAATTCAGATTAAAAAATATAATATCTTCTAAACCGTAGTTCCAAATTCAAATCGGTTTCAGAATAAAAATGGATCATCAATTGCAGGTGTTCACT
>OAMR01001039.1:79737-109708 GCA_900205405.1 Echinochloa crus-galli
TCAAATTTAGAGGCATATTATTTTTCGAGTTAGTTGATCTTTATTTATATGGAGAAAAACTCTTCAATCTTTTGTCTATTAGCAATACGGGATAATTGTGTGCACGTGGGGAGTTAGGGACCCACCTGGCCGGAGGTGGGTACGCGCGGGATGTTGGGTGAAAAAAGTTTTGCGGAGAATGAACTAAAAGCGCCTGAAACAAGACCATGCCATATATATATTATATTAGAAGCCTAAGGCTTCCAGCAATCAGTGTAGCTAGTCCAACCGAGCCACCTTCCTATGCCAGCCAACTCACCTCACACCTGGTTCCACTGAACCAGCCACGCAACCACGTGGGCCCACTTAAGCCGGCTGCCTATTTGCAAATCATGTCCCATGCCGAGCCGATTCAAATTCATTTGAATCATTGTTTTATCTCTCCTCTCTCTCCTTTTTCTCCCTCTCACGCAGCAGGAGCAGCGGCGGCCGGCCCCAGTGCGGCGCAGCCGAGCGAGCAGGGGCCAGGCGGCGCGCGGCCCCGACGCGATTGTATTTGAGACTGTTCAATGCCTCAAAATATTGTTATAAATTATCTAATTTGAAATTTAAAATTTGAAATTTTGTAAATAACCTCGAATGTGAATATGTTCTATACCAAAATCGTAGGTCTCGAAGAGATGTAAAAGTTTGTAGTTTACATGTTTTTTATTTGAGCTCATTTGAATGTGTTAAAATATATTAGAAGATAATAAAAGAAACACATTTGTCCACATCATCAATCCAAAGCTTTAAAATGGAGCTCTCTCATTGGTCCAAAGCACTTCACATGGATCGATCTTTGCCGTGTGCCTCACACGGCAAACTAACTAGCTCACAGCAAAAAAAAACATTAGATCCCGGCCTCACGCACACAACACGCCCCGGCCCCTCTCTCGTCTCTCACGCAGCAGGAGCAGCGGCGGCCGGCCCCAGTGCGGCGCAGCCGGGCGAGCAGGGGCTAGGCGGCGCACGGCCCCGACGCGACGCGGCGCGGCCAGGCGAGCGGAGGCCCGGCCAGGCGGCGCGTGGCCCCTGCGCAGCGCGGCCGGGCGAGCGGAGGCCGGGCCAGGCGGCGCGCGGCCCCAGGCGAGCGGAGGCCGGCCGGCGCGCGTGTATGTGCACTGCCTCGACGGTGAGTTCCCCGGTGCCTTGCTTTCTCCTCTACTGCTTGCATCCGCCTCCTCTTATTTTATTTCCCCGTCTATTGCTGCGTTGATTTTATTTAAGGATTTTTTTAACTCGAAGCTTGCATCCATTTCTTGTTTCAAATCTGTTCCTTTCTTTACTGCTGCTGGTCTGAATTCCTTTCTTTACTGCAGCTATATCGTGCATGATGTATAGAGCTTATCCGCCAGCGACCTCAAAGTTCGAAGATCTGGCCATGATGATGTTTCGTTCAGCCACCTATGAGTTGAAGGCCGTGGGTGTGGGCGAGCGGGCGGCGTCTGCACGGAGCTCGGTCGACGGCGGCGGCGCGGATGCCGGGATGGCAGCGGCACGCACGCACGCCTAGCGGGACGGCGACGCCATGCGCGTGCTCGACTGCATGGCGTGCGGGACCCGGCGATGCGTGGTGGCCGTCGGGGACCAGGCGATGCGTGGTGGCCGTCGGGGGCCTGCGACGCCGAGCTAGGCGAGGATGGCTCTGGTGTGAAGGTAAAAGATCTAAGCTTGGGTGTTGATTTTTGGTTTTCCCTCTAGCTATCTTATGGTGGAGATTACGAAGTTTATTTTTTTAAAAAAAACTGATTAGCATCCTTGCTTGCTTGTTTGCATCTCGCGGTGGTCGGTGAGAGAAGCAATGTGTCGGCGGCGGCCCCCTCCCAACCTTCCAACTCGGGCCTGGTCCTAGCGGCGTGGGACAGCGAGCGTGACCGGATCTGGGGTCCCAACGCAATTTGGAGCAGGGGACGACGCAGGTCAGTAGCATGTACTTCCCCCAAATCTCAATCCCGTATCAATTAACCATTGTTTGTTTTGGAGCAAGCCAAAATCCCCAAAGCTCGCAAAGATTTTAGCTTGTTTGCATCTTGCAAACGGAGGAATTGATTTCTTTTGAAAAATTGATTTGCTTCTTGTCGGTTTAGCATATATATTGTCTGTTTTAGCATAGATATTTATTGCAGATTGTCATGGAGCTTGTTTTAGCATATATATGCTAAAGCAGTCACTTATATATGCATAGATATTTATTGCAGATTGTCATGGAGCTTGTTTTAGCATATATATTGTCTGTTTTAGCATAGATATTTATTGCAGATTGTCATGGAGCTTGTTTTAGCATATATATTGTCTGTTTTAGCATAGATATTTATTGCAGATTGTCATGGAGCTTGTTTTAGCATATATATTGTCTGTTTTAGCATAGATACTTTGTGCTTCAAATATTCTTTCTTATTTCACATATCCGTGCTTTGATTCGGTGCAAAATTTGAGTTACTATGACATTTTATTGTGAGACTATCATTATAGTATCCGTGCTTTTCTGGTATATTTCCTATGACATTTTATTGTGAGACTATAATCAGCGATATGTTTGTTTGACTTCTGCATCATTAGTTTCTCCCCTGAAGCATCTGTTGGCTGTGCATTAGAGTGTGTGTGCGCCTCCCTATAGTTCCTATGCCATTTTCTACAACTACTATGTAGTCTGAGGGTATGATTTTGTGTTCTGTCAAGAATCTGATTAGCATTTGTTTTTTCATATATATCACTTATTGTTTCATATATATCATCCATGTCTACATGCATATATCTATCGCCAAAATACATATAAACATTTCAAACAAAAAAGATGTTACCTGCCACAGTCTGACGGCACGCATGCATGCATGCAAAACAACGGGAATCCTACTATTTACGCGATAATTCTTCACTCGAATCTCCAATTCACAAACGTCATATGAAAATTTGTATGGTTTCTATGATTCCGCCGACATTCAAATGTCATAGATACCTATTGAAAATGCATATCTACCTATTGATATTGCATATAAATCTATTGATATTGCATACGAACCTAGTGATATTGCATAGGAACACATTAATATGCATAGGAACCTATTGATATTGCATAGTAAGCTATTGATATTGCATAGGACATATTGATATTGCATATAAACCTATTGATATTGCATATAAACCTATTGATATTGGATATAAACCTATTGACATTGCATATAACCCTATTGATTGCATATAAACCTGTTGATATTGCATATAACTCTATTGATGTTGCATAGGAACCTATTGATATTGCATATCTACCTATCGATGTTGCATATAAACCTATTGACATTGGATAGGAACCTAGTGATATTGCATAGGAACACATTGATATTGCATAGGAAAATATACAGGAATGCATAGAAACATAAACTTAGCTTCAAATATGTATATAACATCAACCCAACTTCATACGTATGATTTTCATGATAATAATAGCATAGGAAATATGCCAAAAAGACATAGAAAGATAACTTTATATACTAAAAACATTACATCCCACTAACAGATAGATCTGTGCATCATACATCATCAGAAATTGAACTTTCGATTTGTATGCTAGGAAGCTATACATCATACATGAATTCTAATATACATCGCCAAAGTATCTAAAAACTAGAAGTAGTGTCAACATCATTATAGTATCAACATTCACAAGCTTTCTATGAAAAAAACTAGAAATCATATTCCTCCGTTGACACCTCCCAACAACCATCAGCCTCCGCCAACCTGTTTATGAGAAAAGAAAATAAGTAGTCATAGAAACCTGGGAATAAAATGATATATATGAAACAATAAGTGTGATTTCTAGTTTTTTTTCATAGAAAGCTTGTGAATGTTGATACTATAATGATGTTGACACTACTTCTAGTTTTTAGATACTTTGGCGATGTATATTAGAATTCATGTATGATGTATATCTTCCTAGCATACAAATCGAAAGTTCAATTTCTGATGATGTATGATGCACAGATCTATCTGTTAGTGGGATGTAATGTTTTTAGTATATAAAGTTATCTTTCTATGTCTTTTTGGCATATTTCCTATGCTATTATTATCATGAAAATCATACGTATGAAGTTGGGTTGATGTATATACATATTTGAAGCTAAGTTTATGTTTCTATGCATTCCTGTATATTTTCCTATGCAATATCAATGTGTTCCTATGCAATATCACTAGGTTCCTATCCAATTTCAATAGGTTTATATGCAACATCGATAGGTAGATATGCAATATCAATAGGTTCCTATGCAACATCAATAGAGTTATATGCAATATCAACAGGTTTATATGCAATCAATAGGGTTATATGCAATGTCAATAGGTTTATATCCAATATCAATAGGTTTATATGCAATATCAATAGGTTTATATGCAATATCAATATTCCTATGCAATATCAATAGCTTACTATGCAATATCAATAGGTTCCTATGCATATTAATGTGTTCCTATGCAATATCACTAGGTTCGTATGCAATATCAATAGATTTATATGCAATATCAATAGGTAGATATGCATTTTCAATAGGTATCTATGACATTTGAATGTCGGCGGAATCATAGAAACCATACAAATTTTCATATGACGTTTGTGAATTGGAGATTCGAGTGAAGAATTATCGCGTAAATAGTAGGATTCCCGTTGTTTTGCATGCATGCATGCGTGCGTCAGACTGTGGCAGGTAACATCTTTTTTGTTTGAAATGTTTATATGTATTTTGGCGATAGATATATGCATGTAGACATGGTTTGTACGACATTTCTCCTTGGTGCTTGACTTTCAGTTGGATTTGTATGCAATTTTGTACGGTTTCTATGATTCCGCCGACATTCATATGTCATAGACACCTATCGATATTGCATACAAACCTGTTGATATTGCATATAAACCTATTGATATTGCATATAAACCTATTGATATTGCATATAAACCTATTGATATTGCATATAAACCTATTGATATTGCATATAAACCTATTGATATTGCATATAAACCTATTGATATTGCATATAAACCTATTGATATTGCATATAAACCTATTGATATTGCATATAAACCTATTGATATTGCATATAAACCTATTGATATTGCATATAAACCTATTGATATTGCATATAAACCTATTGATATTGCATATAAACCTATTGATATTGCATATAAACCTATTGATATTGCATATAAACCTATTGATATTGCATATAAACCTATTGATATTGCATATAAACCTATTGATATTGCATATAAACCTATTGATATTGCATATAAACCTATTGATATTGCATATAAACCTATTGATATTGCATATAAACCTATTGATATTGCATATAAACCTATTGATATTGCATATAAACCTATTGATATTGCATATAAACCTATTGATATTGCATATAAACCTATTGATATTGCATATAAACCTATTGATATTGCATATAAACCTATTGATATTGCATATAAACCTATTGATATTGCATATAAACCTATTGATATTGCATATAAACCTATTGATATTGCATATAAACCTATTGATATTGCATATAAACCTATTGATATTGCATATAAACCTATTGATATTGCATATAAACCTATTGATATTGCATATAAACCTATTGATATTGCATATAAACCTATTGATATTGCATATAAACCTATTGATATTGCATATAAACCTATTGATATTGCATATAAACCTATTGATATTGCATACGAAAATAATAGCATAGGAAATATGCCAGAAAAGCATAGAAACCAGAAATTTGTATCAATTGGTTTAATTGTTCAAACAAATATTCAATTCAGTTCAGTATCAGTATAGATAGTTCTCTGATCCATTCATAGAAACACCGCACAAAATCATAGAAACCTGGTAAAGTGCGTACAAATTGTCCATAGTATCTATGATACAAATTGTCAAACAGGACGCGGTACATGCATCTGTGTCAGCCGATGAACCCTGGACGGAACTCCCACGCGGTGCCATCTCACCGATGCTCTTCACGGCGGCCGGCGTGGCGGACGACGGCGGCGGCACGCGGATTAGCCTGGCGTGCTTGCGAACGCCGTGGGAGCGGGGCAAGACGAGAAGGGGCACGCATGCTGATGACAGAACAAAAATCAGACCATCAGACTATATAGTAGCTTCACAAATTGGTATAGGAAATATAGCAAGAACGCATAGGAACTCAAATTTTAACCAAACATTCTTTAAATCTCGTTATCTGTTCAAAAACTAGCATAGAAAATATACAGTGAAGTAATAGAAACATCCACCCAGCTTCATGCATATGGTGAAAATATACCAGAAAATCATAGGGACTCAAATTTTGCACCGAATCAAAGCACGGATATGTGGAATAAGAAAGAATATTTGACTCCATGACAATCTGCAATAAATATCTATGCTAAAACAGACAATATATATGCTAAAACAAGCTCCATGACAATCTGCAATAAATATCTATGCTAAAACAGACAATATATATGCTAAACAAAACTGGTTAGAGCAATCATATAAACATTAGTAAAATCATAGAAACAAGAATTCATCAGGGGTAGCACGCAGAACTGTCCGGCTTGTTCTCCAGTATCTATGCTAAAACAAACATTGCATATAACCGTATTGATATTGCATATAAACCTGTTGATATTGCATATAACTCTATTGATGTTGCATAGGAACCTATTGATATTGCATAGTAAGCTATTGATAACTCTATTGATGTTGCATAGGAACCTATTGATATTGCATAGCAACTCAAATGTCAAATAAAAAGGCCTCTGAGAAAAATCATAGAAATGTCTGTTTTTATGTATCTATGATCGAACAACCAAGCTCTGCCAGCTGCTACAGCCATCTCAAACAGCCAAGCCAAGACGGGTAGCAGTCACCTCCAAATCTAGTGGAGGGAGTATCTATGCTAAAACACATATTCTAATCGCATAGGAATTGATCAATACAGCATAGGAAGTGACAAAAATTTCAATCGCATAGGAATTGATCAATACAGCATAGGAAGTGAAAAAAATTCCAATCATAAAAATCATAGAAACCTGACAATATGCTAGCTAATTACTTCAAGATGCAGACCACCGTCCAAATTAGGAGATGTGAATGGAACAACAGGCAAAAAAAATCAAGATGCCAAAACCAAGGCCAAAACCAAGATTTGATTTTCCAAAGGGAACTTGCGGGTCGGCGTATCAGACTGCCGGCCAGCTAGAAGTGCCACTCACCATGGTTCATGGATCCTACAGGGAGTCGCACAGCCTTAAAGGACTGCAATCCATCATTTGTCCCACTTGAATACAAGCCACACGAAAAATCAACACAAAAATGACAAGCATGTAATGCAGCGATCTATGAAATCAGAGAAATTGGTCTAGATGCATACATTTCAACATTAGATCACGCAAATATCATAGAAATTAGTCAAGAATAGAAAGCATGGGCAGAGTTCTATGGATTTCTATGGCACAGTTCAGAGGCATACATACACACATGTCCAGGCAAGAACGATCCATATGAAGATTGGAACAAATCAAAGCACCCTGTGTTCACGGGAATTTCAACAAACAGATACCTTTCTCTCCAGTCTACAACATCAAAGAAATTAGTTTATCTACACATCAATTTTTTTGGAACATTCACGAAAAGCAATCTCCCGAGATGCTAACAAGCAGCACCCTCAAAGCACGTAATTTTCTACTCGGGAATTAGTTGCTGAGCTAGCAAGCACTAAATCCAAAGGCAAAGCGCTGACAGGTTCCCAGACGACCGCCGCGACGAACCAGCGAAGCAAGCCGCGACGGAATCACGCACGCACACCTGAAAGCAAAAGCAGAGCACGCACGCACCTAGGAGCCGATGGATTTCGTCACCGCGCAGTTGTGAAAGAAGCCAGCATCGCGCAAGGGGCGCGGTCCTGCGCTCGCCATTTTCTCTGTCGAGGGCGAGGGGTGGTTTCCGCGGTCGCCGTCGATGTTGACCTCCCCCGCAGCCAGCGACGGTCACCATCATGGAGCCGTGCCGCCGCTCCAGATCGAGTCACACCGCCGCACGTTGAGTGGAGAAAAGCCAGCCGCCGCCGCTCGTCACGAGGAGGGGAACAGGCTGGGTGGAGCTCGAGGTGGGAAGAAGCAAATCAATTTTCCAAAAGCAATCCTCAAGCCGCCCGCATACACATCAACACGAAAAATTTAATCTTTGCACTCGATTTTGGATCGGGCACACAGATACACTAGCTTGGGGGAGCTGCTCACCTGGTTCTCGCTGGGACGGGCCTGATTCACGAGTTGCGGGGCAGCAGGTGTTGGGGCTGCTTGGGGGAGAGGGCCGCCACGCCGCATCGGCCGCGCCGCTCTCCTGGGTCGGCAGCTCGCCGGGGAGGCCGTCAGCGCCGCCTTTTCCCCGTCTACACCTCTAGCCGCCGGCGCATGGCTGCAGCGCCGCTTGTCGTGGGCCGACCACCACCGGGCGCCTCCGTCTAGGGACGAGGGGGCGCCGGCGTGGTACGGCAGCGGCCGGCGTGAGGCTCTGCCCCCGCTCACCGCACACCGCCGCAGGCCGCGCTTCGCCCCAGCTCGTCGGTGACGGCACCTTCTTGTGGGAGATCTACCGCGCCGCTACGGCTGGGGACCACCGCCGCTCGCTGCTCGGCATCTGACGCCGGCGGAGCCAGGCCATGAGGCTGGGTGTGGAGAGGAGAGAGGAAACGACGATTCAAATGAATTTGAATTAGGTGGGGAGAGAGAGAGGAGAGATGCGTGTGATTTGTGTGACTTCCCAGGCTTAGGTGGGCCCACGTGGATAGGGTGGCATGCTGCCTGCACGAGGGTAGCCGTGGGCACGTGGGGACCGTCCCGAACGTTGGACGAGCTGGTTTGGTTGCACCGGTCGGGCGTTGGCTGGTTGGTTGGCCCGGGGCTTCCTATTTCCTGTTGGGAGCCCTAGGCTCTTAATATAATACCGGACGCGTTTTATCTACACGCATGTATAGCTATTCTCACCATCACTATACCATCATACGTATGTCCACATACATATATATATATATATTACGAGCCTAGGCTCCCAACAACAAATGGAAGCCCCGGCCAACCTAACCAGCCACCTGTCCGGCCCAACCAGCAAGCTAGGCCACGTGTCTCTCGGTCCGGCCCGTCCCCCCATCCGCAACGCGCCAGCATCCGTCGCCGTCATCCACGTGGGCCCACGACTAATATTTTTGAATCCCCGCACTCTCATCGACTCTCCAGTCTATTTCAAATCTCTGTTTCTCTCTCCTCTCCCTCACCCCACGAAAGCGATGGCACGGCTGGAGCAGCTCGGAGAGGCCGGCACCAGCGGCGTCTGAGCCAGCAGTGTCGAAGCGGCCAGGACGCCGGCACGGCGGCGTCGGGGGCGGAAGATCCCGCTGTCGGCTAGCATGGTGGCGGTGTCCGCGGGAAGATGGGGCAGAAGCTGTCTCTTATACACATCTGGGCAGAAGCCGGCGACGGCGACGGCGTCAGGGGCAGCTGTTGGCCCTCCCGCTCGGGCGTCCGGTGTCCCTTCCCGCGCCGCTGCACCGGCCCTGGGCACGGGGACACGCCGCCGCCGCGGATCCGTCGTCCTCGAGCTGCTGGTCCCCTCCTATGGCCGTCGCCGGAGTCCACACCGAGAAGCACACGGCTAAAACGCGAGGCGACGACCCGCAGGTCAGTCCTTACTTTGATTCACTTGCCTTGAACGCACGGTGATTCGCTTGCCTGTGGTCGTCTGCCATAAATTTGCATGCCGTTGATTCTGGATCTTGGGCCACTGTCGGGGAAAAATCATTCTTTTCAGGTTTTTATCTTTTGCGTTACAGATTTGTGTGAGATGCTTCAAGTTGGTTCTGGCTGTGTCTGATGCTTTGTTTTTTTTGTTTGTTGAAAAGCAGACTGCATCCCAGCCTCTCCGTTGAGAAGATCCATGGTGGGCTGCATCCTCCGGTGGCCTCCTCCTGGAGTCCCGTCGACGGGAGAGACCCAACAGCCGTTGTCCCTTCCCTCCCTAGCGGATCTCCGGCTATGGCGCAACATGATCTCGCCGCTTGCGAGCACTGGCAGCATCGACCTCTTCCATGGCTCGTGAGGTGGAGGCCTGTGCAGGTAAGCTGTTCGACGAAATTTCCCTGAAGATTCAACATTTTTTCAAGTAAGAGGTGCCCAGCCAGTAGATGTCCATGGCCTGCAGATGGAAGGTTCAGTCTTCCCATCCACATGCGGCCCTGTCGAACCTCCCTCTTGATTTCTTCTTTATCTCAATGCATGTATTATCATTGCTGGAGTGTGCCTCCGTGCTAGCAGTATTCGTTTAGCTCATGTGTTCATGCCAGCCATACGCATGTAGGTAATGTGTTCGACCAAAATCCCAGGAACCTTCTGTTCTTTTTTAAATCTCATTAGCAACCTTGCTCGTTTGCATCTCGCGGTAGAGAGAAAGCATGTATGCGTGTTCTTTTTGTCAATCGTTTTTCTGTGTGCGAAGAAAAAAAAAATTTTTGCAGGCTCTCATTTTTGCATATATACTATCCTTTAAGGCATATATACTATACATATTTTTGTTGCCATGAGACATGTTCGGCAAGCACAGATATTTTTGTATCATACTGGTTAATGGGAATATATGCTGGTTTACATTAAAATATAAGTTGCTATGCTTTCCTGGCATATATGTGTGCATTCTAGCATAGATACTTCCTCCACTAGATTCACCCATGTTTATGTGATTTTCCTGACCATTTTCTGTGCTTTTTGTTGTGACGTGTGGTTACTTATGAGCTCCTATGATTTAAGACTGGTATATTTCCTATGACATTTTTTGTGAAAATCATATGCATGAAGCTGGGTGGATGTTTCTATTACTTCACTGTATATTTTCTAGGCCATTTTTTTGAACAGCTAAGGAGATTTAAAGAATAGTTGATTAAAATTTGAGTTCCTATGCTTTCTTGCTATATTTCCTATACCATTTTCTAAAGCTACTATATAGTCTCATGGTCTGATTTTTGTTCTGTCATCAGCATGCGTGCGCCTTCTCTTGCCCCGCTCCCACGGCATTCGCAAGCACGCCAGGCTGATCCGCGTGCCGCTGCCGTCGGCCCGCCACGTCGGCCACCGTGAAGAGCATCGGTGAAGAGCATCGGTGTGCTGATCTGCCGCGTTTCGTTGTTTTGGCTTCCAGATCTGGCGGGACTCGGCGTGTTTGGCAGCTTCCGTTCGGTCAATAGGTTTATATGCAATGTCAATAGGTTTATATGCAATATCAACAGGTTTATATGCAATATCAATATGTTCCTATGCAATATCAATAGGGTCATATGCAATATCAATAGGTTTATATGCAATATCAACAGGTTTATATGCAATATCAATAGGTAGATATGCAAGCACGCCAGGCTGCTGTTCCTATGCTGTCTCTCGTCCGCCACGCCGGCCGCCGTGAAGAGCATCGGTGAGGTGGCACCGCGTGGGATTTCCGTCCAGGGTTCATCGGCTGACACAGATGCATGTACCGCGTCCTGTTTGACAATTTGTATCATAGATAGTATGGACAATTTATATGCACTTTACCAGGTTTCTACGATTTTATGCGGTGTTTCTATGAATGGATCAGAGAACTATCTATACTGATACTGAACTGAATTGAATGTTTGTTTGAACAGTTAAACCAATTGATAGAAATTTCTGGTTTCTATGCTTTTCTGGCATATTTCCTATGCTATTATTATCATGAAAATCATACGTCTGAAACTGGGTTGATGTATGTACATGTTTGAAGCTAAGTTGATGTTTCTAAGTTCTAAAATATATATATATATTATATTGGAAGCCTAGGCTCCCAATAACAAATGGAAGCCCCGGCTGACCAAACTGACCCACGCCGGCTCCCCCGTCACCCGGCCACGGCCATCCCAGCGCCCCCTCCACGAGACGAGTGCTCCTGGCATCACGTGCCTCCACCTGCTCTCACGCCTGACCGCACTGGGCCCATCAAATCATAGAAACAATGCAAATTGTCAATAGCTTATATGCAATATCAATATATTCCTATGCAATATCAATAGCTTACTATGCAATATCAATAGGTTCCTATGCAATATTAATCTGTTCCTATGCTGTCTCTTATACACATCTAGATGTGTATAAGAGACAGCTTATATGCAATATCAATAGGTAGATATGCAATTTCAATAGGTACCTATGACATTTGAATGTCGGCGGAATCATATAAACCATACAAATTTTCATACAAATCGCACTGAAAGGCGTAGTTTTTTAAATTCAAAATTTTCAAAAAAACATATTCAAAATGGATCTCAAACTGTGTACGAAAATGTCAGGAAACTAGTGGTGAAACCCGTTTGTGAATTGGAGATTCGAGTGAAGAATTATCGCGAAAATAGTAGGAATCACGTTGGTTTGCATGCATGCATGTGTGCGTCAGATGGTGTACAGGGCGCGTCAGGTGGCAGGTACTCTCTTTTGGTTTGAAATGTTTCTACGACATTCGGCGAGGATTATATGACTATAGTGCTGGTTTATACGAGATTCTTACATGTTCCTATGCAATATCAATAGCTTACTATGCAATATCAATAGGTTCCTATGCAATATTAATGTGTTCCTATGCGATATCACTAGGTTCGTATGCAATATCAATAGGTTTATATGCAATATCAATAGGTAGATATGCAATTTCAATAGGTACCTATGACATTTGAATGTCGGCGGAATCATAGAAACTATACAAATTGTCAATAGCTTATATGCAATATCAATATGTTCCTATGCAATATCAATAGCTTACTATGCAATATCAATAGGTTCCTATGCAATATTAATGTGTTCCTATGCGATATCACTAGGTTCGTATGCAATATCAATAGGTTTATATGCAATATCAATAGGTAGATATGCAATTTCAATAGGTACCTATGACATTTGAATGTCGGCGGAATCATAGAAACCGTACAAAATTGCATACAAATCCCACCAAAAGTCGTAGATTTTAAAATTCAAAATTTTAAGAAAATATATTCAAAATGGATCTCAAACTGTGCACGAAAATGTCAGGAAACTAGTGGTGAAACCCGTTTGTGAATTGGAGATTCGAGTGAAGAATTATCGCGTAAATAGTAGGATTCTCGTTGTTTTGCATGCATGCATACGTGCGTCAGACTGTGGCAGGTAATATCTTTTTTGTTTGAAATGTTCATATGCATTTTGGCGACAAATATATGCATGTAGTAATGGTTTGTACGACATTTTCTCCTTGGTGCTGGCTTCTGTTCTCGATTGAGCGAGCGGGGCCGCGAGCACGTGTCCTTAGCAGGTGGGTGGGTTGGGCTGGTGGGTGGGTTGGTTAGCCGGGGCTTCCAATAACTATTGGAAGCCCTGGGCTCCCAATAGTCGCGTGCTATGTATGTATGTATGTATGTATGTATGTATGTATGTATGTATGTATGTATGTATGTATGTATGTATGTATCACTTCACTTTTTTATTTAACAGAAAGGATTGCTGAGGACTCTTTTAGGTGAAGCTCCTCATCAGCATCTTCTTGAATAACACAAAGGCAAAGCTAACACAAATGCAAGCAGGAGAAAGAAAAAACACACAGATTTCCTCTTCTTAAGTATTGCCTATCTCCCTGTACTGAGTAGGTAGAAACTAGTAAGCAAACAATCTACAACTGGATTTTCCATCTTACCGACCATGGTATTGAGGGACACTGACTACAGGTCAATAAGTAAAAAACATGGTCACCAAAATCATGAAGTGGTCCAAATGGGATTAATGTTTAGCCTTGAACCCAAGAACTAGAGGTTAGGTGGACATGGCAGTCCCTTTTCAAAACCTATAGTGGACAGAACATCATTGGATATAAATGTTGATAGGATTACCTCTACAGTTTTATGACGTTAAAGCCATATAAAATCTATCCATCTAAAAAATGTCAGCATTGATAGTTGACAAATCTATCTAAAAATGTCAACATTGATGGTTGACAAATCAACCTAAAAATGTCAAATTGATAGTTGACAAATTGACCTATTGAATAAAAGAATCTTTAGAAATAGGATGCCATCAACAGCACTAAAGTCTACATCCAGCAAAGTATGTTCATCTTCCAATCGACACATTACACTAAATTGACCTACGTAGTACGTACAACACATAAATGGTCATGCAGAAAGTGTAATACAATATCAGAAGTTGCTTGAAAAACTCAAATCTTGAGTATGCACTGAATTATGGGCTTATCAGAACTGTTCATTGTTATTAATAGAAGTAAAATAATGTGACTGTTCATTGTTATTAATAGAAGTAAAAACAGATTTTACCTTGGTCTGGGTTTTGTTTCTGCCTACAACACCGTGTATTTTAAAGCTTTTTAGAGAAACGTTAAGCCGTCTTTTCCCCCTGTCAGTAATGTCCTCTGACATCAACTTCTTGCCTGCACTTATCTCATACTTGTCCTTCAAATCATCTACAGATAGGCTCCATTTGAAGTCTTGAGGAGGTGACTGATTAGCATCTCCATGCTTGAAAAGTACAGGTGTCTGCATGTAAAGATATAGAAGTGAAGATATCCAGTTGCAAAGATAAGATTAAATTTAAAGTTACTGCAAAATACCAGGCTGGCCTCTTTGATCCCGAACATCAGCCAAAATATATTTAGTCCTATAAGGTCTGTCAACCCAAGTGAACTCTTGTATCTGTAGAAAGTTTTCAATCTCTTGGTAATTTATCCAAATATATAAAAAAGGTAAGTGCAAAAAACATTGCCAATACTAAAACTTTTTTTTATCACTGTTCAACCCTATGCAAATAAAGTCAGAGTTCAAATCTTTAACTCTCTGAAAAAAATCTGTTGGTTTTTTCTTTAAATTCTGAAGTAAATCTCAACAGCTTGCTATATAAAAAACCAAAGCCAAGTAAGGAAATGTCTAAGATTTATATTTAACTTACCATTTTACTTGAAAATGCACAATTAGGATGACTAATATGATCCATACCATTCTTTTCAAACATTTTCATGACCTCAATCAGTTCATTTGTATGCAACAACTTTACCACTTTTAGGTCCCTTGCACACTTAACCAACTCCTTCCAAATGCCCCCACTCTTAACAAAACTTTTGCATTGACCAATCATGTAAAAACAATACCTGGAGGAAGGTAAAATGTTTGTCAACGCATGACTGAATAAAAATATTGATTTCATGATAGAACAACCGAAATTCATGGTAAAGGTCAGCTGTAGACACATACCGTGCACTTGTTAAAGCTACATTCAAACTGTTTTTACTAACACAGTTAAGCTCGGCATCATCTTCAACAATTGCTGATATAATTATCACATCAAATTGATTTCCTTCCAAGTTACCAATTAACTTCACTTGCAGGTTAAACTTATCATTTATCTCATTCATAGTTCCCGGCCAGCTGATCCCCAACTGTGCTGGCTTCTTTACTTGACAAGCATAGCACACAAACACTGAATTTTCTGTCCAAATTCACCAGATCTATATCAAAGCCAAATAAATTAGTTCAGAGAGGCATTAGGCCAAATAATTATATGAAATAAAATACTTATTAACCATGAATAGGGAATTCAATACGAAGAATACATATTGGATAATAGATGCATCCTACACGCCAACAAATTAGAGCGTGTTTTTTCCATTTTAATGAATGACAAGTTCATAAAAATTACATATTGGCCATACTCTGTTAGGGGCTTGGTTTGTTTGGCACAAAGAAACCGACTGACATCTAACGAGGTAAATCATCTTCTTTACTTGCTTTTTGAATCATGACCCATGGCTTTATAGCTGTAGATATGGACAAATATATATATTGGATATGCTAGAGATAGAACTTCCAGACTCCCTAATTTAAGCTGCCAACAGGCCGGTCATACAGGAGTAGGATTCATAGGCCGCACGTGGCTTGAGATGACAGGTTATGAGTATTTGAAATATCCAACAAGTGGAGATAGGATGAACAACAATGCTTGATGGAGTTACAAATTAACTGCACTTTCCTAGATTAAATATATATAACATTTACTATCTGGAATTGAAAGTCTTACCACACACGAGAACAGAAATATACCTTTACTTAGCTCCTGCAGTAGGATGAATAATGCAGCAGAATTGATACATCTTTTTCGTAAGTGTGACAATTCCATAGAAGGAACATCCATAATACCGATGAAATACGACCTTAGGGATTCCAATTCCTTATTGGACCCCACTGATATGACATTTGAACCACATTTAAGTCTTCCATAATAGAAATAAATATTTATGATCTTTAATATTAATGGATGCAGCACACATTGATGCGTGCGCCTTCTCTTGCCCCGCTCCCACGGCATTCGCAAGCACGCCCCCTAGACATTACACCTGTGTGAGGAGTTTACATACCTTGCTTTGGACAAATGTCTGTACATGGAGATGGTCTCCAAACAAGATGATATGACGCATGGGAAGTGAAAGTGGAAGTAGCATATCAGAGACTTTGATTTGATTGGCACCACTGACTATCAAAATATCAAATGGATCTATTTCCAGTCCATGCAACTTCCACATACTGTCAAGGGAGGTGATAATGATTCTGGACTGTTGAATACAGATTTTGTCAACCTCATCTCTGTTTTCTGGATCAGCCAATTGCAATGAGTTGTTCAATTTAGTGATGAGTCTTATACAGCTCATCCTATTTTCATTCAGTGACTTAGCTTTGTAGTCGGCACTGACCGATACACCAGTAGCAAGAATAAGTTCGAATGCTGCTTCAACACAATTCTCTCTCATATCTTCATTGCCTAACAAGGCTTGAATTTGTTTCATGAGATGCAGCAGTTCCACAATTCTGCCACAATTTTCATCAAGCAAACATAATGCTGAAGCATTGTTGACCAAGTAAACTAGATAGCCATAAAGATGCACCAAGATATCGGTGAACCTCTCAGCAAACAGTTTGACAGAGAATGGAAGCAGATTAAGATTGCTAGAACGTTCACATGTATCCAAACCTGGGCAGCGTGGTGAATGATGAAATCCACTCAAGTCCAGTAGGGCAGACATACTTCTTAGCAAGCCCTTGCAGAGTCTCAGACAGCAATATAGCTCTTGACATCTATTTTCCAAGAAGGCTCTCTCAAAATTGCTACAATTCTCTAGCCCTCTAAGGCTGTTGAGCACCAGAACATCACTAAATGCATCAGAAGGTACCAAAGAATCCTCTATGCCCATCAAAAAGTCAACAAGACATGCTTCACTAGGAAGACAGACTAGCACTCTTGGCCTCAAATGCAAGAAAGATTTCATGAGAGTAGAAATACAACCTTTTATGCTTCCTACTGGAGCCCATACTACCTCAGTATGGGATTGGTGTGCACAACTTAGGCTTGATGCAAGATTTGAAATGACATCTTCTTCCTCTTTCTTGTTCATTGATATCAGACCATCTTTTTGTGAGCCTGCACAAACTTTACATCCTTTTCCAACCTATATTGCAAACAATGAATGCTTTAAGGTGGCTGGAAAACTCAATCTTTTGAATTCAAAGAGCAATGGAAATGAATACATACCTTCTTGTGTAACTCAAGAAGTGCTTGAATAGAAGTTTTGTTCCCTCTTCTTGAAGAGAAAGAATGCGGGCTATCTCCATGTTGTATTTGATGTTAGTCAAAAAGGCAACAAACTTTATTTTTTCTGGCTGAAACATTTCATGATCTGAAACAACCACTCTGAAACTCTTCTGAAAGGATGAATCTCTACCAATTCCTACTGCTAGTCCTATAGAACAAGACATGATGTCAAGATCAGAGTCTCTCGGACTTCTAGAACTTAGCAAGCAGACATCATAATCTCTGGCCAAATGATTGCACCGAATATCATCTGACCTGGCCATCGGAAGGTCCACATCAAGATAAACAAAGATGTTGAATCACATTCTCCAATTGAGAGCAACCGACAATATTGGCTGTCTGCGCGATTCTGTATTGCTGCACAAGTGGCTGCTCTTGTTTCTTCAATTAATATTCCAGAATACACAGCAATGAAGTGGTCCAATGAATCAAATTTGGAAGGGATATGATTCACCTAATAAGAAAAATATGAATTCTGTTAGGTTTTCATCCAAAAAGAACAAATTCTGCTAGCAAGGCCATGCTGTGAGGAGCTGAATGAGTACCTTATCCTTGTACAGATTATCGTTGAGTACATCTTTGATTGTCCACAAGAAGAAAGTGTCAGAAAGAAAGGTGTTCCATGGCAGCAATGGAGTCGAAGTGGGCGTGGCCCTCGCCGCCAGCGCCTGTTTCTTCTCCTCCGGCTCCAAGCAGGTGGCCGGTTGCTTGCTTGTCGCCGACACGCCGCCCAGGTCTCCTCCGCCGCCAGCATTTTCTTCCTGTTTGTCCGGCCTGCCTTGCCATTGGCCGTACGTAGGACTGAGCTGGGACTCCAGTCCGGGAAAAGTCTGCATCTTCCGCTACGGCACCATCGCGCGGGCAACTCGTTGCTTGCTTGTCGCCATGGTGCACGAGTTGACCCCCCGGGCCTCCAAGGCGGAGCTTTTCTTTGTCGGCGTCGCCGTTGTCCCGTCCTCGGCGACCGCTAGGGCCTCCGCCGCCGCTGGCATTCCCTTCGTCGCTGTCGCCCTCACCAGCTGGGCCTCCAAGTTGAGGACTTTCGTCGCCGTTATGTCTCCCTCGGCCACCAGCCCGGTCCCTCCCGCCGCCGACGTTGCCTTCCTCGCCGTTGCGCGGCGGGTCGCCGGCTGCGGCATGACCGGGGCCCCTTTCTTGCTCACGGTTGTGCCGCCTTCCTCGGCGACCTCCCGCACCTCCACCACGGGCCACCTCGCCGTGGCGCCTTCCGCCCCGACCACTCCGACCTCCTCGATTCTCCATTGCTTGGTTGCGGCTAGAGCTGCCCAGCAACCACCGGCGTGCACCTGCTCCGCAACCACCAGCGTCGCCCGCACCAACCCCTTACTCACTCACCGCTGACGCCTCTCCCTACACCCAAGTAGCAGCAGCAGCCGCCGCCGCCGCCGCCACCCCCCACCACCACCTTTTTCTCCTTCGCTTTTGGAGTTTGGACAGAATCGAATCGACGGAATGGTGAGGGAACCAGTGTTGGAGTGGTGTGTGTTTTGCAATTGGCCCTTTTCTAAACCAATTTTTACAAATACACCCTCCATGAAATACAAGGTATTATACACACATAATAATTGTTCATTTAATTCTTTGAGTTAGCAGGGTTATTTTCACTGATTGGGAATGGTTATTTTTGTTATCCACAACTATCATTAAAACATACAGACAACACAATTCCTCACAATGTAATCCATGGTATATTATGAAATCTTCATGATACTTTATAATTTGGGTTAATTGGATATATTCCATTGCAACTTTGAAAATATACCATCACAATTCGTTTATTTGGAAACATACCATTATAATTCATCACAAGTCTGATAGATGTCATTTTCTACGTCTTTGATAGCCTTAGACCCACCAATAAGCTATCGTATTTTCATATCATCCAAAATACCCCTACTTGATGCGTTTCTCTAGCTCACTAACAGACGGGCCACTTACCAGTGGTTCGACCGAAAAACCAGAATCCCTACCAGTCCTGTCCGCCTAAAAGATCGGCACGCAATCAAATTGGGGAATATCCGATTGAACCGTCGTTTTTACATTAAACCGGATAAAACTAGCAGTAGGTATGGTGGGAATAAATCGGTCGGGAGAGAGGTTTTGGACCCCGCACGCAAGCCACCCGACGAGAGCTCTCACCACCAGACCACATTTTGCCTTGTGTTAAGTATATTTGAACCGTTTGACCCGAGTGGTTCAACAAATCAAACTAGTGAACCATTGATCCGAGTACCTCATCGGTTCGATTGCCGGTCTGGTTCTAATAGCTACGCTAGAGATAGAGGATATGATACCAGGAAGTTGGAGTAGGGGAGGGGGCCGTGTCCATGGAGTCGCTGTTCGCGACGGTCATGCGCGCCGCCTCGCTCTCCCTCACCGTCACTGAGGGCCTCAATTGGCGGAAGATGGATTGGGAAGGATGGAGGAGATGGGGTGTGTGGGGCCTATGCATCTATGTGGATAAAAAAGAAATAAGCAGGGGTATTTTAGATTATACGAAAATATATTGGCCAGTAGGCAAATATATGAATTGTAATGGTATATCTCCAAAACCGTGTTTTTGCAATGACATATATCCAATTAACCCTTATATTTTAGGACCGGTATAGTAGGTTATTTGAAAACCGCTTGTGAAAAGAACTCATATTTTATAAATTATTTTTCACATCAAATTAGTAAAATTTTCCATAAAGGTCCAAATAATAATAATAATAAAGGTTAATTTTATGCATGATACTACAATATGTTGGATTTGGAAAAATACACATTACAATTCACATATTTGCAACCATACCATTACAAGTTTTTTTTTCCTTGTAGATATTGCAGTTTTTAAACCGGTGGTGACAAAAGTCCCACACACTGAAGCATACACCTTCGCGTTGCCCAAAGTCATTGTCCTCTTTTTCTCTTAGGATCACTATCGTTATCTTTCTTCACCAGTTCAGCCCAGGCGGTGATCGTGAGCAGCGCCTTCGTGGGCAGCAACGATGCTCGGTGCTTGACGCACCAGCACCACGGCGGGAGCTAGTAGAACGGAGCTTTTTTTTTTAACAAACCAAGCAGTCACCTGACATTCTTTGTGTACGATGGTCCCGATGGCCGATGGCACAGCGTGAATGTACGGTCTCGAGGCAGGGTCACGTACGCAGCATCACAGTGGTGTACTGGTGTAGAAAATGGCATCTCTCAAAAATCGTCTGCTATAGCTTGTGTGTGTGGCCCTACCCATCTCTTGCCACCTCTTGTCATGGCTTCCATCATCCGCAGGTGTCCTCACATTTTGCACCTTACCCATATCACCTGTACTAAATTAGTAATATTGTTCTTTAACACACAAGAGAGCTGCATATCATTGCATTAGGAGAGAGAGGAGCAAACAGTGACCTAATGTTTACTATTATGGACCTTTGTGTTGTTATGCGAGTGTGGGATAAGAGCAACTCCAGTAAATCTTCTAAACAAGCCGGCCTAGAGGGCCAAGCAAAAGAGTTATACTCCTACAAACCCTATTTGGGCCTCTGAGTCCTCCAAATCTACCGATCCACTCTTTATTCCTAGGGTCTACAATTATTGCTGAAGTTATAGCAAATCCCGTTGTGGCTCTTAAGAAATAGAGGTAGGCTCATTTGGCATTTGAAGGGTCCGGTTTGGAGGCCGTAGCTAGAGTTGCTCTAGCGGCACGGAGGAGTTCGGAGGAAGTAAATGATCGGTGCGGCATGTGGGGGTTCTGGGTTCAGGTTTACCCTCACCAGGCATAGAAATATGTAGTGATCGTGCCCTGTTCGTTTGGCTGGTGGCTGGTGGCTCGCGCTGGTTTTTACTGAGAGAAAAACACTGTTGGCTCGCTGAAAATAATCCAAACAAACAGGGCGCTTAATCCAATAAGGTACAATTATGACAAACGTTCATTGGTGACACACGTAACATAGAGATGCAAACATCGTCCCAACCATATTATAATCCTTTTCGAATCCACTAACGAAGTGGTGAACAGCAAGGTTCAGGGATTCAAGATGCAAAAAAAATTCAAACGTCATCGAGATGAGTGAATAAAGAAAATTCAGACCAGTATTCAGTTGTTTTACAGGTCCACAAATTTATTTTTAAATGATTTTTTAGAATTTAATATAAATTTATATATTGAATACTTCTAAAGAATATGGTGGGAGAGAATTGAAATATAGGCAGAAACTACGGAATAAGATGGCAAAAACATTCTAAATCTATCCTGTTAGACGTCACCAAATAAGAGATACAGGGTAGACATATAATTAGAGTTCATTCATATTTTTATTTTTTTAAAAATATGGACTCATATAGATCTTAGTGATGGCCAAAAAAAAACTTTGGCAAACTTTTTGGACCAATCCGGTTTCGTTTCTGTCCTCACCGAAATAGGTGAATCTCACCAAAATTCGCCCATTTCGGACCGAATCCCAGAACCACCGTGAACACGATTGAGTATCGTAGACGTCAAACATTGGCGGTGAACAAAACTAAAATAGGATCGATAGAGTCTACAACCTTTGACCATTAATCACAACATCCAAATCCCTCAAAGCTAACAACTAACATCTGAAACTGTCTAACTAAACAGCTTCCAGCTTTGATTGACATCAATCGTCTGGATACCATAAACTGAACCCAACATCAGGCAAGCCCTTGTCAAAACCACCGGTGGCTGGGTGCCTCAGATCGTGCATTCCTTGATTTTGGCATGCATAGCAAAGGCCTGGTGAGAATAGAACCAACAAACTGTATTAGAACACCATAAATAAATTGCCTTAGAACAATTTAATAAACACATCTATATCTCCTAATTGATTCAACACACCATTTTCATTTGGCTCCAGCGGGCAGCAGAAATAGACTTTTCTCCCCAATACTTGCTTCACTTCTGCAAAGTACAATGCACCAGTCCAATCATCTGAGTTAGCCTTCTTCAACTTCACTGTGAAGTTGTAGTGGTGGAAAATATTATGGTAATTCTCGACACTGACACACTGGTGGCAAAGTTCATCAACGTGGTAGTCAACTATCTGAAACAAATCAACATAACGTTAGCATAACATACTTGCAGTTCGGAAAAGAATCGAATTATTTGTAACGATGCATACCTTGAGATCATCTCTTCTTCCAATGTAGTTTTCGAAAACCACTGTCACCTCATCACGCATCCATTTCTTTGCGTTCTCAACAATTTCTTCCGTTGAAGCTTCCTGCCTGTATTTCATATCCAATCAGATCAACATTTCTTTACATAAATCACGACACGATGTCTCCAAACACTAAATGCACTGTGAAGTTCAAATGTTGGCACATACCAGTTTTAAAAATAGTCTCCAAACACTAAATGCACTGTGAAGTTCAGATGTTGGCACATACCAGTTTTAAAAATATATCACTTGGCAAGGCTCGCAATCCATTTCATTATTAATTTATCATAGGAATTGGCACTAAGGGAATAAACCCTGTGGCTGTAGGGCAAATGACACGCATGCATTGATACTATTAACATCATCTCAATATTTCGCAAGAAAAATATAGGATAAAATATATCAATGTGTAGAATAAAAGGGGTAATTGGACAGTTTACAACCCTCCCCTCCCCAAACATTATGCCTTCAACTGACAGAACATATTTAAAGTTTTAAACCACAAGATTTACACCTGTAGATATATTAATAAACTATGACTTTAAAACTTTAGCAATAAAAATGAAAATGCTTAGAGCAAAAAAAATTAATGTCATGTATCAGCACAAGAAAGCATTGGGGCTATGGTAAAAGAAAATGGGAAACCAAAAGATTGGAACCTCTACCTTGGCTTTCTGGGTACTGCACTATGCTGAGGATGAGCAAATGCAACAGAAGCCTTTTGCTTTGCTTGATCAGCTAGGAGCTGCCTCCTTAGTGGTAGTACTGTTGGTGATTCAACACCCAACTCGGCAGCTTGAGAAACAAGCGCAGCAAGATTTGCAGATTCAAGTCCAGCAAAAGCTTGACTGATGCTGGTAGGAGGATTCGCATCAAAGTACTCCTCCGTGCTAAAGGAAAAAAATTGCTCATAAGTTTACAGGTAAGCAAACTATTAGAATTAAAAATTAGACCAAAAACTTATGAAACTGTAATGTGGAGAAATCGAGTAAGTGAATTCATTTCTGATTTCTTAAAAGCAAAAGATATGCATGCTGTAATATTGTTCTTTAACACACAAGAGAGCTGCATATCATTGCATTAGGAGAGAGAGGAGCAAACAGTGACCTAATGTTTACTATTATGGACCTTTGTGTTGTTATGCACCCTCATTAGAGTAGCACTACTCAGCTACTTTGCTGGTATGTGCCTGTGGTGCTACAAACTAGAAAATGTTTTGCACACTGTGGAACTAGCGAATTAGGTACTTTTGTAATATCATTTGGTATACAAATTCGAATGTCAAATGATTTATATTGCTTGCGTTAGTACTATCATTTAGTATACAAATTCAAACGTCAAATGATTTGTAGTGCTTGCGTTTTTATATGATACAGTGATCGCATGCCACCATATTTTTTTTAAATGTTTTTCAGCCCATGCAATGCAAGATTAAATTTTAGTGATTGAAGGCTTCTTGCTACTAATACTACATGTAAGACTTCAAAGAACACATAATAAACAATATCAGTATACAGCCTTAAAATTAAAAGCACTAAAAGTGGTACTTACTCGTCATCTGGATCTTCTGTGGGCTTCTCAGATCTTGACAAAGATGAGACAGATCTTGGGGAATCAGTCATCAATGGATCAAGCTCACTACTGCTTGCATCACTGGCATGCTCCTCAAGCCTTATCACATGTTACCACATAATTTAATTAAAATAACAACTAGCTACTACAATACAAGTAATAACAATAAAAAAGGGGGAAATAAGTTTGAATACTTACACTGCCTGTCCACGTACACCTCCCAACCACTCCGGGCGCGGTGGACGGGCTGGATAGTGCAGAGTCTGTGGAGCAAGAGTTCCAAATCCAAATCCAAATCCAAATCCTATGGGTTCAGGGGGCCTGTAAAGAGTGCAAGATGTTTTAGATGGGCAATATAATACCTCATCTATTTTCCAATATTGTTTTAGTTTCCTTAAAGATAAGACACAATCCTCTGTGATAAAATCTAAAAGGACCGACAAACAACAGATGATGTCCAGCTCTTGATTTTATAGTGTCGCATTAATCATATGTTGGCCTACTATTTTTTTCCATACTATTAATTCTAGTATCTACATATAAAGAATATCTTTGAGACTTTGAAACTTCTTATCATTAAATTTAGAAAACAAAAATCAGCGGAAGTAAACAATAGAAAATTTGTACATACACTTCATCATCATCAGTCTCGTCAGCATCAGCTGTTTGCAGGGTTAACAGTGCTGGGTCACTCAACGACAACGCCTCAAATGTTGGTAAATCCGCAACTACCCTGCCAGGCTCACTGCTGCTCATCACAACTGGATGCTCTTCAGCCCTGAGCAAAGCATTTTACAAAAGAAAGATGCTCAGTCAAAAGAACATGCAGAAGAATTCTACAGAAAATAATAAACAAAAGCCAGATAATGAACAAACAAAAGTAAACAAACAATAGTTATGACCCTTACGGCATTTATCTTCGAGGTCTCGAGACCGCCTGGGCCGGTCTGAATAGAGAACACTCTGTCGAACACGGGTTCCACCTTCAGCTCCAGGATGACTATTAATATAGGAATCGGTGCAACTCATTAAGGTTACAAACAACAATATATGCAATACAAGACATTATTGTTTGTTCAGTTTTCTTAAAGATTAAACATTAACTTTGAGGGGGCAACAAAAAGTTATTCAACCAAACGATTCAAAATACCAGCACATCCTCTATTCCTCACAATTAAGATAGAAAGACATTCACTGGACAACAACCGTTAGCAATTATGTGCCTTAGAAGTTAGAACACATAAAAAGTCCTAGGATCACTCAAAAAGACATATGAAGCATTTTAATCCTCTAGAAATTCCCAGGCTGCTATGTAGCAAGCTTGAAGGTTCTGAGAAAGTTAGCGTAGGTTGTCACTTCGGTGCACATAAGGAGAATGTGGTTACTAATTTATTCATTGTCCTCCGGATAGATAGGCGCTGTGGTTTGCTATGCTATGCATTTTTTTTTGTTGTATATATGCAGTGCACAAGCATGGTGCTTCTTGACGTTCGAACCAGTTTGCTAGTTGAATTAGAGAGTGTGAAATGGTTCTCAACTTCTCATAGCAGAAATCAATTACAGAAGGCACAACCTCACAGTAACATCATGTACAATCCACTCATTAACAAAAAAAAATCAATCTTTTTGGTATACACTATCCCTGCTCGCTTTTTAATTTCAATTATGGCGCTGATTTTAAGTGCAATTGCGACAAATATACTGCCTTGTTCCACGGCAGATTCGAACGAAGATGGCCTAGGGCAACTGATTTGGAAAAGGGGAATAGAAGAAAAGAACTCACTCCGAGCGGGGTGAGGCTGACAAGGAGGACGAGGACGCCTGAGACTGCTGGGAGCGGGTTCCAGGTCGCTGGCGACCCTGGGTACGGTCGTACTGCATGTGTTCCCCTGCTGTGGTAAACGGACCCCAGACGGTCCCGTCCGGGTCCCGCAGCGTAAATCCGCCTGCTCGACGAGGCTGAGGGCGGGCAGGCGGGTCCGGATCGGCGGTACCGCTGTCCACCGGCGCGTCAACGGAGGAGGATGCCTCGGGGCGGGTCCTGGATCGCCGGACGCGGCTGAGGCCGGTCTCGCCGGCCCTGAAACGGGATTCCTCTCGGGTGATCGGGTCCCGCCACACAGGTTCCGAGTGCGGCGCGAGCGGCCGGCGCCGGCGGTTGCGGCGGCGCGAATGCTCCCCCGACTCCTCCATGGCTGCGGCAGCGGGAGCTTTTCGGTGGGGTTGGGCTGTTGGTCAACGCCTTATTTTTTTAAGGTCCGGTCAACAGTGAAGTATATAACTTTCAAAATTCACGGTTTTCTACGTATTCTACGAGCAAATTTCTTAGATTTCAGAATATTTTGGATCTAAATACCTCATTTTCTCTCTGTAGTACATGCTTACCGAAGGGATAATATATGTCATTGAGACCTCCATTTTGCAAATAAAAAAATTTCAAAGTGTTACAATATCAAGTAAGGATTTGTAAAGAAAATAAAAGGACAACGAAAACACATCTTTCAAAAAGTTTCAATTGCATCTTATTTGTGCTTTTTGTGTAACATTTATATTTACTTGTATTTTAGCGTGACGTGATTTTGTAAATAATATGAGTTATACTATGTAGTATTCATTAATATTTTCCTGTATATATACTAATAAAAGCACAACAAGAGATAGCTTTTGCGATAGCTGATATAGCTTTCTCCCTAATGTAGCTGTTCTAAGATATTAAAATCACATTATTAAAAGTTTCAGTAGTTTGGCTATTTTAGATCTTTATTAGAACTCTGTTCAAACTCTAGGATATACTACAAGGATATGATTCCTTCTCACTACTTCATCTTCTTTTTTTCCCCTTTTCTCTCATCCTCCACATGTCCTCTATTGTTGTACTAATAATGTGTTTGGCTTGTTGGATCGACCACCGCATGATGTTCCTATGCGGCGACGTCGTCTGTTGTATGAGTTTGTCCGGAAAATAGGCTCGTTGATTGGCTTGAGATGAACGGAGAGTTGACGGATGGATTGGACGAGCGATGCAATCCAGAGAAACTACCTGGCTCGGATAGTCCGAAGGACTCCAAACAAACCATGAGTATAATAAGTACATCCGTCTCTTTTTATAGAAATAATTGCGCTTTTCTACGTGTTATTTATCTTGTAAAAAGCTCTATAATGTGAAATATTGTCGATTTTTTATGGAGTATAAGATTTCGTAAAGATTAAAATATAAAGTTATGAGACTACCTATATGAATTATTATCATGATCAGACAGCTCGTGATAACAAGTTAACAAATTATAAAACTAATAACATGAAACGAACTTAAACTATATTTGAAAAAGATGGCTATTTGATCGAGCAGGGGAAGGGCTCACCAGTGTTTCGGTTTCCGTTGATCCATCGGCGGCGGCAGTGTGGCCTTGATCGATCCGTGTGCGTACGGTGTTTACCGCCGCGCCAGTGCTCCGGCGAGCCCGCGGTGGCGGCGGCGGCGAGGCCTCCGGATCTATCGATCACGATCTACGCCGTAGTCCCGTCTACGCCGTAGTCCTGTAGACCCCTTGAGGCTTTGTTCGGTTGGGGTGGATATAATCCAGGGGCTGATTTATTACCGGCCGGGGTAGGGTGAATCCCCTTGCTGCCACTCAAACCCTGTGTGGTTTAATTCCCCCCTTTCTGGCACTAATCCCGTTCCTGTTTTTCTTGTTCGGCTAGCCAGGCAGGGAAGCAGGCAGGGGTGACAGATTAACACGTGCAGAGGATACAACTGAACAAGACGATCAAACTTAAAACAAATCAAACTACCATCCAAAGCCAATCGTACATAAGTTTCACAACCTGACAACATTGAAAAACAACCACAGCTAAGAAAATTCCACACACCACATATATTGGTACCAAATGGACATTAAATGGCTTGTGATCAGATTAACAAGAACTTCCAAAAGGAAAGATAGGAAGCAAAAGTTGAAGAACTGATGCATTGGTTCATGATTAGCATTCACTGCCAGATACTTGTCGATGTACTTTTCGTGAGCACCATGATTTTTTTCATATATGGAAATTCTGTGCTTCAAACTTGAGGAAGTCTGCAGCAAAATAACCAAAGAAATATATTTAGTAGTGTCCTATGAAAAATACAAGATAGATTGAATCAGCGACCTAACTTATGCTTGTGATAGTCTTTATATAACAAAACTAAACCTATCACTAAACAGTCTACCTTATGCTTGTGAAGCTCAAATGACTGCAAAGAATTGTCTTTCTGAGCTTTTTATGTACAACAGTGTCACTGCTGAATACAGAAGCTTATTTACAAAGTATGAAATTATAATCTACACTAAAACACAGACTGACTGTGTAACTCAGGTATTTGCAGAACAATCAATAAATCATTATACACCTCGCACTCATTTTTTTACACAGGAACGCAGAGCCACTACCGGGCAGCCAAAATGAGAGCACAATCAACAAACTACAGGTACATACCTTGTGAAAAACTAAGCTGAGATGACATGCATGCATATAGATCTCTACATTTTTCACTGAACCTATATATTCACTGAACTTATGTACCTTCTGAAATGGAACTCTGAAATTTTGACACTTTGTGAAAAACTCTGATCTTCAGAGAAAAGCAATGCAATTCGATCAATAATGCACACATGAAAATTAACTAATAACTAGGACTTCTGAATTTGATTCGACAACCAGGGTCACAGCCATCATGTTCTATTACAAACAGACTGTTGTTCTAATCTCAGACAGTGAATGATGACAGTGAATATTTCATCGACACAGCACAAGCAAGCAATTTTATTAGCATACAAATCATGTTCTACTAGCAGTATAATACACAATAGCAGCAGTTTCTTTGCCAGGGCATCCATACAAATTTTGCAGAAACTTTATGAAACAGACAATTCAATTCCTGCAATAAGCAAAGAAGGGGGGGACGAAAAAGCCCCGCACTGTCCATAAACAAGTGAATTTTCCAACAAAGAAGAACAAGAGAAACATGTATGATCTTCCTCTTTCTGGTAGCAGGATTTTCGCAACCATATAAAGTCATCAGTCACTTCTTTTTTTGTAGTGTAACATTGCTAGAATTATATGACAAATTATATGCATCGTCTTGGGAACTATAAACCCAACAATTGAGCCACGTTCTTGGTAGTTAGCTCAAAGGCGTAAATGAAGTGAGAATGAAATACATACTGTTAGTGGGGTAGTTGCCATCTTTTGGTCTATATGACTTTGCCAAAAATAAAATTGTTTTTAAGAAGTTTTTTTAAGTAACAGGAGGGGTTGCCGGTTGCCCCCTACTAATTATAATATATTAATCAGAAAAAAGATACAGAGGCTTTAAGAATATATCCTCATGCAAATAGTTTTTTAAAGGAACTTATTGGCTACGGTGGTAGAGTTTGTTACAAGGAGATGATTAATCAAATGGAGATAATTCAAGCAAATAGTGACCACGCATGAGGAAAACTAGTGCCTATGGAGGGAT
>OAMR01001039.1:122699-148214 GCA_900205405.1 Echinochloa crus-galli
TTGAGGTGAAATTTTTGAAATTCTATCCAAAGCAGATATTGAGGGGGAGCTCACCATATATCTCAATCATCTAGAGCTTATATTTCATATCTATTTGTAAGCTTTAATCATGTTGTCATCAATCACCAAAAAGGGGGAGATTGAAAGTGCATCTAGGCACTTAATTGTTTTGGTGATTTTGGATGACAACATGATTTGTAATTTAACTTGTTTGTTTAAGTATATGAGCAGGGTCTTATTCTTATGGATAATCATGAAACATACTTGTTGAAGAATGAGAGCTCATTATTGGTACAAATGACATAAGAGCAAACAAGTGATGATATGGGATAACTTAATTGAAGCAATGGATGTCAATGTGGATTAAATGATGATGCAATACAAAGTGGATCTCAAGTGGCTAGATATGGTGAAAGAGTTAAGCTAGATGGGAGTGTCCAGGTACCAAGCAAAGAGAAGGGCAAGTTGGTCTTGTTGCCGAGGGACTTTGCTAGGGTGAAGACTAGCATCATGGTTTAATCTCTATGCACTAATCAAGCCTTACGAGTGAAGCTATGCAATGCGTCTAATTCTTTATTGATCACATATTGGAATGGCTTATGAATTGGTCCATACACTTGGAAATTCTAAGCCTAGCTCAAGATTGGATTTGCTCAAGCAAGAAAAGAATGTTGAAGCCCTCAAAGTGAGAATAATCATTCAAGTATGGCAATAATCAAGAAGTTGAAGCTCAAGTGCAAGATTCATTTGTTATTTATTTTCTTGAGTATAGGTATGCCGTACTATCAAGAGGGATGCAAAATTAGTTGATTGACAACACCAAAAAGTGCTCAATAGATTAACCCTTGTGAGATAGCCTTGAGAGTGTAGTGTTTGGGGTTAGTGTGCTGTCAGGACCCAAACCAGTCTGACCGGTTTTTGGGAAACCGGTCTGACCGGTTTGGCCTCTGACAGCCCTAACGGCTAGTTTCCTTTGAAAACCGGTCTGACCTGTTTGGGAAACCGGTCTGACCGGTTTCCAACGACTATAACGGCTAGTTTGGGAGTTTGGGGTATTTATACCCCTTGGCCCTCTCCTTTGAGGGCTGCTGGTTCCCTTGCCTTCCTTGCACGCCTAGAGCCTTCCCAAGCACCAGCAAGCTCTCCCCAAACCTCTCTTTGTGAGAGTTGATTGATTCTATCAATATCTTTGGATTTGGGTTGAGAGAGATCTTGTGAGTGAGCTAGAGAAAGCTTGCTAGAGCTAATTGCAACAGCAAAGAGTGAATCCATAGCTTGAGCACTTGCGGTGAAGTCTAGCAACCTTTGAAGAATTTGTTACTCTTGGAGGTGAAGCCTCCTAGACGGCTAGGCGTCGCCGGTGAGCTACCGTGTTTGTGGTAAGCCGCGGATCGTTTGTATAGGCCGGCCTTGCCTCCTTCGTGGAAAAGGGCCACAAGCTAGTGGAACCGAGGAAAGTGGCTTGGAGTGGATAAGCCCGCCTTTCGTAGGCCCTCAACGGAGAGTAGGATTCACCTTGTCTTGGTGACGGCCTTTGTGGCATTGGTGAATCCGAACTTCGGGAAACAAATCATCGTGTCTCTCTATTGGTTTGCCTCACAAGTTCAATTCTAGCATTTATATTTGCTTCCGCTTCGATCTACTTGGTTGTGCTCTACTTGTGTGCAGGGACTTTGTGAACCTGCTAGAAATCACCTACAGGAGCTGCAAAACAAGTTTGGTTTGTGCTAGAACTCGTAGAGGGGGTCATATACATATTTGTGTGTTTCTGCAGGAAACCGGTCTGACCGGTTTATTAAACCGGTCTGACCGCTTTTGTACTGTGTTGGGTTCCTAACCCCAAACCGGTCTGACCGGTTTGGGAAACCGGTCTGACCGGTTTTGGTACTGACAGTGTGAAAAAGTTTTGTAAATTGCAGATTCACCTATTCACCCCCCCCTCTAGGTGACATCAAGGTCCTTTCACAATGCTCGCTATCTCGACGGTAACACAAGGAACGAGTCCGGAGCCTGGAGTTGTGGCGGATGTGGCGAGGCCCCCGTGCACGAGAGAGGAGGCGTCCAACGGCGGATAAGGCGTGGCCCCCGCTCGTTGTTTTGGTCGGACTCAGTGTTTTCATCTCGTCAGATAGGTCCTGCATTGTTGCAACGTCCAACGAAGGTGTCTGCCTCCTTTGTTCCTCTATCAGCGCCGGATCACGTAGGTGTTTTGATGACTGCTTGGGTGCGACACGTAGGTGGGAGCTGCGGTTTGGTTTTTCTCCGATGTGCAGGTATGCGGCCGTGTTGATGACTCAATCTGACCGGACGGTGGGTGGTTGTGAGTGGTACCCCGCGTACCGGGTGAGTATAGTTGTTTTTCTTCTTTCTTTTTTGTTTTCCTATCTATGACCTCCTAGGATCATAGACTTGTATTTTTCTGCTATATCAATGAAACACACGCTGTCCTGTTGTAGGGTCGAGATGGCGGACTAGAGAGGGGTGAATAGCCCTTTCTAGAATTTAACTCGCCAGCTAACCGAAATAAATGCGGAATTAAAACTATCGGTCTAGCCAAAACTTCACCCCCTTCTACCTAGGTTCACAAGCTCACCTAATTAATTCTAGGAGCCAGGTCACACAAACCTATACCACTAGTACTTCACAAACCGGGGAGCTCCTGCACAACTAGTATGCAAAAGCACAAAGCTCCTAAACTCACTAGCAATGCTCAATGAACAAGACTACACAAGTCTAATCTAAAGGCTCAATTTACTTAGCTACACAAACTAAGCAAAGAGACTAATTAAGCTACACAAGCTAATTAGTCACAAGATCACTACTTCTAGCTACACAAGCAAGAAGACAACTAGCAAGCTACACAAGCCAACTAATTATAAGAGCAACCTCACAAGCACAAGATATATAAGGATGTAAATACAATGCTTGTGATCGAGAAATGCAAACCACCGAGAAGAGTAGACAATGTTGACATGGTGATTTTTATCCCGAGTTTCACTTGTTTGCCACCAAGCTAGTCCTCGTTCTATCGACCAACACCTTGATTCTTCTTGGGCAAAGCTCTCAAGCCGCTGGCCACTCCGGGCACTCCAAGATACCACTCGCAAGCTAGAGTTGCTCTTCGCGATCCCCCTCACAAATCCTTCTCCGGAGCACCGCACAATCTCCTTGCGTGTTTCAAGGGAGCTTCAATCCTCCAAACCGTCTAGGAGGTGGCAACCTCCAAGAGTAATAAGCACACCGGCTTACAACAAAAACATATAGTGCCACTCGATGCAATCTCTCAAAGCAATACACTAGATTCGCACTCACTCACAACAGATTTGCAATCTCGCATAAAACAAGTGAGTTAGTGGACTCCCAAGGCAAGCACAACCATGGGAAACACATTCCCAAGGTCCTCAACCTTCCCCAAGACCCGGGCACCCTTCTATTTATAGAGGAAGAGAGAAAACTTGCCGTTAAACACTTTTCCCGAGCTCTAACGGCTACCTCGGACTGTCCGAGGTCCATTCTCGGACGGTCCATCATTCAAAAAACTAGCCGTTGTGATCCAAACGGTCAAAACCTCGTCATCCTCGGACAGTCCGTGAGGTCACCTCGGACACTCCGACCCTCTAGATCAGCGGGAAACGCTTCTGTGTAAAATCGGGCGAATTTATACGGACGGTCCATCCTTCCATTTTCAGCACAACGGAGGCTCGGTAAAACGGCCATAACGTTTAGCTCCGATGTCCAAATTAGGTGATCTTGGACTCTATGATTAGCTCATTCAGAGGACTATCCAATCCAACTGAATACTTAACCCAAAACACTTTGGATCAAGCTGAACTGTAAACCAAGATCACCACAACCCATGGCCATCAACCAATTTCTTCAACCCCTTTGCAAATGTGCTAACCCCATAAGTGTACCGCCTTATGTGTGAGTGGGTTAGCATTTTTACAAACATTTCTCAAAGGGTTTTTCACTCTCTTCACCACGCCACTCGATCTTAGCAACATCGCAAAGTTAGATCTCTCAAGTGGCACTAGATGACCGATATGCAAACAAGTTTGCCCCTCTTGATAGTACGGCCATCTATCCTAAACCCGGTCAGAAACTTCTCTGCTCACCTATGACCGGTTAAATGAAATGCATATTGGTTATACCTTTGCCTTGAGCATTCCATTCCACCTTCTCCAATGTTGATGCAACACATGCACCAACATCATCACAAATGATATGATCCACTTCATATCATCATGAGACATATTGGTTCATCGATCTTGACTCCACTTGCTTTTCACCGTTGCAACGGTCCATCGGCGCCAAGTCATTGCTCAAGCATCCCGCCACGCGGTCCAGCGCTTAGCCTCTGACTTGCCCTTCACACTTGCAACCGGTCCATCAAACCAAGTCTTGTCTTGATCTTCTCCACTTAGTCACATGACTCCATGTCATGTCCCATATGCAATGAGCTCCTTCATCACATAATCACCTGTGGACTAATCACCTGTGTATTTCACTTAAACACATATTAGTCCACCTAAGTTGTCACTCAATTACCAAAACCAAACAAGGACCTTCAATCGCCACCCTGCCGCCCGCCCACCATCCGCCCCCTCCGTTCCTCCCCGCTCTTCCTAACCCGGTGGCTCTCGCCGCCGGTCACCGGCCCACCGCCCGTCCGTCCCCGCCCGGCCGGCGGCGCTCCCGCACCGCCTCGCCTCCGCCGCCGGACCTTCCCTCCGCCCCCACCTCCTTCTTCTCTATGTTCGGCGGCCATTGGAACTCAGTGTCGACGAATTATGTCGAGCACGTCTAACCGGGGATACCCCGAGGAGTAGATTTGCGAGGGTCTCGCCGAGTTCTAGGAACGATGGTGCACGAACAACACAATTTAGACAGGTTCGGGCCGCGAATAGCGTAATACCCTACGTCCTGTATGGTTGATTGTATTTCGTATATCTTTTGGAGGGGTCCCTGCTCCGCCTTATATAGTCTGGGGAGCAGAGTTACAAGTCGGTTACAACATCCTAGTCGTATACAACCTGGAGTACTACAACAGAATACTTTGGGGAGTCTCCTACCAGCATACGACTAGTTTATCTAATCAACTACGCCGTCTTGTACCATAGCCGACTAGTTTAAAGTAGTCGGATCAAACATTCCGTACCGCCTTATGTGTGAGTGGGTTAGCATTTTTACAAACATTTCTCAAAGGGTTTTTCTCTCTCTTTACCACGCCATTCGATCTTAGCAACATCACAATGCTAGATCGTGTAGATTGTCAAAGTGGGCTCTCTCAGTACATGGGTCACGGACTGTCCGGCCCAAGCCACGAACAGTCCGACCTTTATCTCAACCACTCGAAAGTCAGCGTACACGGGCCCAGAAGTCAG
Organism: Echinochloa crus-galli; assembly: GCA_900205405.1. Classification (NCBI taxonomy): domain Eukaryota; kingdom Viridiplantae; phylum Streptophyta; class Magnoliopsida; order Poales; family Poaceae; genus Echinochloa; species Echinochloa crus-galli. The sequence goes on from OAMR01001039.1 coordinate 128,084, forward strand.
CATTCACCACGGATAGTCCGAGACCACATCACAGACTGTCCGAAGAACGATCGGACACCCAAACGAAATTTTTACAGATATTCAATTATTTTTTCAACTCACAAACCACGGACTGCACGAGGCACTCCCACGAACAACTGTCCGATTCACTCCCACGAATGGTCCGACACTTGACTCAAAGTTCTCAAGTCTGCGCTCAAGTCAACCCACGAGTCACGGACTGTCCGAGCCCTGTCCACGGACAGTCCGACTCCCTCTCAGAACTTTGTTTCCACAAGATTTTCAACAATGCCCTTTCACAATGTTAGTCGCCACTCGATCCTAGCAACATCGCAATGTTAGATCGCTCAAGTGGCACTAGATGACAAATATGCAAACAAGTTTGCCCCTCTTAATAGTACGACCATCTATCCTAAACCCGGTCATAAACTTCTCTACTCTCCTATGACCGGTTAAATGAATGTCTATTAGTTATACCTTTGCCTTGCGCATCCCATTTATCTTTTCCAATGTTGATGCAACACATGCACCAACATAATCACAAATGATATGATCCACTTCATATCATCATGCAACGTATTGGTTCATTGGTCTGGACTTCACTTGCTCTTCATCATTGCATCGGTTCATCGGCACCAAGTCATTGCTCAAGCATCCCGCCACGCGGTCTAGCGCTTAGCCTCTAACTTGCCCTTCACACTTGCAACCGGTCCATCAAACAAAGTCTTGTCTTGATCTTCTCCACTTCAGTCACATGACTCCATGTCATGTCTCATATGCAATGAGCTCCTTCATTACATAATTACCTATGGACTAATCACCTATGTATTTCACTTAAACACATATTAGTCCACCTAAGTTGTCACTCAATTACAAAAACCAAACATGGACCTTCACCTGTGCGGTTCGTTCAAAAAAGATATCTTCTCAAAAAACAAAAACTATATATAACGATCAGTATTCAGTTAGTGAGGAAAACCTGTGAATGTTACACAGTGCCTATTATGCTCACAACATTTGCTGTCAACATATATACAAGGAGGAAACTGGGAAAATTCCTTGGGACCGAAAAGATGCTTTAATTTAGCCAGAAACGGGACCCTTTTGGCAGCACGAGATAGCTTCAAGGAATTGCAAGCCTCCCCGGTCAATCAGAGATTTTTTTTAATTAAGGGACCTGCACCACCAGAGATTAGGACAGTATAAGCAATGGAAGCAATTAGGGGTGCCTTTTATATGTTAACTAAAAAAAGTCTGCACCGGATTTCTTTTCCTATTTATCTCAGTTCATAGTGAACCAAACACAGAAGCGGGCGCGTCGCTCCCGATGCGGGCGATGCGGGTGCCTCAAACCCTAGCCTAGCTGCCGCCGCCCAAGACCTTGCGCCCCTCCCCGCCACGCCGCCGCCCGAGCGGGCTGCCTGGAATTCCGGGCGGCCCGCGGAGAGGGTGGCGGCGTGGCCTTCCCCCTCCATCTCCGGTGGTTCGGCGCGGCTGCGGCCGCCAAGACCCCCGGAGGCTCCTCGCCGGTGTGGCTCCATTTCGCGGCGGCGGGGATGGAAGGCCGTGAATCCGATGGCCACACGGTGGAGCGCTCTCTTGTGGGTGGGTGGAGGCACCACGCTGGTTACGGGCGGCCGGTGCGGGTTGGGGTGAGCTCGGGCGTCGGCGGTGGCTGGTGCGGGCCGGGGCGAGCTCGGCCGTCGGTGGTGGCTGCCGGCCTGCAAATGGTCTGCTCGCGGCGCGGCCCACGCGGTGCGGCGGCCACCTACGCGGGGCCCCCTACGGTCGGGCCGGTGGTGGCGCGAGCGGTGTCGTCTGTGGTGATGCGCGGTCGGCCCGGGCCTCTGCGCCGTGGCTGCCTGGGGCGTGCGGTGGACGGGCGCGGGCGTGCGCGGCGTCCTGCACGCCTGGCGCACGCTGGTGATGGCGTGACCGCCCGGCAAGCCGGCCTCGGCTCGCCTCTGGTGCGGTACTTCTGGGGCGGCCGGATCTGGGAGCTCGCCCCCTATATTGGCGCCCCGGTCCCGCCGGTGCTAACCGGAGCGGGCTTTGTTGGCATGGCTGGGGCAGGGGATACTGTTGTGGTGGTGGCCTGATTACCTAGCTTCGTGAGTGGCAGCTCCGGTCGGGGCCGGGGCTGGCACTGGCATTTTCCCGACGGTGGCAGCGTCTGGGGAGGTGACGTCGTCCCCCGTCATGGCTCCTATTGCAGCTTCACCATGGCTAGAGGTGCCGCTTTCGTTTTTGCATCGGCGACAAAGCCGGTCCCGAAGGGCCGTCTAGTTTCCGCCTCCGGGTCCATGGTTTCGATCTCACTCTGTGAAGCACGGTGCCGTCTCATTGAGGGGACGATAGGAGATTTGGGGTCATCGAGGGTCCCAAACCTCCCCGAGGTGTCGGGTGTTGCAATCGGGTGCATATGGGACCTGGTGGTGAGTTTCGGCGGTTGTGATGGTGGGCGGTGGAGGGGAGCGAGTGGGTTCGGTCCAGGAACTTATGGTTCGTCGGGCGGAGGTCCTCAAGCGTAAGCTTCGATCCGGCGTTGGGTCGGGCAACGGTGTTTTGCTCTTCTCTCTTGAGGGCGTTGTCTGCAGGATTTCGTTCGATGGCGGTTCATGGAAGCTCTTCGTGGTGAAAACAAAACATTGGCACCACCGCGCCTTTGCCTTCCTGAAGGCATTGTTTGGATTGTTTCATGTAGCCGTTGGTGGTGGAGTCGTAGGCTCCACAGAAGATCGGGTCCAGCCGATTTTGTAATGGTCTCATGGCCCTTTAGTTTGTTCGTCGCGAGTAGTTTGGCTATCTCGGCACGCGGCCTAGAGGGTCCCGTTACGGGTCCATTGGATGCTGCTCTTGGAGCGGTATGTGCTTTATTGTAAACTTGTAATCCCAGTATCTTTTGGATGCGAATGGGCCAAGTCCATCACGTAGTCGGACTCGGGCCGGGCCAGCCAAGGGTCTTAAAACATCACATCGGATCACCACCCCCTTCCCTTCCTTGGGAGCACGGTTGCACGTTCATGACCGTGGCGGCACATGACGTCGACATGGGCTTCGGCGGGCACTCCTTCGTGGTAGAGGAGGAGAGGTGGGGGATTGCGTGGGCCGGCAACCTTTCTTCTCCGACGAGTTGGAGGTGGTGGCCGATTATGGGAGTGAGCCAAATTGGAGCCGTGCCAGAATCAGTTGAGGGATTGGAGGCTTGGTCGATAGGCCTGCCCATGCTACTATGGATCGGATGAGCGACCGGGTTACCAAGCAGGAATGTGGTTCACCCAAGTCTGCTAAAGCCAAACTCAATGATGAGCGCAAATAATGATTTCAAGTATATGCATGTGTCCATCGTCCATCCTTCCATAATAAAATCTTTTAATTGATACGCCACATAACTCAGCTGGGGTTCACTGCGACCACGTACTGTACATCCATCAAATTATTCTACTCTTGATTAATGCTTACATCTATTTGATTGATGCACATAACTCAGCTGGGGTTCATTGCGACGTACTATACATCCATCAAATTATTCTACTCTTGATTAATGCTTACATCCATTTGATTGATGATGATTATTTTTATGAAACAGGAGGCGTATTCCCTTACTGGTTATATGATTGAGGCTGAATTGGTACATCTGTTTGATTGATCATGAATTGTTGAACGATGTCGAAATTACTTAATGGGTTCGAGCAAAGGTGTGCATTCTGAAAATTGTTGATTTGAATCTGATAGGTAGCGAACCTTAATTCTTTTTTTCCACATGCATCGCTGAGGGACCCCTGTCTAATGAGATGCACCAAGAGAGACTATTTGGGCTCCTCTGTGCTAATGGTGGACAAATATTCTACTCTCGATAAGGCGTAGGCGGTGGGCCGGTGGCTAATCACGATTCACGAGAGGCGGATGCGGAGAGTGCAGGGGGAAGCACGTTACAATTTACTTTAATGAAGAGGATGAACTGACGCAAAACACACATTCAGGGAAAGCCACATCCTGAAGGAGATGGGAGTCCTGCCAGCTCCCATGAAGCCGCTCTACATCGACAACCGTGGAGCCGACCGCCGCAACGACCGACCTCGCCACAACGATGACCACTAGCCGAAACCGGCAGAACAAAGGCCGAATAACAACACCAACGGTGACTTCCAGCCAGTCAATCGGTGTTGGCGGTTTTTATGGACCGATTCCCGACCTCCAACCGAGTATAAAATAAACACAATGGAATCACACACCTTAGCTATAGGACTTATTTCTAACCATTTCTACTAGTTTTGGTGTTTATTCGATTACAGGGGGCACATGACCAAAGTTGAGGTGAAAAGCATATGGAAAGATGTGTTCGGCCAAATTCCGAGATTCGACCGAACTCCATCCCAGAACCCCAGGCTTGGATGGACTACTACGGCTGCCATCAACACAAAACCCGAAGAAGGTACTTTTGTAGCAGCTATCAAGTACTTTATCATGCCTTCATTAACAACAACTAATGGTAACCTAATTTCAAACTTCCAACTCAAAACCAACCAATATTTCTCAGTAAAAACACTCAAAGGTTTGATATGGTTATATATGATGCCTGTGCAGCAGCCAGCGTTCCATCCAACACACAAAGAGTTTAAAGCTATAACACATTTAAAGAGAACGCACGGTAGCACAAGCCTTATAAGATTTGTGTGGCCAAGAGAAAAATCAGAGAGCTCCGTTGCCAGCATTGGAGATCTTTAATGAGTTCAACGCCTCTCTGCATAATCAATAAAATTAGGACAGACAATATCAAGGTTAGTCGATGTGGCAATGCACATGGGAATCATTCAATGAAATAATCTAATGCAAGCATATCAATCTAACATATAAAAATAGTTTAGCTTATCTTAATCCACCTAATGAGCCACCACATGAATTTAATCCACTCGATGTAAACTATATTCATATAAGCATGTTTCAGTATGAAGCTATAAATGATACTTACTATGTCATGCATGTTGTGATGAAAATAGAGTGAGGTTTGTGTTGTATATATACACTTTTCAACACAATGAAAGATGGGATAAGTAGGGTACCTGAGTGCATTCTCCATATCAACATTAGACGGGTCCAACTTGAGGCCATCAAGAAATGCATCACATGCCTTTTCATAGTCCTGAACACAAATGTTTGCTCCATCATGAGAGAAATAGGTCGGTCACAGCAACATAAGCAGCCATATGAGCTATCAACTCGTATCTCACCTTCAACAACATATGAGCAGCACCTTGTCTGTAGCAGGATTTTGGCCAATAAGGTCGCATAGTCCTACAAGCTTCAGCATCCATCAAAGCCCTGTTTCCGTCACCCATTTTGATCCAGCAAAGGCTCCTATTTGAAAACAAGGTTGCATCACCAGACTGGGACGCATTCATTATCGCCTACAACATTTCAAACCAACAATTACCATGTATGCACATGCATGACTGCACTTTTTCTTAGGTCAGTATAGAAGAAATTTGTGCGGTAACCATATTGTGTCTGAAGAATTATTAGTAGATTATTGTTTCAGGAAATCAAACTAATGATTTGATTTTGATAGGATGTGATTTTGTCTTAAGTTCATTCCTGGAAACAGTTGTTCAACAATGACAGCTTTTTGTTAAGAAAATTGGCGTGCCAGGATATGATTTCAATAGCTTTTGTTTAGTTGCTACCTTCATATTTATACTCTCCCTTTCACAAAATTTGTCCATAACCCATTTTAATTATTTATGAGATTTGAGATACAGTGCAATGGGAAAAACAATGACTATCCATGCAGTGAAGAATAATCAGTATAAAAGAGCATCGTGCAATATATACCACAGAGTAGAATTTAACTGCAGTAAAATAATCTTTTCTCCTGTATGCCTTGCTTCCTTCTAACTTTAAATCGGCTGGCTTCATTTTGTACACAGGGTCATCCTGAAAGAAACCAGATGACATAAACATTATACTAAAAATTGAAGACATGTTTTAATAAATTAGAAGTTGAAAGGAGCCTCTTGATTCTTTTCTGCGAAAGGTTTTGCAAAATGGATGGAGATATTTGTGATCACAATATCTTATCAATTTACCTGTCCAAACAATCAGTATATAAAGTGGTGCCAACAATCAGAAAACGGATTATTTTAAAACCATTGTACAAGAATTATTCATTTAATGTGCTGGCAACCCAGAGCAAGTGAGGCCTCAGGCTGAACAAGCTAATGCACGCCTAACTTCTTGGCAGCTTTAACAATTATCTGTTTCTAAGTATCATCTATGACTGTGTTCTAGGCTTAAGACCTGGGCTTCAGCACATACAGCATGGGGCCTCTGGGTCTGCCACTGCTGGCAGCAAGATATTGTTTGATGGCATGCAGTAAGGTTAAAGCATTGCTTAGAGACAATATTAGTTGTTTGGTAATGTCGATACTTCATATTGCACCATATCCATGAGGCCAATTGTTAGGGGCTCACAGGGCTAAACTGTACGGTGATTAAGCAAAGCATTCTAACCCCTACAAGTCCCTACCATGCTCATCTTTGATTATACAGCTATTCAAGATACCTATGCCTCCACAAAAGTGTCCTGGTTCATCATCTGAACTTATCATGTAGGAAATCGCACACCATAACAAGGTAATCCATATCAATGTAGAATATATCTAGGGCAAACTCAGGTTTCAATGCACTCATGAAAATATGAAACGTCCAATCAGACCAAGAATGAAAAATGCTTGGATAGACACCTCACACGTTAGAAAATTAAAGCATTAGTGGGGAACCCCAACCTTCTCATACACATTTAGTCACTTCAAAGAAATTCAGTTCCCCAAGGTCAGTCTCAATGCACAGTTACTAGGACTAGAAACTAGATAACCGAGCCCTCTCACATGCTATAAAACTCTATATTCTCTCTCCTCTGCCATACCATGAAACCCCGACTCAGACATGCCTAATGAATGCTAATAATTATTAGTCAGAACTAGTTTGATGAGTATTCCTTATACTATTTAAAGGCTAACTCAAGAACAATAACAATGACACACTTGTATATGTCCTTATATTACCAATTAGGTATGCCTCTTAATGTGTCCTCCATACATTTCCTGAATGATTCCCACATACTTTTTTCTCACATGCATCGAAGGGACTGTTATAAGCGACGGCGAATAAAAATTGAGTAAAACGAAATCAAAAAAAGCGGAACACAAGATTTAACGTGGAAAACCCCTCCAATGCGAAGGGGAAAAACCACGGGCACCAGCCAGCAACAATCTCACTATATCTCTAGAGTCGGTTACAACACTTACGGCGGCTTACAAAAGAATCGGTCTCCATGAAACCCTAGCTAATCCTTGATTAAGTAATCGTCTAGGCTTTTATAGCCAATCCCCTACAACTGAATCTAAACAAAAACCAAATTACACGCCTAATTCTACAGAGCCGGTGCGCACAACGCCGTTGCAGTGTCGCGTGTCTTGTGGCGGCGGTGGTACACCCGGCCCACCATAAAATCTTCTAGTCACTAAAGCATCCCGACTGGCAATGATGATTTCCTATCATAACTATGTACCCTTTAGTGCATGGATATCTGTCATGTTATTGTTAAACTAAATGCCAAATTAATTTATTTGCTAGTACTACATACGCCAACTCATAATTGCTGGATAATAAGAATGGAAGTTGAAGGGTGAAAAGCATGCATCCCAGATGTTTGGATAGACAATTCTATCCCTGCCCATATCAATTCAATAATTGATATCCGCATCGCCGCATGATTTTATTTCTATAAAAGATGGAAAAATATTGTGAACAATATAATCTTTTATGAAAATAAAAATGAGATTAAAATGAGACATTTCCAATAGATAAGGACTAGAATTACTAAGTAAAACTTAAACAATTGAAACATAGAGGGATAAAAGCGTAAATTTACAAGCATTCAATTTATGATATTAGAGCATAACTTATTGAATTGTTAGACAAACTTAAAATTTAATAATTGACATACAGAACCTATTTCAATGCTCTATTTTATAATAGGACTGATGAAAATCTATATGTTCACAACTTCTTTAAAGTCAGATGCATTAGTATAAAAAAAAGTCAGATGCTTTGATCAAAGAATCTGCAGAATAGAAGAAACTCTTGTACAAGTATCTAGTCATGATTGCAAAATCTTTACTATGGAGTCAGCAAGTACCGCATCTGTTGGTATGGATTTGACATAAGTAAGTATCCCATCAACACTCCAGTCACACACAGACGGATTACGAGATGTAACCGGCAATAGGATCTCAACATCTTTCCGTCTATTCTCATATGCTGCAATCTCTATTGGTCGGAATCCAGACTGTTACAAATGAAACACAGATGTATTACTTGCTGAGGTGCAAGATAAATTAGCAAAGGCGCTAAATTCAGATATAGTTTCAGCTGTATTTATCAAACATGTAAAAAAAACACCAGGTTTACAATAACAGCAACAACAAAGCCTTTTAGTATTAAGCAAGTTGGGGTTAGCTTGAGATGAAACTTAAAAAGAACCAGAAACAAATAGGATATGTATTTAAAAGGGCCCTATTAGTAATGCCACCTGTCTATGTTAGTCTACTAGGCTGTTGGGGTTTAGGATCAATCGGATCTCTGTATGTGACAGTCTACTGGTACACAAAACATCAGGCTGAAATGGAACATTATAATGAACAAAAAGTGTCACTGTTTACACCAAGTTATGGAATCACAAATTCGCATTTTTTCTGCCAATTCCAAGTAAATTATAGTTGAAAATAATGTAACAGTGGTCCACTAAGTCTAATGCCAATAACTCCCTGCTATCTAGAACGTGCCCAAAACCAGTCCACATATGTCTATATAATCTAATTAATAAGTTATTTAAAAACTTACAACATCAGTAACATCAGGATCAGCGCCAGCCTCCAGTAAACACTCATAGAAATCAGTTAAGCCCTCATGTGCAACGAATATTAAAGGGGTCACATTATCAACAGCCATTGTCACATCAGCACCAGCCTAGTACAGAAAATGTCACAGATACCTTCTCAAAGATTGTATTTATAAAATCACAATGACCTTACTGGACCACTGGCCTTGGTGCTCCCTTCCCAGTAGGAACTCAATAAACTAAATTCCATTTGGTGGAAGAAAAATATCAATTACCTTAATCAGAAGTTTGACACAGTTCAACGAGTGAGCTTTGAGAGCAGTGAACAGAGGTGTAAAAAGGGCGTAATAATGCCTGTTACACTGTCAATAAATTTACATGTTTGCAAGCAAGTTGCAAAAAAGGAGGAAATGTAGAGGTTAGTTTGTGGAGACTCAAATAAGTTAACCATGCATGTTATGGTATTAGAAAAACAATGTCTATATCTTTCAGCGGTACTGTGCAAAAGTGGCACTACAGTCATCAGTTACGACAGGAAGTCAAAACTGTAATCCCAGATCGCTAGAGAACAGGAAACCATATGAAATTAGGCAAATATCATAATGGAAATCAAAGAAACTGCTATGATGTGATCTGCAAGCAACATCACAAAAGCTGCCACCATTTAAGTTCAAGGACAACCCTCAGATAAAAAAGGCATGACAATATGGCAAATAATTTGCAAATTGCCTGATTACTAGTACTTTTTATAAACAGTTGGTGAAAGTTCGTCACCTTTGACCGTTTTGTAGTAGTATGGCCATATTTTGTTTACGTTAAAGTCTCTGAACCAATCAAAACACAAATGGTGTGGCATATCCTCCCATTCTAAAATTTGACCAATATTGGCTAAAAGCTGTCAATGCTGGCTCCTTATTCATATGTTTTTCTAGTTTAGGTAAGAGGGACAAAAACTAGAAAACTTTTACCTAATTGTTTGTCTAGTTTAGATAAGAGGAATAAAAAACTAGCAAACCTTTTACCTAAATGGCACATTGTATTTTTTTATTAGACAGATGTTTTATTGATCTATCCACCGAGTACAAATTTAGTGCAATTCCATCAAACTTTTGCAAAAATACTATGACACCTCAGCCTCTAGACTGAAAACACTTTGTGGCATCGATGGTCGTAGTTACTTGATTTTCCTTCTGAAATACTTTTCACAAAAGTACAATTTTAGTATTGTATATTGCTATAAACATAAAAATCAGTGGTAGGGTTACGTCTAGAATACCATAAAAGTGAAAATGCCAAATAGAAAAAGGAGGTATCATTTTACATAAAAATAAATGTAGAAACAAAGATTTATTAATCAGACAATATAGCAAAATTGCTTACGTGCTACTAATATGTTGTGTATATATCAAATGCTACAAACCGTTCTTTCATGAACAAAGATGAAAAACAATTGTGCAGCTGATAACATGGATCTCATTAATGTAATTAGTACACAAAAAGGAAGCAATGTGCATTTCATGAAACTTACGTCTGCACCATTGTCCAGTAAAATCTTCATAGCAGCATCCTGACTTTCCATAGCAGCAACATGCAGTGGTGTCCCACAGTGAGACAACAAATTAACATCAGCTCCTTTTGAGAGTAACAGTTCTACCATTCCACACATTCCTGTATTAAATGTGACATCCATATAATAATCAGACATTTCCTTTCTCTTATCTTAATTAAATTGATTCAAGTAAAATCATTTCTTGGTTTAAATAAGTGTCGAAATGTTATCAGTACGTAAAGCTCATACTGTGATTGTTCACTAAACAATTTCAATATTAGCTTGCAAGCATTAAAAAAAGTATGGGGGAAATCAATGACCACCTATTGTTTTCACCCAGGATTTAGATAATCAAATTTAAACATACTTGAATTTGACTTGATGACAAGAATAAATGTTCATGTGTTTAAAGTTATTCTCAATTTAAATCGAGAAGCTTCCCAATACCGAAGAATTAAGAAATATGAGAAGCATGCATAGAAGGAACCTTTTCCAACTGCAATATGGATCACGGTGCACCCATAATCCACAAGCTTATCTGGATCAGCACCATGATCTAGAAGATAACTCACGGTATCTACATTCCCAGCACGAACTGCATTACTGAGAGGTGTGTTACCTATTGTAATAATCAAAAGAAAAAAATATACAATTAGATCTTCTCATAATAAAGAAGAGAATATCCATAGTGAGTTTTTTTTCCCAGCAAAGGCATTCCTGTCTGCAAATCAAATATAGATCTGAAGCTTCTGAATAACAATGTATCACACGTTGAGATTAAATGACGCTGTAATTGAATGTTGCTTTGCAAAAAGTATAATCTAATAAAAATATCTCGATGCAAGGGATAAAGTTTTTGCATATGGATGTGCCTCCAGAACTAAATTCAGCGTTGTTGATTCCACATGCATAACTAGGCAAACAATAAAGCTAAATTATTTAGAAAAACAGCGTAGAATTTTTTATACCCACGCAAACAAATTATCTTCATACAATTCACTATTGGGTGACTGTTTGGGTATAGCAAAACCATGTTCAAATGTTGCATTCAAGAAAAATGAACAATCAGAACCAATCCAGCATGAAACACATTAGTTATTTGTTATGACAAAAATGATTTATATTTTATACTAGTCCAGATGTGGATCATGTTGCGGTTGAGGTAAAGAGATTGCCGGCCATGGGCCTGAGAACCGGCCAAGCAAGAAGACAACTTTTCCTACTTAATTGTTGCTTACCTTCAAGAATAATGACATAGGGCTCGGCCTAGTACCCGATGAGCTAACAAAACCATTACAAAACTAGCCTTAGATAACCAACCTCGTTTTCCTAACCAGTCTGCTAACATAATAATAATCAAGAAATTAATAATAAACAAACCTATGATGCTGGCATTCATAACACGCCACTTCAAATCTATTCTTGGAGATGCAATCCAGGAGTTAAAAAAGCTGGAAAATCCCTAGAGGATTGTTAGTATAGGAAAGTTTTAATTATGCAGAAAACCAAGTGTTAGGTTTTCAAAACTGATGTAAGTCATCTTTATCTGCTAAACTGTATCCTAGCACCTGTTGCTGCCCAAACCATCTGAATGATAGCTGAGCCCACTCACTCAATGAGCAATTAATCGCTAGGCTCAAGCCACGCTGTCTTTTGTCACTTTTAATTTGAAAACACTGACATTATGTTCTTTCCATTAAGACATAGCTCTGATTCCGGAAAATTGATATAAATTAATTCCATAAAAATTAGTTTGATTTTAGTTTTCACGAGAAGTTCACATAAATCATAAGATGATCCAACAGAAATGGTCTTTAAGGTTAATCTAATAAGCTAAATATTCTAAGTTATGTTCTAGGAACAAAGTGAACGGTTTACATAATAGTTTTACTGTGCCAAAAGAAGCCTGAGAACCATCGAAACCGACTAGCCAAGGTTCCTCTTTTTTCATGAATATATATTGCAAATTTGCTCGTTTGAAATTTGATGGAAAACCCCAACCAAATGTTAATTCACTAGATACAAGGAGAGATTCAACTGATCACCAAATAATCATTGCAACGCTGCCATCGAAATACCACCTCAGTATACCACTCTTGCCAGTGGCGGAGCTACGTGCAAGCACCGGTGTCAGCTGACATCGATGGCTTTGCCAGGGCACCTTGTACACATATGTTAATTAAGTGCATGACATCGGTAAAAAATTACCCTGACATCGGCAGCCCAGCCCACTACCCAGCAAGCAAGCATTAGCCTATTATCTAATCTCGTTAGCAACAGCCCACAAAGGTCCAAAGCGTCCAACGCTCATCTGACGAGCCATTGAGCCAACGCCGACATAGGCGTCGATTCGTTTCCAATCTCACATCGGCATCTCCTCGGCTCCTCGCACTCCTATCTTCTCACCTTCTCGCGCAGTTCGCAGAGGCGGTACGGCGGCAGCGCTGCAGCGGCATCGGCGCCCAGAGTTCCTCCTAGGTCTCGTCTCAATATTCAATTAGTTCTTTTACCCTGATTCGATTTTGAAGTCTAAACTTTATTGTTTCAATCTGTTAGATGCTAGTGTTCTGAAGTCAGAAACAACTTTACTGCAAATCGGAAGAGCCTGGCAAGGAACAAATGGCAGTGGTTTTGCGGTATGTTGACAAGCATGGGGTCATAAAGGAGAGACTTATTGGCATTGTTCACGTGAAAGAGATGTCGACTTCATGTCTCAAATCTAGCATTGATAATCTGTTTGCCAAGTATGGATTGAGCTTAAAACAAGTCAGAGGACAAGGTTACGATGGAGTGAGTAACATGAGAGGTGAGTTTAATGGTTTAAGAGCTTTAATCTTGAGAGAGAATAGCTCAGCATTCTACATCCATTGCTTTAATTTGCTCATCAGCTCCAATTAGTCATTGTAGCAGTAGCTAAAAAGAATGATGATGCCAGTGATTTCTTTGACATGATATCCCTATTACTTTCTGTTGTGGGGGCTTCTTGCAAACGTAAAGATATGATCCGAGAAAGGAAGCAAGAGAGAATTAGAAAGGCTATTGGTTGTGACAAATAAATACTGGCACTGGATTAAATCAAGAGCAGTCCCTTCAAAGAGCCGGCGACACACGTTGGGGTTTTCATTATAGAACCCTCAAGAGCATAAGCAATTGGTTCCCTCAATGATCGTTTTGATGAGGTGAACTCTAAACTACTTACTCAGATTGCTTCTTTTAATCCGAAGAATTCTTTTGAGGCTTTTAATTTGGAGAGTTTGATGGAGTTGGCTAAGTCATACCCAGAAGATTTTGATTCAATGCAACTAAAAGATCTCGCTCGTGAGCTTCCTATTTACATTGATAATGTGAGAGCTGATGAAAGATTTGCCAAGTTCAATAGTATTTCTGAGCTTGGTAGAATGATGGTGAGTAAAAATAAACATCTTCGTTTCCCTTTGGTCTATCGTCTACTGAAGCTCGTACTAGTTCTTCCCATCGCTACTGCATCAGTGGAGAGATGCTTTTCAGCAATGAAAATTGTGAAGACGGTACTACGCAATCGAATTGGAGATGAATTTATGAATGATTGTATCATATGCTTTGTGGAACAAGGATTTCTAGCCATCATTCCAAATGATGAAGTTATTGTTCGCTTTCATACAATGGGCAAAAATCGTAGAGAGAATCTGTAATTGTAGAAGCTCATCATTATTGTAAGACCTTGTAATCTCACAATATTTTGTCATTTATTTTTATTAATTAATGTAATCCATGGAAGTATATGAGTTATCACTCTCCACTGACATTGGTCACCAAATTTCCTGGCTTCGCCCCTGACTCTTGCTCGATCTTGCAAACCAATTTAACAAATTATTAATTAAGTTCCTCATATAGAACCTGATGAACTAGTCAAAGACAAACTGGAAACATAAGGTAACCACAATAAAAGAACCTATGAAATTTGTGTCGAACTGATGGCTGGTGCCAAACATATGCATGCAGCTAGCCATCCACAAATTTTAGAAAAAGGAACAAGCAGCAGCCTTAAATCAAATCCTGCACACACTGTACCGCAGACCAAGCTAGAGATCGAGTAGAGACTAAACTAGACCCCGACTTCCAAAAGGAGAGATCGATTAATTTTGCTAGCTTCCATGAAAAAGGAAGGAACCCACAAGAGACCACCTGACTCATCGGCAGCATTCACGTCCATCTGAAGCTCCTCGACCATGTAGGCACACACCGGAATCCTCCCACGGGCGGCGGCCATGTGCAGCGCTCTGGCACCACGGTCCCTGGCGGACTCCACCGCCTCCCTGATGCGGCCCTTGCCGCCGTCAAGCGCGCTCGCGATCCCTGCGCACGGATAAAAAGAGCCCAAATCAGCGCAGCTCGCTCACAAACATACAAGAGATGCTGATCAGGACGCCGCGAACAAGTACTCTTGAAGACGCGGAGGTTGCCTTCAGCCGCCGCCTGGATGAGCAGCCGCTGCATAGCCCCGGGACCTGCGGAGGAGGAGAAAGATTGTTAGGGCCAGAATTAGGGAGTTACCTTCGGTTAGAAAGGGCTTGGTATAGCCGCTTGGCTCTTACCGTAGGTGCAGGGCGGCGCCATGGCTGGCGGTGGGTAGTTGGCCAGTTGGTGTGGAAGGGATCTGAAGCGGAAGAGGAGCTTTTGAAGTGGAGGTGGGGGAAGCGGAGGGGGCGTGGTGGAAGTGAAATGGATAGAGCAGACAAAGAGTCGGGGCAGCAAAAATGGTAACCGTACCGTCACACACGGCACGAGCTTAGTTAATGTCTGACCAAATTTTGGTCAGGCTTGATGAACGTCAAGGAAGAATTTTTAGAGTTGGGAAAGTTTAGTTTAGAGAATGGCAATCAAGTCCGGTTTTGGGAGGACAAATGGTTAGGGGCTACTGCTTTGATGAGTCAATATCCCATACTATATAATATAGTAAGGAAGAAACATGTAAAGGTGTCTGAGGTGCTAGGTTCTGTTCCATTAAGCATTTCTTTCAAGGGATCATTAATAGGTCAGAAATTAATTGCATGGAATGAACTTGTTGATAGAGTATCAAACATACATTTAACGAATGACCTGATGTTTTTATTTGGTCTTTAGTTCAGCATGGTATTTTTACGGTTCAATCAATGCATAATTATACTCTTAATCCATCAACGATGCCTCAAAGTAACCTCTTATAGAAATTAAAGCTGCCTTTAAAGATAAAAAATTTTCTCTGGTTCCTTAAGAAGGGAGTAACGCTTATTAAGGATAATCTAATTAAAAGGAACTGGAAAGGAAATAAAAATTGTTGTTTTTGTGGCTGTAAAGAGACTATAAAACATCTCTTCTTTGATTGTTTTATAGCTAGATTCATATGGAGAATAGTGGAAATAACTGTTGGCTTTAAAGAAACCACCACGAAATACACATCATTTGTTTGGCACGTGGTTAAATGGTTTTGATAAGATGACAAAAGGAAAATTTCTGGTAGCAGCAGGCGCCATGTGCTGGATCATATGGTTAAGCCGAAACGATATAGTTTTTGACAAATCATGTTTGTATTCTCCGTTGCAGGTCCTTTTCAGGGTACTCACTGGATACGGTCATGGGCGGTCCTCCAGAAGGAGGAAGAAAGAAGCTCCATAAGAATGGCATGTCGCCATTTGGAGGCCTTATCCATGGAAGTCTCGCATGGGTGGAGGTTTAGCAATAGATTAAGCTTTTTAATGCGGTTGTTTGCTTAGTCTTCATTTGTTTTTGCCGGCTTTTATGCTTGTGCCATGTGTGCTATGAGGAGACGGAGTCTCTGATATAGTAAGAACTTGTAATAATTTTTAGGCCTTATGCATTGGATTGCAGCGGCCGGGACACTTTCATTCACTTAATGAAAACTTCCCTTTATCTAAAAAATGTCAGACCAAATAAATTCACATTTACTTGCCATTTCTTTCTCCTTCTAAAAATTGTAAAAAAATGTCATAGGTCAACATAACATAAGATAAAGAGAACAGTAACATTTAGACTTCTATAATACAAAATATTGTTTATTCTAAATAAAAACAGAAAAAAGTGTATCCAACGTTTATAGTTTATATTAAGAGGATTTTTCTGGTGCTTGAAAATTATTAGAGCCGTTGATTAGTTCAGATCTAGTGGCTAAAAATTAGGGGAACCGATTAGAAGAAGGAACTAGGAACCAATTAAAAAGAACCATAATAGTAAATTCAGAACCAAAACGCGAAGGGTAGATTAGTATTTCTATAAGTCAGACCCGTTGGTATCTTGGGCCCAAATGTAACAACTGCCCATATCAGCGTTGATTGCAGGCTTGCCGCTGCCATGGCAGCCACCAACCTTGCCGGCGGCCAACCATCCTTGTGAGTGCATCCTTTCCAAGGCCGGCAAGGAAGGATCCATTCTCTCGCTGAGGACGGTGCCACGGAGTTCCGCCGCGGGGGTCCATTCTCTCGCCGGCAGTGGTGCCAGGATCTGGCGGCGGCGGCGGCACTCTTCCACTCCCTGAGGACCAATTCAGTTGCCGACGGCGGTGCCGAGTTCAGCATAAGCGCCCAGCGAGGATCCATGGCACGGCCGTCGCCAGACTCACCTCCGTCGAGGAATAACCGCGTGACAGAAAGACGTGCGTGAGAAAGATTAATATTTGGAAAGAAAAAGACCATTGTACCCTTATTATCTCTTAATTGCAACGGAACCAAGTATTTACGGGAGCTTTTTAATCAACGGCTTGGAAAATTCCTGGACCTGGTTCCATCCAAGCACCGAAACAAGTCTTATATTATATCACTACTGGAAATCTGAATTTCCCTGAGTGTGGCAAAACCAACAAGAAAATACGAAATCCCGATAGGGAAATTCGAAAATTATTTCCCTGACGGTGCACCGACAGGGAATAACCCACAGCGCTATAGCGACAGGGAAAAGAAAATTTGCTTGACGGTAACTCATTTTCCCTGTCGGTTCAGTAGTCATCTTCCTGACTGCTCCAGTGCTTAGATATGTGACCGGCCAGTTCACAAGCTGATACATATAGTAACACCGAGTATAGGCTGCAGCCTACGCCTATAAATTAAGTTTTGGGCCAATATAAATCAATTAATAAAATATCATCACCATTTGCCAATAGAACTACTAAACTAGGAGTTCAAGAAACAAAAATAAAAGATATTAAGAGAATTATAGAAGATGGTCTATACAGTGCCGGCCCTGGGGCCCCCGGGAGCAAGGGGCCCCATCTTGTGCATGCTACTACAAGTATACCGAGTATTGCGTGATTAGATTAGATGAGAGGTGATGAGAACAGACGGTCAGCTTCATCTGTCGTGTGAACGTATGAGAACGGTACTACGGCAGTATGTACTCGGGCCCGTTTTGTCTATAGGGTAGTTAAGTCCATAGACAATAGGCCCGGCAATTGTTACTTAGAGATAAAAGGCCCATAGTTAATTCATCAGGATTATTGTGCCATTTCATTTCTAATTATTAATACCTCTTTGGTTGTGCTTCCGCTCAAAAATTGTAGAAAAACTAGATTTTGCCAACCGTGGATTGATGCGAACTGAAAGTCTCTATATAAAAGTGTACTTGAGTGTAAAACATGCTATATGAAATTGGGTAAAGAAAAATTACACAACTAGAATAATGGCCATAAAATGGAGCTATTGGTGAGTTTAACTCTTAAAATTTCGGCGTGTAGGATAATTGAACGTAGTTGTCCAATTCATATTCATTAAGTCTACGCATGAACTAGGAAACAAAAGAAAAGATCAAAAAATTATTCTTGAATCAAGAAATCTAATGTAATACCATGTATATCTCATGTCTTACTTCAAAATACATATGCTTCTATCAGAAAATTATGATATTTTTATTGTAAAGAACCACACAAATAATCATATTATCTCTACTAAATTATTTTCACATTTTGCTTTCTATTTTATTACTAAAATTTATTTATTTTTTAAACAAAGGGCCTCTAATTTTGGCTTCGCCCCGGGCCCCTAAAATGTCAGGACCAGACCTGGGTCTATATATATAGCCATTGGTTCATTGAACTTGCATGCTTCTTGCTATTATAATAACTAGAGCAAATTCTTTCTCGAACAGGGCCTTTGCAGCCTGGGATAGTTGGTTGGGGGTCCTGTAAGATGGAATCGTTTCTCGACATCTAAATGCACTAGCTCATTATGATAATGACTTTCATACAAAAAGGAGCATCAATTTAATTAGTGAGGAAAATTAACATATGAACAGCATTTGCACATTTGCAGTCAACATATACCGTGTACAAGGAGGAAACTGGAAAAATTCCTCGGGACTCAAAAGATGGTTTAATTCAGCCAGAAACAGGACCCTTTTGGCAGCAAGAGATAGCTTCAAGGAATCGCAGCCTCCCTGCACAATTAGAGTTTCTTTTTTGAGGGACCTGCAGAATCAGAGATTGGAGCATCACCATTAACTTACCCAAATGTGTTGATAATCTACCTCTGTATGAAAATATTTATCACTATTGACTTTTGATCACGATCTGCAAAATACTATTTATTTTATTTGTGGCTCACTTAATCATGAAAGTTACTTTAAATAAAACTCATATTTTTTATTATTTATAATAAAACATTGAATAAGATGAATATTCAAACATTGTGCAGAAAAGTTAACTTACCAATGAGTTGATAATCTACCTCCGTATCAAAATATTTATCACTGTTGACTTTTGATCACGATCTGCAAATATTATTTATTTTATTTGTGGTTCACTTAATCATGAAAGTTTCTTTAAATATAACTCATCTTTTTTTATTATTTATAGTAAAATATTGAATAAGATGAATATTCAAACATTGTGCAGAAAAGTTAACGGTGACGAATATTTGGACCTATGATATCGTCTTTCAGGGTGCCACACTTTTTGGACCGTTTAAACGTATTTGGAAGTCTTCGGCTCCTCCCAAGTGTTGGTTTTTCATGTGGCTCGTGGCTCATAATCGTTGCTGAATTGCGGATCGACTGGCTCGGCGTAGACTTCCCCACCCTGAAAGTTGTATTCGCAAGAGAGTTCTGGCACTCTATAATACCTCCATCCTCCAAAGCTGCCCCGCACAACCTTTCTAAGAGGCATGCACGCGTACATATAGCACCCCTGTTTATACTTCCGTCCTCGCTTCGTGTAAAAAAGGTTAACCCGAAGATGCTATAGCTGGAAGATAATGGCTTATAAGTCTATGCTCTTGTTAAACTAGCAAGGTGACACTAAACATATGTATCCCGCATTAATGGACCACTATTGGACCATACAAACTGTGGCGGGTGAGATATGCTCCTCACTTTAGCGAGTGGGGCTTTCTATCCTTGCACCAGATCGTCATGCGAATTCCTCTCTAGATGATTGGTGGATACAGTGGAGACTTCTGTTGATAGTGACGTGTAAAAAGGGTTAAACTCTCTAATCATTCTCCGTGCCTGGACCAGTTAGAGGCACCGAATGATTGTACATTTTTATTTTTAATGGGGCTGCACCAAGTGTTGCTACAACCCTAAGGTTGGCTTGGGATGAAGTCCAAGTGTGGAGTATGGCAGGAGCGAAGGGTCTTACCTTGCTCACTGCCAGCGAAATTGGTTAATCCGCTTACTTTGTTAAAAATAGGTGATTAAATTCCTATAAATTCTTTTTC
>OAMR01001039.1:150301-179113 GCA_900205405.1 Echinochloa crus-galli
AAACATTGTGCAGAAAAGTTAACTTACCAATGAGTTGATAATCTACCTCCGTATCAAAATATTTATCACTGTTGACTTTTGATCACGATCTGCAAATATTATTTATTTTATTTGTGGTTCACTTAATCATGAAAGTTTCTTTAAATATAACTCATCTTTTTTTATTATTTATAGTAAAATATTGAATAAGATGAATATTCAAACATTGTGCAGAAAAGTTAACGGTGACGAATATTTGGACCTATGATATCGTCTTTCAGGGTGCCACACTTTTTGGACCGTTTAAACGTATTTGGAAGTCTTCGGCTCCTCCCAAGTGTTGGTTTTTCATGTGGCTCGTGGCTCATAATCGTTGCTGAATTGCGGATCGACTGGCTCGGCGTAGACTTCCCCACCCTGAAAGTTGTATTCGCAAGAGAGTTCTGGCACTCTATAATACCTCCATCCTCCAAAGCTGCCCCGCACAACCTTTCTAAGAGGCATGCACGCGTACATATAGCACCCCTGTTTATACTTCCGTCCTCGCTTCGTGTAAAAAAGGTTAACCCGAAGATGCTATAGCTGGAAGATAATGGCTTATAAGTCTATGCTCTTGTTAAACTAGCAAGGTGACACTAAACATATGTATCCCGCATTAATGGACCACTATTGGACCATACAAACTGTGGCGGGTGAGATATGCTCCTCACTTTAGCGAGTGGGGCTTTCTATCCTTGCACCAGATCGTCATGCGAATTCCTCTCTAGATGATTGGTGGATACAGTGGAGACTTCTGTTGATAGTGACGTGTAAAAAGGGTTAAACTCTCTAATCATTCTCCGTGCCTGGACCAGTTAGAGGCACCGAATGATTGTACATTTTTATTTTTAATGGGGCTGCACCAAGTGTTGCTACAACCCTAAGGTTGGCTTGGGATGAAGTCCAAGTGTGGAGTATGGCAGGAGCGAAGGGTCTTACCTTGCTCACTGCCAGCGAAATTGGTTAATCCGCTTACTTTGTTAAAAATAGGTGATTAAATTCCTATAAATTCTTTTTCTTCTATTAATACAGTGATATACGGTTTTTCTGCATGTTCAGAAAAAATTATATTTCTATCTATATATCGTATGATAGATGAGTCATGAGTGTATGGGTGATTTCATTTCCATGCATGTGTGTTTTCACTCCGTGCCATGGAAATACCCGGGTTCTGAATTTCTTGCTGGTGTGGAAAGGCGCGGATATTTTGTGTCACCGGCACAATATTCACGTACTACAATATTGGCCCAGCTGCACGCGGACTTCTTCCTTCCTACTTGTACTACAGCGGTAGTCGAGAGCCGCCATGGCCGCCCTCGCCCTGCGCCTCCGGCGGGCCATCGTCGTCACCTCCACCTCTGTCGCCCCTCTACTTCGCCCGGCCGCATCCACCTCGATCTCGCGGCCTCTCCCGCCAGCGCGCTTTGTCCCGGTGCCGCTCCCGCGGCCGTGGCTGCTTCCCGGCGCCGCGGCGGGGTTCCGGTCGGCGGCGGCGGCGGCTGCTGCGTGGGAAACCAAGACCTCACCGGACAAGATCCCGGCCTCCGGGTGTGACTACAACCACTGGCTCATCACTATGAAGTTCCCGGATCCCACGCCCCCCGCGAGGAGATGATCGAGACCTACCTCCAGACCCTCGCCATGGTCGTCGGAAGGTATAATATATACTTTTTTTGGAAGGGTATAATATGTATATACTTAGTTCGAGCCATTTTGTGTAGGCCAGTTCTATATGTAGAAAACGTCTGTATTTCTTGGGAATTTAGGATAATCCCCCGTGGATAATGAAACGTGCGTTGGAGTAGACTATATTTTACAAATTCTTCAACTTTGATGTGTTGTGTATGCATGGTTGAGCACATGGGTTTTCGGTGAATGATGATATGGATGAGCTGATTTTTTTATCTAAAGTACTGCACGCCGCTGCTGGAGCTGCAGTGTGCCAAATGTATGCAGTCAAGCTATTCCAACTTTGATTCTGATTGGCCGTTTTTTCCACAACCGGCGAACGATTTTGATTTTGTTTGGCAATATCATATGAAAACAATAAGAGCGATTTCGTCTCAGTAATTTAATAAAATATGCTTATAAAATATAATACAATTAGTAATGCAATAGCTTCGAGAATGTTTGTGGATGTGAACTATGTTGTCAATTGCCTTGCCTGGTGTGTTTAAATGGTGGATACGTTCTACTTCTCCTGTGTCGAAAGTCTCTGTTGCGATTGAGACTAGGTGCTTGTAGCTGATGTCATGTCTTGAAATCTATTACTCCTATGTTTAATCAGTAGTGGAGCTTGACTGGAACTTTAGAGGGGGCATCACTTAGTTAAAAAGAAGTGTATATTGAGCGATGCGTGGTTTGACTTCTGAGGGATAGCAAGCATATTTCAACTAGCATTATTGTAGTTGAAGTTTTGAGCATCTGAAGTTGTTTCATACTTTCATGTGCATATTAATTTGTTCCAATGAGACATCCACAAGTTGCACTATGGTGTCAAAACATCGAGACCATCAAAATCTCGCCCCATATTACAGTTTTTTGCATGATTGCTATAAAAATTTAAAAGAATGAGGCATGAGCGATCCTGCTTTCCATCTGGGGAATAAGGTAGCCAAGGTCCAAAAGAGAACAAATATTAAAATTTGAAAGTAGTATCCAATGCATACCTAATATATCGATGTTCTGAAATCTTATATCCACTCATGCTTTGTTGTTTTTACGTTAACATAAAATATCCAGAGAAAGGAAAAATGTATTTTTCTATGGATCAGGATTAGTATTTATATACTAACTCAATTTCTGGTAGTTTAAGATTTCAGTTTACAGAAGTTGTACAGTCATCCATTGTCAAATTATGTTTATTCTTCAAGGATCGCACACTATTCTATATATTTGATACATTAGCTCTTGTCAATTTGTTGTTCATTTGATGACTGAGGCTTTTATTGTATATTTTGATGGTGTAGCTCCTAACTAGTCAAGTTGACTCCTCGTTGCTCTAAGTCTGAGTAATTAAAATCCAGCAACCTGAACACATAATTTGCCTAATTTCCTGAGCTCTGAGCATCTTGTAGTTATGAGGAGGCTAAAAGGAGGATGTATGCTTTTAGTACAACAACTTATACCGGTTTCCAGGCCAGAATGACTGAAGAAATGTCAGAACAATTCTATTGTGAGTGAACAGGGATAACTGGATTTATGTGTCATCGAACTAATATGATTGTAACTTATAGTTCTTACCTGCCTCTTTTGTGTTTTGGCCAGGGTTGCCTGGAGTGGTTCATATCTTCCCTGATGGATATCTATATCGAGACAGAAAGGAATATGGAGGTCTTTTCCATTCTTATTTTATCTTCCCTGAATCTGCAATTTATCAACATGGTTGGGTGACCTTTTTATATGACTGCATTATACATATGTCTATCATAGTGTATGGGCCGGTGATTTCATTTCTGCATACGTGTTTTCACTCTGCAGTGCCATGGAATAGCCGGGTTCTGAATTTCTCGCTGGTGTGTGAAAGCCGCGGATATTTTGTGTCACCGACACCGGCACAATTCACGTACTACATTATTGGTCTCGGTGCCGCTCCCTTGATCTTGCGGCCCCTCCCTCCCACACGCTTCGTCCCGGTGCCGCTCCCGCGGCCATGGCTGCTTCCCGGCGCCGCGGCTGGGTTCCGATCAGCGGCGGCGGCTGCTGCGGCTGCGTGGGAAACCAAGACCTCACCCGACGAGATCCCGAACTCCGGGTATGACTACAACCACTGGCTCATCACCATAAAGTTCTCGGATCCCAGGCGCCCCGCCATGGTCATCGGAGGATATAATATACTTTTTTTGTTTTTTAGAAGGGTATAATATATATACTTAGTTCGAGCCATTTTGTGTAGGCCAGTTCTATATCTGTCTCTTATACACATCTAGATGTGTATAAGAGACAGGATAACACCTCCCCACCATCGTACTTTGTATGTCCAATCTCTCAGGTGAGTTGCTTGATACGGAAATGAATCGCGAATTTTCTTGCTAAAAAAATAGATGGTTCAGATCGAGATATGAAACTTTACAGGAGGTGATGAACGATCCGCACGTTGCAGCAGATGGGTTCACCTATGAAGGCGAATCAATCAGGAGATGGCTCGACGGCGGGCACGGCACATCGCCGATGACGAATCTGAAGCTCTCTCTCTCCGTGCTCAATCTAAACAGGGCGCTCCGTTCGATATCTGGCCTGATGGATATCTATATCCAGACAGAAAGGAATATGGAGGTCTGTTCCTTTCTTATTTTATCTTTCCTGAATCTGTAATTTATCAACTTCAAATATCCCTGGTCTTTTTCCTTGTACGCTGAGTGAATAAGCAATCCATCGATTTCTACATGCTTAATAGAAATTCTTGCTGCATATATTGATTTCATCAGGAGATAAGTATGACAATGGGGTCATCACTCCTTTCCGACCACGATATTACTGGGGCAAATCATCAAGACCTGACAAGAACCATACCTTCAAAAGAAACAGTCAGAACTGCCCTTCAACGTAAGGAGGTTAACAGAATAGCTCCCTCCAAAATGTTTTGCTGGTCTTGGTAAACTTGTAATCCTAAAGACTTCCGCTGAGGACAAGCATGAAACTTGAAGTCCCCACCTTGTAAAATACATGACTGCTGCCTTGTCGTTCTGCTTGCATTCAAATTCTAGATCTGTAGCCATGTGTTTCTACCAAAATTAATTATCTGTTGTTTAGCCCTATGTTGAACGCTGAGATTGTGATCGAAACTCTCTTTTGTCTATTTTTATCATGCCTGTTAATTCTCTGCTGCTGTTAAGTGGTGTTTGAATGTTTTTAGTGGAATTGTTCATTTTATTATTTTACTTTGCCCTTGCATATGTATCATCAAGTGGCCGGTTCCCCTGCATATGTTCAGAAGAGGTCGATCTGTTAAGCTTCTATGAACCGCTAGAAGCAGCTGTTGATCAGCTACTACCTTCTGCAGCGGGCATGCAACCACTTCTGTTTAAAAGTTTGTTCATTTTATCTCATATTGGCACCTTTTTTAGAAAAAACAAAAGGTAGATCTTATTGGTACTCTGAAAATCATTATCAAGAAGGCTTGCACTCCTGTGCGAGTTTGAATTTGGCGTCAGCCTCTATATCTACTATGTTTGGCTCTGCACCTTTGGAAAGGATGTACTATGCCACGCACTGTTTATATTTCGACTCCATCGCGAATCCCAACGATCCGCCAACACCAAGGCACGGTCCCTTTGTTCTCGTGAGCCATCGAGGATGAATGGTGGTTGATCTGAACGGCTTCGCCGCGATCACTGCTCTTGCTGCTCAAACATACGTCAGGAATCGGGCGCCGCCGGCGAGGAAGAGGCCAGTGCAAGGCCGCAGAGGAATGAGCTTGCTGCGTACGTGAGGCGCACGGTGCTCGTAGGCAAGTACTATGCAACATATGCGAGCTCAGCTATCTCGAGTTGAGCCACGCAACGAGACCATGTAATCACAGGCTGAGCCTGACACGAGAGTAGGTGATGCTCTAGCTGCTTGGAGATTCCATCATGAGAACATGATCTAAAGGATAATCTCTTCTGACAAGCAAAATAAGCTGACAAAATTCCTCAGGGCCCAAAAAGATGGTTTAGCCAGACAAGTTTGCAATTACAAGAGTATATAGAACTTTCAAGTCCACACGCCTTTCTGTTGGCATTTCCTCAAAAAAAAAAGGAATGGTGATAATTCAGGAAACCCTTTTGGCAGCACGAGATATCTTCAAGGATCTGCAAGCCTCCCTGCATGTTCAGAGATTAATAAGATGGCATACAAGTGGGTCCGAGACTCCAAGTAGCAACGCATGGTATCTTGCTTCTTGGGGATGCCATCATGAGAAAGCAATCTAGGGGTACATTCTAACAAATAAAATAAGGTATTCAGATGTTTTTAGCAACATAAATTTGCAAGTCTAGGTCTGCATGTTTCAATATTAAGTTATCAATGGAATTATGACATAAGTAGTGGAAACCAGAATGAGGTTTGCAATTACAAACAAGACTTCAACACAGAGTAGAGTGGGATACCTTAATGCATTCTCGATCTCAACATTTGTTGGCTCCAACTTGAAACCATCAAGAAATGCATCACATGCCTTTTCGTAGTTCTGAGGACAGAATGTTAGCTGTGTCACAAGACAAAATTGACTTGCCGCAGCAACAGGAATAGAACATACCTATATATTGTAATGTTTTATCTAACCTTTAGTAACATATGAGCAGCGCCTTGCCTGTAGCAGGCCTTTGGCCAATCAGGCCGCACCATCCGGCAAAATTCAGCATCCAACAAAGCTTTCTCTCCATCACCCAAGTTAATCCAGCAAAGGCTCTTATTTGAATGCAAGTTAACATCAGAAAGATCGAGCTTGATTGCCTACAACAAGTCACACTATCAACCATCCCATCTACCACTTGCATACAGACCTTAAATTTTTACACAGGCATGTACACAAGAAATCAGTGAGCAGTTGTATCACTAGAAAGATGGCAATTTCATGTGAAATATTGGAGGAATTGAGTTTACTATAATAGGATGCAAACTTGGTTACCACATCCATCAAGCATCAAGAAAATAACCTTTTTCCTCTATCTGAAGTTCTGAACTCCAGTGTAGATTTGGTGTTGACCTCTACTCGAACCCAATACGGTACTTAATCAATAGAAAGTGAGGCAAGAAAACCCTGTAGGAAAATAAAAACATACCTTGCTGTATGCATGTTACAAGATGACAGTAGCTTCTTGTAATGGTGGAGCTCTATCTTTCAAAGGAGGCAGGCCAACCCAGCTCAGTATGACAATGAAGAAGGTGCCAAGCTGCAGCCAACCCAGCTGTGCCTATGACCGCCACTAGCTCGCACTTGATAAGATAATATCTTAAGTCTAATTTGGATTCACTATTAGATTGGATTAAATTACTTTGCCAGGTTCAAGCATCAAATAAGCACTAAAAGGTCCTTTCTCCCCCCGCCTCTCTCACCCATCTGGTGCACCATACTTGGCCATATAGTGCCAGTCAGTCGACAAAGTCACTGGACCATGCCAACCCATAAATGACTCTATCTTTGTTACCAGAACCCGATCCATAACACGTTACATTACAGACTTATTGTGAACCCACAAGAGACTGAAATTTCTGAAGGAACACACATAAATTGATCACATGAATCATACCATTGTTTGGATTCTTGCAAGACATTCAAAACGGCGCCAGTCTTTCAATTGTAAGTTGATGAACCACAATGGCATATTAGGAAAGCTAATTCAGGCAATGATAAATTAGGAGTTTGGTAAAAGAGGAAAGTACAACATATATACCATGGAGTAAAAATTTACTGCAGAAACATAATCTTTTTTCTTGTACGCCTTGCTTCCTTCTGATTTCAGATAAGCTGGTCCCATTTTGTACAGCGGGTCATCCTGAAACATTTAGACACAGTTTGATTCATGCAAACTCAAATATCCCACTTGAACTCACATAGGCAGAAAGGTTTTGGGAAATATTTATCGCACATAGCTCATACCTCCTCCTTCGGCACTGATTTTACATAAGAAAGTATACCATCAACACTCCAGTCATGCACATATGGAATACGAGAAGTTACTGGAAAAAGAATCTCTACATCTTTTCTTCTGTTCTCACGTGCAGCAATCTCGATTGGTAGCTGACCTCCCTGTTAAGAATGAAACAAAGAAACAATGAAATATATGCACACAGTATCCGAACACCAGGTTTGATAACCAATTGCGCCCCTCCCTGAAACGAATAGGAACTTAGGTAATGTTATGGACTCCTTCGGCAAGAAGTTCCATCGCAGAAACAAGGCAACCAAGGCGCCGGCGTCATCTGCTAGTGGCTAGTTATTTAGTTATCTTTTCGTTCAGTTTTTGAGATAAGATTTGTTAGCATTGTTTGCTAAAGTTCAGGAGTTAGTTGAGCCAAAGCTATATGTAATTCGCTGAGACGATTCATTTGGGGTAAGCAAGAAGTTCTCTAATCTCAGAGCCTCCTAGGGAGGGCGAGTTAGTTGAGATTGCTTCTGCCAGCTAGAGGAATTAGTAGATCCAGCCGTATCAGGTAAAGAGTTCATGGCATTAAATCTTTGTGACCAAAATTATCTGATTACTAGTTTTTTCAGGACAACTAAATAGAAAAATAAGAGCATGAAGAATAGTGTAGAATGCTATCGAGATTATATATCGCAAGCTTCACCTTTACAATTCTGTTGTATTTACACCAAGATACAACAATATGTACGACACCAAATATCAATAGTAACATTTACTAGAACCAGAAAATAGACCATCTTTCAAAAGCCTAAATACCCAGAATAAACAGCATGTGTGTAAACAATCATTCCAGTTGCGAAAAACATGCACAGAGAAGCGAAGAGGATAAAAGAAAAATCAATCCTTACATCATCACGAACATCAGGATCAGCACCAGCATCCAATAAACACTTGTAGCAATCAGTTAAGCCCTCATTCGCGGCGACTATTAATGGGGTTAGTTGGCCGACACCCTTCACATCAGCACCCGCCTAACACAATAGAAGTTACAGAAGCATATCCTAAATAAGTGTCAAAATTTGCATAATCTCAAAAAGCATATGCTTCCTTCCCCATAGTTTGATAAAACAAATCCAAATTGTACTAAAGAAGAATGTACATTACTTTAATCAGAAGCTTGACACATTTCAGCGAGTGAACATGGAGCAGCGATCAGAGGTGTATAATGAATGGACATTGCCTTGTTGCACTGTCAACAAAAATCAAGTAGTAACCCTTACATGATTGAAGTTCGCAGGCATGTAGCAAACACTGAAATTTGATTTTCTACCAGCCAAACAAAGTTGTGGAGAAGTTAAATAAGAGGAAAGTGTCAATATCATTGGGCACTTGGTAGTATTTGTATACAAAAGTGTCACTTTTCAGTGAAACAAATTAATTTTTCCAAAAAGATGAAGGAATGTTGACAGATAACAAATCAAACCTTGCTACCACAATTATGAACATGTTACAAATTTAGCCAATCAAATGACACCAACTAATCTTACAACAAATATACATGCATAAGATAATCCTGCCATGGTACTTACATCAGCATGGTGGTCCAACAAAATCTTAACAGCAGCATCCTGCTTTCCAATAATAGCAGCATGTAGTGGTGTCCCACAATAAGAAAAGGAATTAACATCTGCTCCCTTTAAAAGCAATGCTTCTATCATTTCACACATTCCTAAATAGAAACATGGAATATTAGAGGTATAAAGAGTTGATTTGGAGTGGGACAATAGATAAACTATATTTGCATAAATATATTACAGGCCACACTCGCAAACCAATCAGATGTTCATTGAATGTTAATTAATAATGGACATTTAATATTACAATCATATTTGGATATCCAAGCTAAGTGCCCTACAGGCTCAATGGAAACGCAAAAGACAATCGTATTATGTTAAGGCAGGTTAGTGCAGACATACACAACAGTAACATGAATAAACTATTTGATACTTCAATTGTTACTCATAGTGCAAGAACAATTATTTGAGCCCTCTCCCTCCTCAGCTGTACTGTGTTATCTGCTTAGTTGCTTACTATGCTAGTATATGTGATATAAGATATTGAGTATACACACTACATAATACACAGCTCATAGACACAAAGGTATACTTGATTTTATAGATTTATGGGGGGGGGGGGGGGGGTGAGGGGTGCCATCTCTTGGCGCCTAGTGTGCTCTGTCTAGACCGTTGTACCTTTTTTCTACCTTAATGAAATGACGCGCAGTTCTCCTGCGTGGTTCGAAAAAAAAAAGTAGTTGAGTAGTGACTGCACTATACGGCATCATTTTGTAGGCTTGAATGACTATAATGGTCGACATAGATATGGCACCCTTCTGACAGAACGTGTCCATCTGGATTTGGTATTAATGAGCATCAAGTTGGTTTAGGGCTTTCAACGCATAGTCCCATACACATCATATTATTGTTGCACTAAAATGGGAAGATCAGAACTAGTGCACCATTCAATCCGCTGATCATATAAAATCTGTCCAAATAACTGAAGAACCACAAACATAACTATGTACAACCTAATTATGACACGGGATCAAAATTCCCTATATTCACAATTATAATGGATATCCGCACATCCAGTTATAAATTCTATTATCTGCATCCTAACACAATGATACATGCAAGAATGATGACATGTGCACATAAGAGTAAAAGAAAGTAAGAATATAACATATACATGCAGCAGAGGAGGACCTGCTCCAGCTGCCACGTGGAGAGCGGTACACCCATGTTCGCCAGGCTTATTTGGATCAGCGCCATGGTCAAGAAGAAACCTCAAAGTTTCCACAGTCCCACCTCGAAGTGCATAAGCCAGAGGCGTCTCACCTATCAAAATCATCAAAAGGAATAGTTTATAAATCACATGTTCTCACAACAAACAAAAGAATATGTAAACAAATGAGTTTCCCTGTTTGCTACCAATGCATATGCCCCTTTCTCCAAATAGCAGCGTATGCACTAAGGTAAAATATTACACATAGCAGCATATGCACTAAGGTAAAATATTACAGTAACTACAGCATTATAAGATATTGCCTGCAGGAAGTACAATGCATGGAAAACATGATGACTACATGAGTACATGATAACGGACAAACAAACAATTTTGCATTTCCATAAATTATTAAGTGCATACCATAAGAGAACTGTGAATGAAATATGTTGCTTATAAAAATAAAAGAAGGCTGCATAGTTCCTCTGCACAAACTTATCAAGTAAAAGAATGGTACCAAACTACTGTACAGCATATAACCATAAAGTCTCTCAAAAACTAACATCACTGAACAAACAAAAACATCCTAAAATGAACTTGTGCTGGTGGTGAATCGATAGCCTCTACTGGGTACTGACATAACTGACCTACGTTGTAGATAGGCACTGTCCAATATCAAACTAAAATCAACTTGTGGTCAGTGGCAGAGCCACCAGTATGGCGAGCCATGGCGGCCGCCATACCTGCCTCCGGCGACACCTCCCCTCCCCCTGCCCAGGTCCGTTGTCTCTTTTTTTTTTGAAAGTAAGGCAGGAGCATTGCCGATTCATTTAAGAAGAAAAAGCAATTGTACATCACGCGCCGAAGCGAACACCACCACACACAAACAACGCACGCGAACAACACACACAACAAGACACTACACCACCGCCACCTGGGAGAAGAGTCAAAGTAAGCCGCCGCAACCCGCGCCGTCGTCACCAACGCTGTGCCACAGCCAAAGCCATAACCCGCTGCAAGCTCAAGAGGCCACCTGACTCCTCCACCATGAGCTATCACCTCCGAGCTGCCCACACATGATCATCGATCACTCTGCTTGGACTTTGCATCGTCAGAACACTCCCTTCGCAGCACCAATGAAACCACCGATCCTGACCACTCTACGTGGGGGCCTCTCGCCACATCCACCGCCTCACTCCTCTGTCAGGGACTCGGATATCTAAAACCGCTCTGAGAGCACCGCCTCCGCCTAGCCGACACCGAGGTCACCACAGCACCAAGCGTGTCAGCACGAGGTTACACCCTCATGGGCCCTCTGTGTCTTCCTGCCAGCACGGACCAAGCGCACCACCACTTCCGCCGCGCACGAGCAACACCACCAACCAACCACCACTGTTGCCTATCCAAGGCGAGACTCCAAATGCGACGCCTCCAAGGAGGACACGACGCCAATGGCGCCGTCGTCGCACGCCCATAAAAGACAAGGCTTTCGCCATAGAGGAGTCCCAAGCAGAAAGACGCGGTGCATCACAATGGTGCCCCCAGCAGGGAAAATGCCGCCACTAGGGCGCCGCCACCATTGCCACCGACAACGTCAGTGAAGACTTTCGCCCGACTCAGCACCATTTCTATCGCACACACTTGGATAAGCCAGTATCCCGCCCCCCGCGCCTCAATACTGGAAGAAGCCCGGCAGCACAGCCCGAAGCACCACCACGGCACCACCTGCAAGCACCAGCCGGCCCCCAGCCCCACCACCAAGCCGATGCCGGACCAATATCGCCAACAGAGAAGGGCACACCACCACCACACCTCAGCACCCGTCGCTCGCGCTGCAGCAGCCGTACGCGGCCAGCAACGCGGCACGGGCCTCAAAGCCGCTGGCCGCATCCGCCTCCCTTGCGCCATCTGTCCCGGCCGCCGTTGCTGGCCGCGTACGGCTGCTGCGCGCGAGCGACGGGTGCTGAGGTGTGGAGGTGGTGTGCCCTTCTCTGTTGGCGATATTGGTCCGGCGTCGCCACGGTGGTGGGGCTGGGGGCCGGCTGGTGCTTGCAGGTGGTGCCGTGGTGGTGCTTCGGGCTGTGCTGCCGGGCTTCTTCCAGTAAGCGAGAGGATAAGGTCTTTTAGGTCCGTTGTCTCTGCCAAGCTGCCATGGATGTTGTGCTGGAGTTTTCGAGTTCTTCCGTTCAGTTCTGGAGGAGGAAGAAAACTGATTGGAGAGTTTGGGCCATTGGGCCTTTACCTTTGGGAGTTTGGCCCATCACAATTTATAGTCTAGGACACATTGGTGATTGTCCCACTATATATAGAAACTAAAGGCCAAATCGATCAATTCCACTGAACAACAGAAGCCAAACTGCTAAGATCCTCTTGATCAAACGGCAAGGCTCCTGATGGCAGCGGACATGGACCAATAGTATGATATGCTACACAGAGAATACAATATTTAAAGGACTCGACAATGATACATGAAGCACTTTTCAAGCCTTGAAGCATATAATTGATAGTATGTTCATCTAATCATTCACTTAGCTTACCCGCAAAAAAAAATCATCCATTTAGCAATGCTTGATATTTTTTTATAATTGTGACTCACAGGCTTATCTCTAGTACGTTTGTAATACATGTATATTTTATAGCATTATGATATGTTGTCGAATCTATTTTCTTTTTTACAAATTTGTAGTGATAGATTCGCCATAGCTAAATTTTGATCCTGGCTCCGCCACTGCTTGTGGTGCTGTTGAAATCAGTAACCTCTACTGAGCCTAATCTAGAGATGGAGTAGGCACGGACCAATCTCAACAAAAAATGGACAAAGAATAATGGAAACAGCTTTAATGTTTTTGCCAACGGAGATAGACGAACAAACAACCTGACTCGTCGACCGCGCCGACGTCCACATGGAGCTCGTCGAGCAGGTAGGCGCAGACCGCCGTCCTCCCGCGACCCCCGGCGACGTGCAGCGCCCCGGCGCCGCAGTCCCTGACGGCCTCCACCGCCTCCCCGATGCGGCCCTTCCCGCCGTCCAGCGCGCGCGCAATCCCTGCCGCACGGATCAGCAAACCGGTCAAATCAGAGGGCCCCCAATCGAGCATAGGCGGCAAAACGCAACCGAGCGGAAACAGCGGGGAGACGAAGCGAGGCACGGCCCGCGCGCGCGCGCGCACTTACCCTTGAAGAGGCGGAGGTCGCCGTCGGCCGCCGCCTGGAGGAGCCGCCGCTCCGGCGTGCCGGTTCCTGCAAGCAGCCGAAAGTGTGGGAGTTAGCTGGGGTTATGCATATGAGGCAAGTCCTGGGGCTGGGATGTGGGGGGCGCTTACCGCCGGTGAGGGGCGGCGCCATGGCTGGCGGTGGATGTTGGGAGGGGCTTTTTTTTGGTGTGGGAGGAGGCGGGAAGGGGAGGTTAGGGAGCCTTGGAGAAATAGGGGAGGGAGGGCTGGGCTGGGGCGGCGAAGTGTGAGCGGTCTAGTGGAAATGGTACGCGCACCCGACACGGAAGACGAAACGAGGGAGACGCGGAGCAGGTTGCACGATTTCAAGGACGGCGACACGGCGTCGCCCATTCCGGCATGTATAGCCCTTAGACAGCAACCCGTTTGTAGCGTTTCGAACTGCGCATACAGACAGATGTATAGACAGTTCATACAGCCCATAGACATGGAGGCTGTCTGTAAGCTGTTTAATGCTTTGTATGAAGTTTAGATCAACTACGAATACATTTGTGTACACCATTGTGTGGCTATTTGATTGAATAATATGAAGCATAAATAATAGAATCATGATTACAATATTTGCCGCTATAAACATTCAGAATT
This sequence comes from Echinochloa crus-galli, assembly GCA_900205405.1. NCBI lineage: Eukaryota > Viridiplantae > Streptophyta > Magnoliopsida > Poales > Poaceae > Echinochloa > Echinochloa crus-galli. The sequence goes on from OAMR01001039.1 coordinate 164,490, forward strand.
CAACACAGCGGCACCAACAGAAACGACCCAAGGCTAACCATCAACAATCGAACATCACAGCAGCAGCGGTACGGAGATAAGGCAGAAGGGGAAAATAAAAGAAAAGACCACATTGCCCTCAAAAATCTTATCTCTTCCCTGCCATGAACCGGACCATGAGCAGCTTGTGGCTCTCGTTAGTTTCAGCCATCTCTCTCATCTCTGTTCTCTCTCTCACGAGCTCTCATCTATGTTCTCTCTCTCCCTCGTGACCATCGGCAAAAGCACCAGCTAGCAAATGGAGTCACCGCCGGGAGGAGCACAGACTCAGCACGCTACCTTCCTCTTCCCCCGATTGATGAGAGCGGCGGCGAGCTCGGGACAAAGAGCAGCTTCGCGTGCAGCGGGAGCAGCGCATGGCGGCAGAGCCATGGAAACCTCCTCCTCCCGGCGTCGGCGCCAGGTCGAGCTCGTCCTCGCAGCGGTCGTACCGGAGCCACGCAGCGAGCACGGCGCGCCGGTGCGGGTCGTCCGCGTGGACGCGCGCCGCCCGCCGCGCCCGCCGGAGCAGCTCCCTCTACGAGCCAGCGCCCCATCCTCCCTCCTCCTCTCTCTCCACTCCGGCGCGGGAGGCAGGGTGGCGCGGCGGGCCCCAGCATGAGGCGACGCGAGGCCCGTCTGTAGGCCAGGACGGGCGGTATTTTGCAAAAGTGCTGCTCTAGAGACGCGGGTTATAGACGGGCTGTACATGCCCTTCTCGGTGGAGGCTGGAAATTGTTCCACGCGTACTAAAATCTAGGGGAGTAGGGGACAGGTTGCGCAATTTTAGGAAGAGTTCTCCCATTCTCGGTGGAGGCTGGAAATGGCTGACGATGGGCCGATCCGGCTTCTAGGCACGGATGGCAATTATCCTTGCACCGACCCAAACGGGGCAATAAGGACGGGGCTCTAATTTCCCCCGCGGGGAGGTCGAAATTATATCGGGTCGAGGTGGGGATAGTATTTCCTCCGTGGAGCACCGACGGCATCCGAGTTTCCCTTGTACTCCCTCCGTACTATAAAAGAATGCATTCCTCACTTTTCGAGAAGTCAAACCGTTTCAACTTCGACCAAGTTTATACAAAATAGTACTAATATTTATGTCTTCAAATTGATTTAGTATGAAAGTATAATCTGTGATTAATCTAATGATACTTATTTTGTATCATAAATGTTAGTAACTTTTTATATAAATTCAGTCAAACTTGAAATGGTTTGACTTCTCAAAAAGTGAGGATTGCATTCCTTACGGGACGGAGGGAGTATGCAGCAAACTTGAAATGGTTTGAACTTATATGATGTGATTTGGTTGTTGAACTTCTGATTTTATGGGATGAGATAGATTGTTTGTTGGTTAGTTGATCCCTACAGAGCCCCGACGGGGACGGGGCAAATTTTGCCCCTGACACTGGAGTTTCGAGGGACGACGGACGGAAGGCGTCCCCCAACCCCGCTCCGCCCTGTTGCGATCCATAATTCTGGGCTAGGGAGCAAGACCAGCCAGACGATCGAGAGAACAATGTTGGAGGTGCCGAAAAGGAGAGGGGGAAGGCATAGGGTGTGCTTGGTTGCATATGTCACATCTTGCTAAGTAACATCTTGTTACGTGCTGTGTATATTTTAGACGATGTTGTATATAAAACACAGGATCTACGATAAACGCCCAAAAGGAACACGATCAGTTTAATTTTGGGAACACAGATAATGTTCTGAATACCTAGCTATATATTCTTACAAAATATACACGTATTTTTACGCAAACGAATATACATTTGACGGTACACAGACATGTTTTGACAAAAAAAACTTCCAAAAGTAGCATCCCAAAAGGAAATGGGCCATATATCCTCTGAAGAAGTCCGCGTACCATTATTTCACGGACGTCAACAAAACAGGAGCCGGATCCCAGGCCGGCTCTGAACACGTACCGTGTGTCTTCTTTATTTTTTTTTCCCAATGAGCAACCTTTTTAATGACGACCAACCTCGCGGCAACAGACAGAGAGTGACGGAGCGGCGCGACGTGCATCACGCATGCAGGCATGCAGCTGCAGCCCCTTCCGTCGCCGGTCGTGGAAAAAGCCACCCACCACCGGTCCAAGGGCTGCTATTGCTAGCGCGCCCGCAGGTCACGCCCGTCACGCGCCGCAGACGCGACGACGACGCCTGCGTGCCTTCCGACGCCGAAGCGGTGCACCACCGGACCACAGCGCCCCTACGTCCGATCCACCGCGCCCCTACGTCACCGCCGGCGCCACGCCACTCCATCTGCACCAGCGCCCGACGCCCCCAACCGTCCGTCCCACGCCACGCCGCCCTTTCCCGGAGACGCAGGCGAGCCCGCGCGCGCGGCAGTTTCAGAGCGCACCGGCGCGCAGCCCGCGGCGGCACTCCGTCCGTCCTTTGCATGTCTATCTGTCTATCTATTGTCCGCATCCAGGCCAGGGCGGCACCGCACAGGTGGCCCGCACGCCACGGTGGTTGAGGGAAAGGGCTGCGCGCCGCGACGAAACGCCCACCTCCACCTCACCATTCCAGTGGCCTGCCTGCCTGCCTGCCTGCAGATATTCTCAGATATCCCAGCTTTGCCCCCGGGGGGCTGTTGACGGCCAAGGGACGGAAGCGGCGACCAAAACGGGGTAGGTGGGGCCGTGGGGGTTAATTTCATTCGGTGCAGCCCGTGGCAAGGACCTGCCATATTTCTTTTATATGACAAGAATTATATTAAGAAGGTTATTATTATTATTACACTGTACATAACCACAGCACAGGTGGCACGACCTAGTTTAAATCCTAAACTTCATATATAGGTGCTCTTTTATTAGAACGTAATATGTGTATCGTTGGGCCAGTGTATTATCAAGGAAGAGGGAAAAAACTAAAATAAATACGCAAAGACGTTTTGATTGTCATAGGAAAAAAACTAAGAAACTACACACTATATATGGTTGTACAATATTCACGCGCAAGAGGGCAAAATTGACAAAAAAAAAGGTTCACTAGGTTTTTGTTTGTTGGGCCAACCGACAACACGGCGAGATAATGGCGGCATGACGTTAGCACGAATGATCCCCATCATTCCATCAACAAAGCAACAATGTATTTAATTAGTGTTATTGTAAGGAAAGTGATTTCCTTTTGTTTCACAAGAGCATTCATGTTTAGTATATTGGGATCTTAACCTCTTCTCTACTTGAGGGCGAAAAAATGGGAAGAACTAAACACTTTTTGGATTTATAGAATTTTTTTTGTGAATCATACATAGAGAATATAAACAAAATAAGATGCAAATTCTTTTTTAATTCACATAGTGATAAGATGAAATGTGTAAAATGTTCATATTAAACATAATTTTAGGCTATGTAGAATCAATGATGATATTGAACGCTCTATTGCTTTCTTTCTCATATATCCTCATCCACGTCCTCCTTCATCGTTTATTTTTTTTCCTTCATCACACATCCCTGATGCACCAAACCACCACTAGCTGATTAGCTACCAAGCTTGTTCATAAAAAAGAATGATAGGCCCATGTTCAATTCACCAAATCTTGTTGTGTCTAAGCCTTTGCAGAACATGTGTTGTATAGGCCAAAAAAATCATCAAGACGAATAGCTGAGAGGCCCCTTTGATTCTCTCCTTGATTGATATGCTGGCAGAGGCCCATGACGCCAACCACTTGAGCCTCCGTATGAGCTAATTCATCAAAGAATGGCAAGCCCGTATTCAATTCACCGAATCCTTTCGTACATGCCTCCGCACTATATGTGTAGTACACACCATGTGGGCTAGAAATCCATCAAGCCGAATAGTTGAGAGGCCCCATTGATGCTTTCCTCGATCAACACACTGGCAGGGCCCATGGTGCCGGTCGCTTTAGCATCCGTTACCAAAATGGACCGCAAAGCCCACCTAACCTCTCCCCCCTTAAACTTAGGAATGTTTAGACCTTCACATATATACTTGCTTCCTCCATCAAAATATTTGCAATATTTGTTTGAATTAGATCACTCTAGTTTTGAGTCGTCATGTCCTCTAGGTCAAAAGAGTCAACCAAGGGTGGACTAGAGGTAGTTATGTATAAGAATTAAAATATGTTAGTATTATTCATGCTCCGAGTTGCCCATTCGACCAAGTGACAATAAAGTCTTGGTAGCCCTAAGGGTCCCATGCATATATATGTTTGCCAACAACTAAGCACCACCACATACGAAAACACATTATATGTGCAAACATGTTAAAGAACAAGGGTTCTACATGAGCATGGTAATCTTCTAGAATCTACTAGTCTTGGTTACATCTTAGTGACATAAAAGAGATATAGATGTTAGAATGGCTCATCACACACAAGGGCCAGAGAACCACAACATGCAACATATGAAGAGTGTCCTCCTCAGTAAACATATGTCCACTTAGATGGATGGAAACCTAGGGCAGTCAACCCCAATGCCCCTACGCTTGACGTAGCCTATGGGTCAAAGATCACTGAGAGAGCATATCCTCTAGGAACATACACGTCATTTTCTTGCCTAATTTAATGTATGGGTTGTTCATTACTATCGTTTATATAGTTGTTGGGCCTAATACATGTCTCCAGTTATCTTCTTTCTTTTTGTTTACCATCCTTTTTATGCTTGTTGCATTTGTTTCTTCATTGGTTCATGTTAGTATTTTCTTCTTTGTTTTATAGTAATTGATATTTATGAAAATTTGTTCATTTTCCCACACTTTTATTTTAATTACTTTCTTTGAAAAATAGTATTTTTTAGAAAATATTTTAGATATTTTATGTGATATAATTGCATTTTTCCCAAGTAAAATTTGATTGTTCCTCTATAATTTTTAATGTTCCCATGAAATATGTATCGCAATGTTCCACAAAATAGTATAATTTAATAATGCCACAAATGTTTTAGATGTTTCTAGGGTATGGTAAATTGTTACCATGCTACTACTGCATTGTTCCTATAAATAATTAATGGTCCATTTAATAACATCTTAATATATATTGCTCTCGTAATACATTTCAATGTCCCCCATGCTATTATAACAATTAAATTGTTCTCATGGTATGAAATGAACTATTACTATGCGACTGTCACAATATTCATGTAGACAAAAATTCTATTCATCTAATAACACAAAATTGTTGTCATAATATACTTTTATTCCCATGCTACTATTGCATTTTTCATGTGCAATTATATCTTGGATTGTTTGTACATAAATTCGTTGCCTTTGTGCCTTCATTAAACTTAACAACACAATGCCCACAATAGTAGTGGAACATTGCCTACGATATAATGGAACAATGCACATGAATTACATGGGACAGCGGTGGTGAACCAATATGAAACATGTACTATCGATCAAACTAGAATAATAGCACTCTTGCTATGATAATATATCCAACATGGATCTCTCTTCGTGCACTTAATTAATTTGGACTTTAAACGACAAATTTTCATATGATTTTGTTTTGAGAATACCTAGTAATTACATGTTTATTAAAATACTCCTACTCAAGAAATAGCGAGTGATCGAGACGGGTAAAGGTCCCTGTGGTCTGTAGACCGGAACAGTCGAACAAGCCGCTGTTGATTTAACGGCGCCGCTGGACGGCGCAGACCTCTCTCCGTTAGAGCGGCGCAGTCTCAGGTTATTTTGGGTACTTCTAAACATAAACTAATAACGGCTGCGCTCCACTGTCTTCTCCGGCCGGCCTCCGCGTCCTATAAATGACGGTGCCATGGCTCCGTTCTTCTCCATCGAGTTCCAGGGTCCTCTTCTCACTTGAGGTTGAGGAAGCACTAGCATAGAAGGGAAGAGTCGAGATCTAGACTCTAGTGTAGTATGGAGGCTGTGCGTCGGCAGGCGAAGCGAGAGGGGAAGAGGGCGACGGTGGAGCCTGTGCGTCGGCAGGCGAAGGGAGAGGGGAAGAAGAGGGCTACGGGGGAGGCTGTGCGTCGGCAGGCGGCGAAGGGAGAGGGGAAGAAGAGGGCTACGGTGGAGGCTGTGCCTGTGCGTCGGCAGGCGAAGGGAGAGGGGAAGAAGAGGGTTACGGTGGAGGCTGTGCCTGTGCGTCGGCAGGCGAAGGGAGATGGGAAGAAGAGGGCTAGGGTGGAGGCGCCGGATGGTAACCAGCTGGGAGCCTTCGAGGTGCTGCCGGAGGAGCTGGTGGTCTCCATTCTCGCCGCCGTGTCGTCGTCCGCGGACAAGCCGGCGGATCTCTTCTCCGCGATGCTCGTGTAAGTAGTGCACCGATCGACCAGCCGGACACTGTGGTCGATCTGATTATTTTTCCCCCTTTTCGTTCTGTCTAGAAATTAATTAAAAGGGATCGATGCTCGTGCTGTTGTCATGGCTTGATTTGATCGCAGATGTAAGAAGTTCGGCGAACTGGGGATGGATCCCGAGGTCCTGAAGGTGGCGTCGGCGGCGTGCGTGTCCGTGCGCGCCTGCAAGTGGAGCGCCGCCGCCGGCAGATTCCTCAGCCGCTGCGGCGACGCAGGCAACTCCGACGCCAACTATCTCCTCGGCATGGTACGCCCGTGCTTCTTGTTTCTATTTCTACACACGCAAGTTCGCATCAACCTTTGCACCTGGATCAACGATGTATATATCCGATCCGAAGTCGTCATCGGCTTCTTCTATCTGCTGTGTGTGACGCCTGCCTCCGACGACAGATCGACTTCTACTGCTACAGTCGGCGACACGAAGGTTGGAATCGGATGATGATGGCCATGGTGTCCTACCACGCGGAGGCGGCCTTCGCCGCGGCCGTGATCCGCTTCAACGGCACCGCCGCCCCCGACGACGACGACAAAGCAGGCCCGCACGCCGCCGCGGGCCTGTTCTGGATCGCCGCGTGCCTCGGCCACGTCGGCGCGCTCCGCGACGTCGCCTTCTGCTTCAGCAACGGCCTCGGCGTCCCCCAGGTCCCCGCCACCGGCCGCCGCCTCACCGTCTTGGCCAACCGGCTCGAGCTCTGCGGCAGGTACCCGCAAGGGCCGGCGCGGCACGCCGCCTTCGCCCACGTCGCCCGCGCCATCTTTGACGGCGGCCGGAGCTGCCTGGCCACGGCCTTCGGGTGCTTGGCCGCCGTGCCGCGAAGCTACGAGTGGGCGCACCCGGCCAACAGGTTCCTGGCCGAGTGGTTCGCGTCGTGCCCGGGGCAGCCGCGGCTGATGTGCTCGATGCCCACCTGCGGGCGGCCCGAGTCGCGGACGCTGGAGTTCCGGCGGTGCCCGGCGTGCTCCATCGCGCGCTACTGCTCCCGCGCGTGCCAGGCGCTGCACTGGAGGATGGGGCACAGGGCGGAGTGCATCCCCGTGCACCAGTGGCTCCTTGCCGCCCTTGGCAACGCCGGCCATGTCGGCGCGCCTGCTGCTGCTCTGTCCGCCGACATCGCTGCTGCTGGCAACGTCGGCTTCCCCATCTAGAGCTAGAGCTATATGTATGATGCCATTGTCTGTTTGTCTTTACTTATTATATAAGCGTTTGTGTGTAACTTACTTATATTTCCCGTCTCGTACTAGAGCTACTCTATATGCCATTGTCTGTCGTGTTTCCTTAAGCGTTGTTTGTGTGTAATAATATTGTAACTTGTGTTTCCGTTTCGTACTGTAATGGTTATCTGTGGTTTGCTATATATTCAGGTTGTTTCAAGTTTGAACATTTCGGTAATCGTATAGCAGAGATCTTATATGTTGTCTGATGATATAATATATAGCCTCAGGTAACAGCATCATATATTGTCGCACCTATGAGTAGCTTATCATTTGCTGATGGGTATACTGCTTGCTGTATTTGAAGCGAATGCATATGCATCTGATCCATGTAGGGCCTTGTTTAGATTCTAAATTGAAAGAGGCAAACTTCTCATTTTACCATAAATGTTGCACTCTAACATTTCGTTTGTATTTGTGAATAATTGTCCAAATATTGATTAATTAGGCTCAAAATGTTCGTCTCACAAAGTACAGCAAAACTATGCAATTAATTTTGATTTCATCTATATTCAGTACTCCATGCATGTGCCGACATTTTGATGTGATGGGAATTTTTTTTTGCACAGTGAAATTTGATGATGGAATCTGGAAACTAAACAAGGGCTAGATATTTTAGGGTAGTATTCTCCGATCTCCATGGTATGGTTCGTTCTTTGGGTCAGGGCGCGTGAATTCGTTGTTTTGCTTTGCGATGAGTGGTTGTGGACTTGTGGCTGGGTACTTGGGTGCGCCGTGCGCGAGATTATGTTTTCTGCGTTCACAGCAGGTGCTGCCACTTAATTGCCAATCTTAACTTGCAGTGTCACTGTGTCATTAAATCTCGGATGTTTTGGTGCGCCTCCTGTCTACAGGGCAGAAGCGGAGCCAACAAAAAAAAAGAAGGGCTCAAGAGTAATAAATCTTTCAACAAAATATGCTTGAATTTAGATTTTTTTGGAAGTACAAATCCACTGATCTGACACGAGCTTGTGACTTGATGGAACTGTTGCGGTACGGTTGTCTCCCGCTCCAGTGCCGAGGCGGAGTACCGGGCTGTCGCTAACGGCGTGGCCGAGGCGTCCTGGCTTCGACAGCTCTTGACGGAGCTTCACAGCCCGCTCGTCAAGAGCACACTTGTCTACTGCGACAACGTCAGCGCCGTGTACCTCTCCACCAACCCGGTTCAGCATCAGCGGACGAAGCATGTCGAGATCGACTTACACTTCGTTCGCGACCGGGTTGCCATCGGCGATGTTCGGGTCCTCCATGTACCGACCACCTCCCAGTTTGCAGACATCTTCACGAAGGGTCTTCCCTCCTCGACGTTCTCGGAGTTTCGCACCAGCCTCAACATAGCGGGTAGCTAGTTGTGGCTGCGGGGGCCCTGTTGTGTGGTGTCTTTCTTTGTTGTCCAGTCTTGAACACCGCTGCGTCGGTAGTTCAGACTGCGGGGGGGTGTTGGAGTATGGAGTTGTAATAGGCCCATCTAGGCCCATGTATGGATAACTATATACCCACCCATTAGGGTTGGAGGAATACAAGGAAATTATTCCCAATAGCATGGTATCAGAAACGGGCTAAACGGTCCGTGTAAAGGGTTTAAACCGGTAAACGGTGGACAACCGCACAGTTTTTAGGGCCTAGGCGGGTTCCTAAACGGGTTGACCCGTTTAGGACGGTCCTAAACGGGAAAAACGGCCTTGAACGGCCTAAACGAGACGGTTTTGAAACGGCATTAGACGGCCTAAACGGGAAAAAACGGCCCGTTTAGGAGATGGAGCGTCTGAGCAGTTTTGAATTTTGAAGTTTTGATCATTGATCATTCATCAAAATGGGTTTGAGGCGGCAATATGTGTTTAGTTATGATTCTCTATGCCATTGGTTGCCATTTTAATTTTTATAATAGTTTTAAGTTTTGAAGTTTTGATCATTAGTCATTGTGGTTCTTAGTTTCTTGCTATAACACTCATCTTTATTTTATATGTACATACATTGTTCAAAATGATATCACTAAAAGGGGACATCACGGAAGAAAAACTGGTCTACACTCTAAAAAAGTGTCATTCATACTAGTAATTTACATATTTTATGTGCTACAGTAGAAAACCGTTTAGCCCGTTTAAAAACCGTTTAAAACAGTCTAGACCGTTTAAACACTAAACGATGGGTCACCGACCAGCCTCCGTTTACCGTTTACGTTTTCATTGCATATGACTGAACTTCTCTTTTCTTACATGCACATAAAAAGAATGCAAATTACTACAGTTGCTTATTGCCATCACCTACATATGGCTGAGCTTCTCTTTTCTTACATGCACAGCAGGAGCTACTTGACATTTTCATTAAAAATGAGTATTGTTTTTTTTTGCAAATAAAAATGTGTATTGTTACCACCATAAGACCAGTCTCAATGAGGTGTTTCGCTACACTGTTTCCCATACGCCACATCATGTATAGCGAGATGAAACAATGAATGATTCTAGGCCCATATACAGTTAACCATATACCCACCCATCTAGGGTTGGAGAAATACAGCAATCATTCCTCTCTAGCACTACAGTTGCTTATTGTCATCACCTACATATGACCAGTGTTTTCCTAAACGGGCTAAACGGTCCGTGTAAACGGGTTTAAACGGTAAACGGTGGACAACCGCACAGTTAAAATAAAGCAATTAATTGCATTAGGCTATTATCATCACGGTGAAACGAAATCCCCCATGGTGAAACGAAATCCCCCTCAATAGCCGTTTCACCGCGTTACCGAGGCCTAGGTAACAACGCTGGGTCGTTTCACCGTGGTGAAACGCGCGTTACCGAGGCCTAGGTAACAACGCTGGGTCGTTTCACCATGGTGAAACGATTTTCTTCTCTCTCCTCCCCATTTCATGCAAAAGTTCTCTTTTGGCTGATGTGTCACCTCATTAAATGTGCATGACACACCTATGAAATGACCATTGAGACTGGCCTAACACTGCATTTCTTTTGGGTAAGTACACAAGAACACGGCAACTCATTTACTAGAGTTAGGTGGTAAACTGGATCTTAATTACACAAGACGTCAAATTAGGATGCATAAGCTAAAAGACATCCATCCAAATATGTTATAAATATATCATAACAGAAATTTCTTGGTCAAAGTTGACTTCTGTAAACCGTGTCGATGTGCAAAACATCATTTATTTTGACTAGACGGAGTATATTATTTGATGCTGTAGTTATAATTGAAATTTTGTAGTAATTCTATAGTGTGATATTCTAACGAAGTTTTCTAACAGCGATGATATAAGCAAAAGTATTCCATAACACAATCCTGCATATAATAAAGAAAGGTGCTTGATCACAACAGTGATCACTTTCTTCAATAGCCCATGCAGTAGTAGCATTATTAATTTTCCATACATAGAAAGTAAACTAGCCAGAAATAAATTAAACAGAAAGGAACAAACAAAAGGAGAGCACATACATTGTAACTATTACGAAACTTTAATAGAGATTGAAATCAATATAAACTATGTGTTCAGCTTAATTCAGATGTGGACACTTTAGTCTGGCAGTTTGGTAATGGAGTTTACCCTTTCCAGTAATAATATGCAGCAGTTAATTTTCGAGGAGTTAAGCCAGTATATTCCTACTCTTTGGAAAATTAAGCTCATAGCGTTTTTATGGTTAATCTCACAATAATCATGACAGGATACTTTGAAGAAAAGTAGAGAAACCTTCACATTGCTATTTTTAAGAAATATGGATGTGTTAACCATCTTCTTTATGAGCGTGTTGTTGCTAGAGCTATATGTGGAGGATGAGATTAGAGAAAATATGAGGAAGTTAATGGCATCTGGTGGAGTCAGAAAAGTTAATGGTATTAGGAATGAACTTACATAGTCTGTGACCTATCGTTCTAAACAATAATACAAACCATACCAGCTGTAACTATTAGAGATATATGTATGGCCTTTTCTGTCCATGACTTGTATACGTCTTGTATTGCTTGTACTCCAAGTCTCTCTTGGCTATATATATAAAACTCACCCCTACCCTTTGGATGTGTGGTGTTTCCCCAATTATTTCTCTACAGTAACTTTACATATACATCAGCAGATTAAGATTAAGCTGAGACAGATGGATGCAATAATACCATAAAGAAGAGTTTCGCTGCAGTTACATAATCTTTTCTCTTGTATGCCTTGCTTCCCTCTAACTTGATATCAGCAGGTTTCATTCTGTACATGGGGTCATCCTGAAACATCAACATAAATCATCTGTTGAGAGGAAATGTAAGGAGATAATAGTTACATGAGTTAATTGACGACAGTAAAAGATTCTGAGAAAGAAAAGAAATATTTCTGATCCAAGCATCTTATATGTTCACTTCAATCATCATGGTTGCATAATCAATTACTTATTTTACACACTACATGTCTACACTGAACATTGTATTGATTCCTTTCAGAAGAATAGACGGATACACATGTTTTGGGTGCTCAGTTTGAAGTCAAGGACATGCATGGAAGAACCAATTGAATATGAAGTGCTATACTGCCATTGTTATCCAATTGATGAGGGACATTGCAAATGGCTAATCAAAATTCAAGTGACAAAATTTGCTATGAAGAGTTAGAAGACAAAATCCCATTCTTCTATTATGAAAATTTGAACTCATATCTAGAAACTTCCAAGAATTAGATGCAAAATTGGCTTTGACTAATACTGCACTATAGTGTGATCAATAAGTATCTTGAAGTTAGCTATATGTGAGTTGTTACCTAGTTGTCAAGTATGTGCTGTCATATTAGTTGGATGTTAGATGTGTAAGGCTTTTGAAGCCTATAGGAAGTTCTCAAATTTGTAAGATGTTTTTGATGTACCCACTATAGTTATCAATTGAACATGCTGGTTTACGCTTAGATCTTGGACTAGATCTTGTAACCTAAAGGCTTTGTATTAAGCTCTTGCTACATGTGGATTCAGATTGGCAATTTGGTCTATTTTCATCTCTAGAACGATATCTTGCTCAGCACGTTGAAGTGGTTCCTTCAATACCTTGTGCCGTTTCAACCTATCAGCACCTTGGAGAGGTTCCTCCACAATATAGCATGCTGCATACCAATGTTAACACGGAACAAAAAATAACTAAATTTGCAATGCTGCCCGAGTAGGTACCTCCATCGATGGCATTGTTTTCACATAACTTAGTATCCCGTCAACACTCCAATCATGCACATAGGGAACACGTGCAGTTACTGGAAGTAGAATCTCAACATCTTTCCTTCTGTTCTCATTTGCAGCAATTTCAATTGGAAGGTAACCAAACTGTTAAGGGGAAACAAATATGAATTTTACAGCATTTGCAGAAAGACAACAAAAATAAAACAAGTGCAACCAGGAAGCATGAACACAGGGTGTGTGAAATGCCCAAAAAAAAAAGAACACACAGGGTGTGTGATAATAGATATAAAGATTTAGTACTTGCAGTTCATATAAGGGGAAAATGGAAAAAAACACCTTCAATTGAATACAGCTAAATCTTACAGTAGTTCATATTACCAGGATTTTGGCCTTCACAAGATAATGCCTCAAAGAACTGAATAAGACTCACTATCATTGTACCAAAATCACCATCACAGTTAATCTAACGAAACAAACTGGATATCTGGAGCTGAAGAGACCAGATTAAAACCTTTTTAAACTCCATCGTTTCACTCTACCACTCGGTATTCCTTATTGTAGTTGCAAGTTGCTTGTTCTTTCATCACTCCAGCCAACGAATTCTATTTATGACAGGAAGTAAAACTAAGTCCATCATGACACTAAAACACAACTTTGCTCTAAGAATGAGAAGCAGTGGTTCTCTAGCAAAAGTTCAGACCATATGGGTGATATAAATAAAAGGAAAAAGTCCATTTTAGTCCCCTCACCTATTTACTTTGTCCATCCTACCTCCTCATCAAAATGTGGGCTTAATTTTCTCCCTCCACGTATAATACTTGACCAATTTACACCTTAAGCATGATTTCCAAATTCATTTGCAACATATTGTATAACACAATAAGAGAAATGTTCACATAATTTTCATATCGCAGGTACAGATAACCAGGTATTCAAATATACGATTATTCAATTGCAAGCATTCTAGAACACCACTACTTTGTAGGAATGATCCTTTTTTGACTTGAAAAGAGGTTCACTCGAGATATCAGACTTATATCAGGTAAGATGGTGCAAGACTTTATGGATAAGCCATCAAACCATTTAATAAAAAGCACTTAAATTCCAATCTCTCAAGAGAAACCTGTAGAAAATCACAGCTCATATTGATTACAATCAATCTAAGACTTCACATGGATAATCTGTTTACTTATGACAGAAAGATCTATCCACAGTAACCAAAAACTTAATCTATGCCAAAAATAGGGTATCATCATGACATTGGCATCATCTCACATGGGCAAAGTGAAAAGTAAAAACTTACATCATCACGAACATTAGGATCTGCACCAGCCTCCAGTAAGCACTTGTAGAAGTCAATCAAGCCTTTTTTGACAGCAAATATTAAGGGGGTTATAGTACCAATACCCTTCACATCAGCACCAGCCTAACACAAAAAATGTTGCAAACACACTTAATATAAGCAAATTTCTACTCCTTCCTTTTTTGCGTGGTATTTAAGAAATTAAAAGTCCTTTTTATTATTTGAGGTTACAGGATCGGAAGAGAAATACTATTTTTTTCCTAAGGGTAACTCCCACAATATTGTTGCTGAATGAACAATTTTGCAAACATGCCACTCTATGTTTTAGCACTCCTGCAGTTTTCAAGTTTGATAAGTTGTGAAAACAACAAATATTGCGTGAAATAGTAGGTTGCATTGATCGGAGATAGAATTACATATATATAGGGTTGAGAGGAGATCGTATGACTTATGGAAACAGAACTAGATACGATCTCCCTCATATCTCCAATACCTATCTAGGGCCGGCCGTGACCTACAAGGGGAGGGGGTGGCAACTGACGTAGCAAGAGGCACAGGTTTAACAAGGGTATATGGTTATTCTATGCTTTTCATTCATTCATGTGCAAAGAACTCAAACCCCAAATAAAAAAAATAAATGAGGGGG
>OAMR01001039.1:181897-210693 GCA_900205405.1 Echinochloa crus-galli
GGGGGGGGGGGGGGGGGGGGGGGTACCATTACCAGGTTTTGAAATGAAATGTTCATCTTAGTGATCTTTTATACCTTAACGAGATGCTTCACACATTCCAGTGAACAAGCAGTGAGAGCCGCGATAAGAGGCGTATATATACTGTTTACAACCTTGTTACACTGACAAGAAAGGTCGAGAAAATCAGTGCCTTACAGAATGGAAGTTAGCGGTATTTGATATTCGAACATGATCATTTTTTGTTAGTTTTGGCAATCATTTTTCACAGAGCAATACCATTTTAACTAATCTTAATGAAAAAGTAGTCCGATCTACCGGACAAAAACGAACTTGTAATCAATAGTGGACCTTGCTAATATAAGAAGGAAGCAGATACAAGCATGTGACGTACATCTGCATGGTGGTCCAACAAAACCTTTATAACACCATCATGCTTACAGGCAGCATCCATATGCAGTGGTGTGGATCCACCACAAAATGAATGAACATCAGCTCCTTTCAAGAGTAAGGCTTTTGCTATTTCACAATTTCCTAGATCAGGAAAGGAAATCAGAAATAGAATACAGGATGTTACGAATTAATAATTATACAAGTATAGCAATATGGACCATTGGAGCATTCTGCAGGCTATTTACATAATACAGAATATCAACAAGTTATTTGGTGTTGCTGTTGCTGTTATTACATTCTCCTTTTTGGTGAAATCTTGACATGTGCAGCATTTAAAACGATCTCTTTTATAGGTTCACTGGAAGGAATCCCCGAGTTACTATTTCATAACTGGTCTTTTGCTGCGACTTCTGTTAGCATTTCTGCCGAACAATTTATCACTGGCAAGCAAACAAAGTCAAGGGCTCAGCATTGGAAGGGGGACTATGTATCCAGAAAATTATTTAATAGATCATTACATCTATTTTTGTTGGAAGGAGTTTGGAAAAGTTAGCATATGAAAGGGCCAGAGGTTCTTCATCAGGGGTAACTACGCTAGTCTGGCATGATTTCTAGTCAATATCACATACCCTTTTCGTACTTCGACTATTAAACTAGCTTCTCTAAACAAGGAATTCATAGCATCCGGTTCTCCATGGAAGACATACTTGGATAGAGTAAGTTTAATGGGTAGAGAGAATCTACAACAAAATCTGACAATTCATAAATCCACATGGAAATAAATTGTCATGAAAATAGGGGGCTCATACTTCTTGTATCTAAACATTTACATAATGCTCCTTCCATCTACGGTATAATCCCCCCATCCCATCAATGAAAGGCGTACATTCTACATTAATTAAAAAATGTTCGAATGTTATCTCGGTTGCTGCTATTCAGGACAATAACAGCTGACCTTCCCTGGGTAACAGGTCGCAGGATCCTAGTATAAACCATAGGTTTAATACCATCGAACATAGCTATATTGTTGTAGACCCCCTAGCTGTCTCCTTAGCTGTACACTAATGGACAATGGTTAGGCGTGTAATCCTGCCCTCCTAAAATCCAGCCTGCCTTGTGTGTATATAAACAATTAAACATGGCATGGCATGAATGAGCATTAACATGGAATTCCCACTCTTCTCCTTACAGAAAAGGTGAAACTTTGTAGGGTTTGACCACTAATTAGTTAAAATATATGCTTGTTTAGTTTACAAAACTTGCATCAATGGATTCATACTCAAAATATTTTTAGGATGTCGATTTCATGAGAAGTTAATGATCAAAATCTACTTTTGAAGACTTCCTCATATAAAAGCATGCCTTATAATGATGAACAAAAGGAGAGAAATATATTCTAGTGCTTAATCTACCTCAAAGGTTCAGAGTTCATGTTAATATGTTTTTCATCTTCAACATCAGATCTGGGAAAAAAACTTGTGAAATAACTAAGCTTCAACATCAGGACAACAAGCTATTAGTTGAATTATTAGACATGCTTTAATGTCTATACAGCACAGAAAAAATTTGTTAGATGAAGATTACAGAATTCATGATACATATATCTTGATAATGGCATTTATTTAGGTTTAAAGGTAGCAATTAAACAACTCATTCATCAGGGACATCTCTCCTACTCGCATGACACTATTATAGCTTTGTGCAACCACAGCCATAAGGGCCATTTCCTTTCTTATTACCTACAAAGTATACACCATTATCTGGTTCAAATTTCATTACATCACTCTAAACAAACAAAGAAAGAAAGAACTCAAAGACATACTGTCGCACTGTCACGCACACACAGGAAAGAGATAAGTATGCATAGGGACAGACCTCCTGCAGCTGCTAAATGGAGAGGGGTAGATCCGTTTCCATCAGACTTATCCGGATTAGCACCATGATCAAGAAGATACTGCACAGTGTCCACAGTGTCACCACGAACTGCATAGACCAGAGGTGTCTCTCCTACCGGAAACATCAAAAGTAAAAGTATACTGCATGAGAAACTCATACAAGAAACAACATAACAATATAAAATTGCTAAATATCCAAATATAAATTAATTCATACAAGAATCAAAAGCTATCCAAACATGCATCTGTTACCAAAAATATACATAGAAAATTGTTATATATAGGATACTCAGAGTACATAAAGGACATGAATTTTATGTCACAAGCATCATATAGGAGCATATCCTGGCACATGGCACTGACACTTTTTATTGGAGTGTGCACTGGAAATTACAACCGGGTAGCACCAAAAGATCATGACAAAATATTAAAGAGAACTGAGAAAAATAGTCTAACACCCTATGTGCAGATAATCAAATAGGCCTCATACTATCCAACTTCAATATGTGCATGTTTATGTGCAACACATAAAGTGAGATGCTTTAATAAGAATACAAAGCATGCACATATTACTAATAACATTAAAACCCATAGTACTTGTACCCAGCAGTCAGCAAGAAAGAATAGATGAATTCATTGCTGATGCAATGAAATCCATTATTGCTTGCTCAAACAAAAGCCAGTTACTTGTAGGGGGTACACATACAGAAAAAAGGGAGCTAGAATCGTTGTTTTATAGAAATCAAGCTGATGCATGGACAAACAAGTTGGCAGAATTTTCAGGGGTAAAAGTGGATTAAAGCTAGCATCAAATACTCTTTCTACTGATGCAACTGTCACAAACATGTGGACTTCTAAAATTAACTCAAACAAGGTAATTGATATATATTTGAAAGACAGCCCACTGCCAAGTTTAAACCTTAGATTTCTCAAAAGAAGTATCCGGGGCTGAACATGCGTGCCATTTTGGCAGGAATTAGCTCAAGTCCTCTTCCCGATTTCAACACAAATCCCAAGATATCAGAGGATAGGAAATTTCATTAGGAATTAGGGACTGCACATAATCTGAGTTTACTTAAAGCTGTAAACATCCTTTGATGTCAATCTACAAAACATTTTCTATGGTAATAGTACAGTCTGCAAACTAGAAATATTGCATAGGGAAACCACATTGGTAGAAGCAATATTTCACATGATCATGCTTCGCCATTGTGCAAATCAAGTGAAACTTAACCTAATCAGATAGCCAGCCTCAAGCTCATGGATGCAACTAAAGAAACAATCACATTTCACACCACAAACAGACAGACAATCAAACAGCCAATCCATCACATCACATAATCATAATAAACATGCATATGCATATTAGTAAAACAACTACACTGAAATTGTGGTGCTTTCATAATGTCACCACAGTAAACATCACAACCCCAAGCCGAAAATGCCACCAATCACTGTTATAGAGAGATGATCATATCTCTAAACCGAGGAGGGAGAGAAGGGGGAAACCACCTGACTCATCGACGGCGTTGACTTCTTGGTGGAGCTCCTCGACCAGGTACGCGCACAGCGCCGTCCTCCCGGGGAAAGCGGCGATGTGCAGCGCCCCGGCACCACGGTCCTTCACGGCCGCCACCGTCGCCCCGAGGCGGCCCTTGCCAGCGTCCAGTAAGCTCGCTATCCCTGCCAGCGGGCGACACAGATTAACAAAATTCGGAACCCCCAAGCCGCAAAACGAAAAATCAGCGCGTGATCGAGCACCACCGACGGCGCGTGCACGTACTTTTGAAGCGCTGGAGGTCGCCGTCGGCCGCCGCCTGGAGGAGCCGCTGCTTCGGCGCGCCAGGACCTGCGAGGAGTGGGGTCGGGGTTAGGGCTAGGGTTCCCCGCATGAAAGGGGGGCTAGGATTTGAGGGTCGCTTACCGCAGGTGAGGGGCGGCGCCATGGCTGGCGGTGGCGGTTGGTAGGGTTTTTGAGCGGGAGAGGGAGGGGAGGGACGTGCGAAGAAAGGGGGAAGAAACGAGTCGCCACGGCCGGACGGCGTGTCAATCGGGGGTGGGAGCGAAATGCTAAGCGCACACGGTCGCACGAGCACGACGCGGAAGACGTGGATAATGATTAATTCTTTTTTTATTTGACCCGAAGATAATGATCAACTAGGTGATACTCCGTGCGTTGCTGCGGGAATTTTTAAATAAAATTTTAAGGTAAAATTTCAAAATAGAAACTAAAGTGATTGTAGCGTGATACTCGCAAAGATGTACATATGCTATTAGTCACAGAAAATCGGTGAGAGACATAAATTGATGGGCTAGTGGATGATAACGTGGCGTATGAAGTGATAGCTTACATGCTTTATAGTGGGGTGCTCCTTGAGTAAATGACACGTGAGTGGATGACGTAAACGGGTGACGTGACGCATTGAGGGTTGAGAGAAATCCAACCATGACTTGTAGTGGGTACCAATTATATAGGTTATATTATAGTATATATATATATATAGAATAGAATAGATATATTGATAGATATATAGATAGATAGATTCATCTCTACTCGAGTTTGTTAAAGCGCAACAGCATAGAAACATTTACTAAACCTGCAAATGTAGGAGTATATACACACGAATAATTGTTGCGGTGGACTTCGATGACTCTATAATCAGAGCAATAACATCAGGACCTCCTCCTCCATGGCGTCTCCTCCCGGCGATCACCATGATCCCCGCTGATCTCTGCCATGGCGATCCCTGTGAGGCTGGACTTTAGCCATGGCCTTCAGTTTCAGGCTTTGGCCCTTTCTAGGTTCGGCTCTTTTTCTTCAATTACTTCTCCTTCGCCTTCTCGTGATTTTTTCCTGGTGGTCTCCTTCTCTCATTGCGCCTTTCGCCTTGATGGTGAGGCTGTGGCTTTGATCCTCCAATCCGTTTTGGGTGGTAATGCGCCAAATTTCCGTGTCCATTTTCTGGCCAATCGGTCTTTTTGATTTGCGGTAACGGGCAAAGATATTGGTCTTATGGTCTATCGACTCAAGAAATTTGCCTGCAAGCATTTTACTCTTATCTTCTCCTTGTGGAGAGATGGTGGTCCGGATTATCACAAAGAATTTGCTCTTTGGCAGCAAGAATCGGATGCTGAATGGCTGCCAGCTTTTCGCAATAGTGCGCGTGCTCGCCCCCGTTCCTTTGATCGTAGTTTTGCTGAGGTTGTTGCACAACCTTCTGATCATAGAGCCTCAGTCTTTCGCCGTCTTGGTCCTTTGAACAATCGTAGCGATCTTCATGCAAAACCCTCGGTGTTTTCACGCCTTCAACCCCCTGATCGTGCCATGCCCTCTTCAGCTGGCCGCCACAGGGATCCCGGTTCTTCGCTTCCTCATTCAAATTTAAATTCAAATTCAAATGTTGATAAGGATCCGGTTATTTTGGGAAGACCTCAGGCCCCAAATCGCGCTGGGAAATCTTGTTTCCGTTGCCTTTCCCCGAATCATTTAATTGCGGCGTGTAATCAGCGTGTCAGGTGCAAATCCTGCTTTGCCTATGGCCACGTGGCGCGTTTCTGCCGATCCAAGCAAACCCAGGTGTTCCGGCCGAAGCCTCGGGTGGACCCACCCCGAACGACGGCGGATTTATTGACCCCCACCAACTGCCCGGAGAGTGCTCCTTCGTCTTCGCCCCCAAATCCCCACTCCTTGCCCCCTTCGCCTCGCTCAAACCGCCAGCAATCCTCGCCAATCCCGCCGTCCTCCTCGTCGCTGCCATCCCCGATGGCGAACTTCTCCATCGATCCACGGCCCCACGCTCCCACTGGCTTCGAAGTTCTCCCCCACGACCCTGCTGATCCTCCGCGCCGCCTCTTCTCCTACATTGGTGGGGTTTTGGAACAGTACAATGAGGACCTCGCCATCGCCTTTCTGACGCCGGCTGTCTCCAAGCGGGACTTCATCAACATGTCGGCTTCTCTCAAGGACTTCTTCATCCACAATGAAGGCGTCCACTTGGCTGAGGTGCAGCCATCACCAATCGGCGACGCCTTCGTCAGGTTCCATTCTCCGGTGGAGCGTGAAAGGTACCTTGACCGCATCATTCAGTTTGGGCCAAACTATCAGTTGAGTTTCATTAAGCATGATGCTGGAATCAATGTGAGGGAAAGAGATCTGGATCGTGAGGTTTGGGTGATGATTATGCTCTTTCCGGGTGATGCTCGCAATAACTCGTCTATTTCAAAGGCGGTTGCTGGCTTTGGTTTGTTAAGATATTGGTATGACACCAGCAACAAGGCTAGGATTGTGGTCAAGGTGCAGATGCATGACGATGCTGAGGTCCCCCATGATGTTGTTGTTTCGGCAGGACTTCCCCCCAGAGTCCGTTCTTGGACTTGCCCTGTTTATGTGCTTAAGCATAGAGGGGTTGATATTCTTGGTGATGAGGATCACTTCCCTCCTGAAGGTGTTCTCCATCCTATTGCCGTTGACCCGCCCAGATGGATGGGTTTCAATGCTCAAGTCAATCATCCTGAAGGTTCGGTGGTGGACACTGCCTCGGTTGGTGGTGGAGGGGGGAATGAAGCCATGTCTGAAAATGCTCCTGCTGATGAAACAGCTCCACCTCCTGCTAATGATGCTGCCCCACATGCTGTTGTTGCTAATCCTGGGGATGGCCTTGATCTCAATGCTCAACCAGTGCCTTTGGAAATTGTCCCTGTGGCTACTCCAAGCCTGGTGATTGGTGCCAAGGATCTCACTAAGGTGACACCACTCTTTGCTTTCAGCTCCTCAATTCCTTTCTCCCTGGCATCCTTTTCGCTTTTGCATCTGTCTATCTTTGAAGTTGACATGAGCACCTTGATTCCTGATTACATTGTGGATAGTCTTACCCTGTGTTTCTTGGCTGCTGTTTGTATGGATCAGGATGATCGCCCCCTCTCGCCTGCCATTGGTCCGCTGCTCCCTCTCACTGGCCTTGTGCCCTATGAGGACAGTGATGAGGATGACGAGGTGAAAGAGATCATGGGGCCACTCCCTGCTTCCAGTCGCAAGCATCGCGCCCACAAGCTGAAGGAGCCCCTGGAGGCTTCTTTCCTGCGCCGCAGCAAGAGGCTCAACCCGGAGCTGGGTGGTTTCAGGACCCAAACTAGTGCTCAAGATGCTGAAGCCTACCCCTCTGTTTACAAGCCTGTGGCCATGCGTGCTCCTTCAGTTGCGCCTCATCTGTCCCTGGAGAATGTTCATGGCATCGCTACGGGCTTCCTACAGATTCAGCCTGAGGCTGTCTCTGCTTCTGCCTTGCTTGAGCTTGATTTTGATGATGCAGAATGATCTCTGTTGTAATAGGGCTAGCTTTCATCTAGTAGCCTTCCTGTGCTGGTGGCACCTCTTTTGTCTTCATTTTGTTGGATCACATGTTGGTGATCGTTCCAAACTCTTAGTTTCGTTGGATCAGCTGAGTCTCCTGGACTCGGGGCTAAATGTGCTTTGTTTCATAACCTGGTGTGAAACCTTATATCCTAGTTGGTTTGCTTACTCTGGAGTTTCCTGGCTGGTTGAGGCACTGTGTACCTCAACTTTTCTGCGTGTTTTCATTCGTTTTCCCCATGAGTAATCAACGATCGATCAATGTACTTGTCTGGAATGTTAGAGGAATTAACTCACAGCATAAATGGGATGCTATTCGGGACAAAATTGGCGAGTCTGCTGCTTCCATTGTCTGCTTTCTGGAAACTAAACGAGAAGCGTTTGATTTATCTTACATGAGAAAATTTTGCCCAAGGCATTTGGATAATTATGCTTATACGCCCTCTGTGGGGGCTTCTGGTGGTTTGATAACCATCTGGAACTCAGCTCGTTTTACTGGTTCTCTCATTATGGCCAATGCTTACTCTGTCACAGTGAAACTCACCTGTACACTCTCAGGAAGAGGTTTTCATATTACTAATATTTATGGTCCTAGTGAAGCATGTGAAAAGGCTGCCTTTGTTATTTGGCTGTATAATTTTGATGCGACTGATTTTGAGGACTGGATCTTGGCTGGGATTTCAATCTTATGAGATCTGCTGCTGACAGAAACAGAATGGGGGGAAATTTGAATGACATGTTTTTGTTCAATGATTTGATACAACACTTAGATCTGGCTGAGATTGCTTTTCATGGAAGGAATTTCTCTTGGAGTAATATGCAGCAGAATCCACTCTTGGAAAAAATTGACTGGGTCTTTACTTCTGCTTCCTGCGCACTGTCTTATCCTGATTCTTCAGTGCAAGTGTTGAGCAGGCCTGTCTCTGATCACTGCCCATACATTGTCAAGATTGGTACTTCGATCCCCAAGTCCAACATCTTTAGGTTTGAAAATTATTGGATGGATTTTTCTGATTTCCTCTCTGTGGTTGACTTGCACTGGAACACTGCCCCTTACTTTGCAAATGCTGTTCAAACTCTAAATGCTAAATTCAGGCAAGTCAGAGCTGGTTTAAAGTTCTGGAGTAAGCAGCTCTCCAAACTCAGCAAACTAATTAATAATTGCAACTTTGTCATTGCTTTGCTTGATGGTTTAGAGGATCAGAGGCCTCTCAGTACTATTGAAAGTGCTTTTAGAAGGGTTGTGAAGCTAAACTCTGTAATTTGCTGAAGGCTAAGAACACCTACTGGAAACAAAGAAATACTGCCAGATGGGTACGATTTGGTGATGAGAATACAAAATTATTCCAAACAATGGCTACCTATTCTAGGAGACGAAACTTCATTTCAAGCTTGGTTAGCCCTGATGGTACTGTTTTCACTGAACATGATCAGAAAGCAGGTTTATTATGGAACTCTTTTAAAGAGAGGCTGGGTATGTCTGAGTTCACTGGGATTGCTTATGAGCTGTCTGAATTAGTTCAAGCTATTGACTTACCCAATATGGATGAGCCCTTTTCTGATGAGGAAATCATGGCTGTGCTCAAGGATATTCCTCCTGATCATGCTCCAGGCCCTGATGGCTTCAATGGAGCTTTCTTCAAAAAGTGCTGGCATTTAATAAAAGCTGATATCATTAGGCTTTGCAAGGACTTCGCTCTGGGTAATGTGAGTTTAGAAAGTATCAATGGATCTTATATCAGTCTTATTCCCAAGGATAATCCCCAGACTGTCAATGACTTCAGGCCTATCTCTTTGCTCAATACATCATTGAAGTTTCTCACCAAACTCCTTGCCAACAGACTGCAAAAGGTTATTCTCAAAGTGATCCATGAAACCAATATGGGTTTATTAAAGGGAGAACAATCCAAGACTGCTTAGCTTGGGCTTTCCAATTTTTGCATATCTGTCACAAGTCCAGAAGGCAAATTGTGCTACTGAAACTGGACTTTGAGAAAGCATTTGATAAGATTGAGCATGAAACAATCCTGCAAGTGATGGTTCACAAAGGTTTTTCTTCACAGTGAGTTAGTTGGATTCGAAGTATTCTTAGCTCTGGCACTTCTTCTGTCCTACTGAATGGTGTTCCAGGAAAACCCTTCAAATGTCTTAGAGGAGTCAGGCAAGGTGATCCTCTATCACCACTCCTCTTTGTGCTGGGAGCTGACCTACTGCAATCTGTGATCAATGCTGAATCCTTAATTGGAAACCTTTCTCATCCTCTAGGTGAGAGTTTTGGGGGAGATTTTCCAGTGGTCCAATATGCTGATGACACACTCCTTTTTTTGCCTGCTGATCCAGCTCAGCTATCACATTTGAAAGGTGTTCTACAGGATTTTGCTACATACACTGGATTAAAAGTCAATTTTGAGAAATCTTTCCTTGTACCCATCAATGTGGAGGAAGCTGATTTTGGCACCCTTACTGGAGCTCTGGGATGTCAACTAGGCACAATGCCATTCACTTATCTTGGGCTTCCTCTTGGAACCACTAGGCCTTCAGTCCAGGACTTTACTCCTATCTTGACTAGAATGGAAAAGCACCTCATGGGCATTTCTAGATACTTCTCTTTTGCAGGGAGACTAGTCCTGGTGAATTCAATTTATTCTGCTCTGCCCACTTTTTACATGTGTACACTCAAGCTGCCTGCTCAAATCATCAAGCAAATTGATAAATATAGAAAGCATGTCTTATGGCATGGAGGGGATCTTAACAAAAAAGGTGGCTATTTAGTGGCTTGGAAGCAGGCGTGTAAAAGCAAGGAAGATGGTGGTCTTGGCATCATTAACATCAGAACTCAAAATGAGGCCTTGTTACTGAAATTTTTGCACAAATTTTATAGCAAATCAGATCTTCCTTGGGTACACCTCACCTGGCAGCAATTATACAGCTCTGGAAAACCTCCTCAGGAGAGAAAACATGTGGGATCTTTTTGGTGGCGTGATGTGATGTCTCTCATTCAGAAATACTTCATAATAGCAATGCCTAAAGTGAACAATGGAATTTCAGTGGCCTTTTGGAATGATCTATGGGACTTGGGGGTGCTGAAATGGAAATATCCGCAGCTTTTTTCGTTTGCCAAGAAGCAAAAATGCTCAGTCAAGCAATTTCTCTCTTGGGATGACAGTACAAACTTTCACTTGCCTCTTTCTGCAGTAGCCTTTGATCAATTCAGGGAGCTAAAAGACTCTATTTAGCAGTTACAGCCTGAGCCTGATTTAATGGATGAATGGGAATACATTTGGGGGTCTCATGACTTCTTCTCGAAGAAAGCCTATCAATGTTTGAAAGGGTCTTGCCCTGCCTCTATTTTATTCAAGTGGATGTGGAAATCCAAAGCTCAGGGAAGGCACAAATTCTTCTTTTGGCTGTTTCTCAAAGAAAGGCTCAATACTAGAAGTCTGTTGCTGAGTTCACTGGGATTGCTTATGAGCTGTCTGAATTAATTCAAGCCATTGACCTACCCAATATGGATGAACCTTTTTCTGAAGAGGAAATCATGGCTGTTCTCAAAGATATTCCTCCTGATCATGCTTAGAAGTAGGGGCCTCCCCTGCTGATTCCCGTCAAAAAATAATTGTTGCGGTGCGATAGTGTATCATTTAACCATAGTTGTAATTAACACTGTCCATAATATATGATACGACTTCTCAGTTCATATCTATTCTTTTTATATTTTTATTAGAACTAGTTGGTATGCACGTGCCACAGGCACATGTTTTAAAAAGAACAATGAAAAAAATCTTGAATTCAATTGAAAGTTGATTGTAATTTAAACAAAATTTTCAATTTGCAAGATACACTATACAAGTTCTATAAACTTTATGCTCAACGCTCGCTGTTCTCTTTTTACAAACTCACAAACTGGAATCACAAACTCACAAACATTCATTTGGAGCTCACCTTTCGAGGGCTCAGTCATCAACTGATTGAGCACAACCTCAAATTAGAGAAACCGAAAAAAGAGAATAATGAACAAAATATCAAACTCAAGTGTATACTAATATATTAATATAAGTAAATATTGCAAAGGTAAATAAGTAAATACTCATAGTTATTAAAAACCCCCAATGACAAAAATTTCATAGTTATTAAAAAATCTAGGAGACAATAATTTTATATTTATAGCAAAGATGTACATACAGACATTTTTTCAAAATTTCTAATAAACATAAAATTAAGATTCATAACCAACAATGTTATATTTTGGCTGTACATCATAACCACAGCTGTCTATGGCTACCTCTGGATGCCAATTAAATTAATGTACAAGAAAACTAAATTCATAACATAATTTCGATATAACAAAAATGTGCTCTCTTTGTACATTCTTAGACTTTTGACTCTCGTTGCCGAGCAAGAAAAGAAGTAAAAATGTCCCTCCCATGTTTTTACATATCTCTATATTTTCTTGAATCCTATTTAGCTCTTTTAATTCAATTGCTTCTGTCATGCTCAAGGACATCATTGGCCGCTAGTTCCTTGAGACCTGACTTCTACCTTTTCCACAAAGTCGGGTTTGCCGCACATTTTTAAGAAATCCTTGTAAATAAGTTTTTGTTTATTGTAGGTACAAAAAAAATTATATCTCACGAGAAAAGAAATAAAAACATATAAGTTTCCTATTAGGTAAGAAACGATAGAGCTACATTTATTAAAAATGATAGAATTGAAGCTAAAACCACTATGTAGCAGCCCAATATACAGAACGTGAATTAGGAAAAAAAAGATAAAAAAGATAATGTCACAAGTTAATACCAAAACAACTCTCCTTGGTTATGTGGGTTAGCAGATTCAAAAATGTTTCTCTCCTACATCAAACCGGTAAATTAGAAACTCTGGAATAATAAACCTATGGGACATGTTAGACACAACGGAAAAAAAACTCCACATTAGTTCTTTTATTTTTTACCAAAAATAGTGGGAGACTTCCCCACAGAAAGCAATCAAACAAATCCTTGTCATGTTTCCGGGAACTAACAGCAACCTTTTATTTTTTCCAATGCTCTAGGTAAAAGTTGGAGCAAATGATTTCTCTAAAAGAATGATAAAGGATTACAATGTTTTTATATCCCCAATGTTTGACTAAAATCTTGCCCAAAACAACATCTAAACCTATATGGAGGGAGTATGTTATTATTATTACAAATTCACAAAGATCTAGATTTCTCTAAAATAACAAGCATAAAGATCAAGATGAAATACCTATTGAATATAATATATTTCAGCAGCCGACAACCCAGCTAATAGCATAAAACTGCATTAAAAAACAAAAGATATCCACAGCAAACTTGCCACTGATGAGCAAATAAAGTAAACAATATGATTTACCAGAGACATTGTTCCCAAACAGGTATTACCTAAAATCATAAAGTGGCAGATTTGTTACAATTTTAGTTGATCATGTTGGAGGATACCCTTAGTCAGATTGGAAGGCATATGGCTAGATTGCTGCTCAACTGAAGAAGACGAACAGCTGAAACCTGCTCTTCTTCTAGTGCTGAAACAGAAAGGGTCAACTAAGAGAAACAACAACACCATGGCTACATCAAGGAGACTTAGCATAAACACAAGTAAAAGAATAGTTGTTCTTACACTTTGGATAATCACCAATGCATTTACATAATAGTATATATAGCTTTCCAAAGTGGACAAAAAAGTTTCAGGCAAGTTAACCGACCTCCCAATAGATGAGGAGTACAGAGCGATGGTCTGAAACTATCGAAAGAACAAATCAGGTCCAATTCAGTAGCGATAATTTGTTCTTTACCAATAAATTGAATCATAAATGTTGAAGACCTACGTCCTGCCCTATTAACACTAACAGTGTGTGCTTCAAAGGCAAGGAATGCAGAGACTTTCTAAAACTTTATGATACATCTCATCAAACAACAATCAGGAATGAGCGATGAGCACTAACCACAACTGAATCTGTGCATACGCCCTTTTCTATCCTCAACTTTAAAACAACATGAACTATTGACATGAGGGGGATGTACTCCTATATGTTTCCCGTCGGCACTATCTGATGCCACCATTCGAGACTCATCGCTGCACAGGTTTAAGAAAATACTAAGAAAAAAAACGGACATTTTCCAGGAAAGCAAGGAAAAGGGGGAGTAGAGGAGGATCAACCTACGAGCATCAAATTCCTCTGCAGGATGCATGGCAACAGCAGATTCCCAAAACTTCTGCATCATACTATTTGCCACATCATTTGCTCCAGAGGAGCCCTCAACCTAATGAAAACAGAACATAAGGATTACGTAGATAGAACAAATAAAGTGGCTGCTTATACAAAGTAGAAGCTTATCAAAGCACTTCAGATCAAGTATAACAAAAAAAATGCTTGGATCCTGCCCAATCAAGTTTAGCAATGTGGCCCTAAAAAATTAAGTTTAGCAATGTATCTTCTATCTAGAACTCAGACTGAACAAAAAAGCATGGCAAGCTAGTTTTCTCTCTTGACTATGCCTGCATGACATACATCTCAGGTAAAAAAGTGGCTTGTAAATGTCTGGAATATCAAAAAAGGTTTCTTGTTATGAATAGTTAAAATAACCTTAAAAGCCTGTGCCTATGGTATGGACTTTGGAATATAAAAAAAGAGAAACTATTATTCTGCAGTACCAAACACTTGAGTAAACCAGTCAAGAGAGCCACTGCCTTTGAAACAAATGCATAGTTCAAATTGGCATATACGATTTAGAATAATGCATGTTGGCAGATCGAGTCTTTAGCTTGTGCCTAAACTATAACCATAGTAAAAGCATGCCCAAGAAATTAAATAGGTACAGCAGGAGAAGCCGAACATTGATC
Source organism: Echinochloa crus-galli (assembly GCA_900205405.1). Classification (NCBI taxonomy): domain Eukaryota; kingdom Viridiplantae; phylum Streptophyta; class Magnoliopsida; order Poales; family Poaceae; genus Echinochloa; species Echinochloa crus-galli. Next base: position 196,391 of record OAMR01001039.1, read on the forward strand.
TTGTGCCTAAACTATAACCATAGTAAAAGCATGCCCAAGAAATTAAATAGGTACAGCAGGAGAAGCCGAACATTGATGGAAAATAGTAAAGAGTCAATCAGGGCAAAAGCACCTTCACTGTTTCCACCTCCCAGATACCCCAAGGTAATAAAGATAAGAATCACACAGAAGGAAATTTTGTATCTTGCCATTAATAGATTGACCTAACCAATTTCTTGGCAAGGTCTGCATCATATTTACAATTTCCTATAACCATTGAAAAGACTGCATTAGAAAACCCATATATTCATATGAAGTTCCAAAGAGCTAACACTTTTCAGCAAATAGGATAATTGGTTGGTTCTACACCGTCTAAAAATTAATTTGCATCTGGATTCTGTATAAATACAGAGAAATAAAAATGTGTGGAGAAGAAGTAGCTATCGAACTAATTGTATATTCCATGGGTGAGGAAGGACTCAAGAGTTTTTATGTTCTGTCCAAACACAAATTGAGCTATGTTCTATAGGATAATGACAGGTAAAACTGATGACAAAAACATAGCTAAGAAATGATGATAGGAAATTTTTGGTGCAACTTATGAAGAAAACACACCTCTTGTACCTAGAACAAATGAAAATTTTAAAGACAAAAATAAATTCACCTTAACCACTTAACTTTCTAGAACCTTAATTAGAAATCCAGACCCACCAGTGAATTGATAAATGGCCACGGAATTGACCATCCTACTGCCCCAATTGACACCATATTGAACATCCCCAAAGGCCATTATGTACCAGCCAGCATGCCAACCGACTGTATCATTAAAAGCTGTTGAAAGAAAAGTTTGCATTATTTAAAAATCCTGGCATTCTGTCAACAGAAAAAAGAGATAAAATAAACTTAACAATGGAGTTTACCATAAGAAATTAGAAATGTTTTCAATAGAAAGATATCAAAATTGGAATAACCTAACTATCAGTTGCCTACCTCTCCATGGCCTTGGTCAACTGAGACATGACATCTTCACCAACCTGTAGATTCAGAGGCAATCAAATATCAAAATCAAACAATTGTTTTATTATAGGACACTTGAAAACCAACACAGATAACATTCAATAGAAACACATAATATTCTTATGGAGTCTAAGAAATGTACTTGCTTTACCAAAAAAAAATAAAGAAATATCCTTCCAAGACACTTAATTTACCTTCAGACAAACATGTTTGTTTGGTTTGATAAACACAATCAGATGGTTCTCCAGAACTGCAAAGAAGTCGAAAAAAAATTAATCTACATATAGGTTATGAATGCCGAAGTCCGAAAAAAAACAAAGTCTAAATTACAGGAATTAACCTTTTCTTGGTCGTTGCAATATCCTCTTATCCTTCCAGACATATACAATAGTTTCCATTTTTTCTGCAATACAAAATCATAATATTCAGAATTTCTTGCTTAAGACGATATCTATTTGTTCATGTGTTCAGGGATATCCTTAAGGAACAATCCGGAAAGGTAGTATCAGGTAAGAATAGCAGGGCCAAGATAACGTGAGAATAAGTTGAATGCATACATGGAGAAACTACAATTATTACTGTCCCTAGAGAGGGAAAAAAACACAAAGAGAACAGAAGTGTAGCTGCAGGAAATTGATGGGTGGGGAATGAGCAGATGCATTTTCTTTTGCTTTCCAAATGGAAGAAAAAGTATGCTCATGGATTTGATGTGTATAAAAATGGAGCTAAAACTTCAATTCTAGTATGAGTCTTTTGGACAGACACCACGGTCTAGTCCCATTGCATACAAATTCTATCAACTATTTATTGTTTTCGCTAACAACTGTGTCACTTTGACAAAGGCAAGGCACTTGAATTTGTAATCTGGAAGCTAAGCTATATATTTATTCCAAGATACAACTTTGCCGAATCTTTTTACCAGAATTTCATTGAAGGCAAAAAGATTCATACTACTCTGTTTTGCAACATTGCAAGGTAAACTTCCAAATCATTAATAGAGCATATGCAAAAGTTGTAGGACTTATCTAAATTAAATTAAAAGAGGGAAAAGGTGTATTAGTGTACAACCAAATATCTAATGTTTGTTTTTGACAATAATTTGAAATCTAGGTTGCTGCAGAACGAGACAGAGTTTGATTAGGAATGTACCAGATCTCTATTATATTAGGAACACAATAAGCCATTCCCCTTGGCAAACACATCTCTTTCCACAGCCATTGCGCTACAAAAATCTGCTCTTCCGTTGGACACCCGCTCCACTGGAGAAATCCAAAAACATAACCCTAGAACCGGTAGGGGACAAATCAGCATATAAAATATGATACTCATGCATAGCAATAATAGATAGGAACAGGACTGAAAAAATTAAATAAAGGTCAACCTAAGTCACTGTCTAGTACTCGATTAGCTAAGCAGAAAGGTGAAACAACAAGCAAATGTAAATGGCACTGTCAAATGACAGACACGGTATGCTTAAGAACTGGTGACCCAGCGCTTCATTGCCAACCAATCGGGTAACAGAGCAATCTGCCAAAGGGAAAAAAGATTAGAAAATACATTCAATTAGCAGCCCCACCACGCTTGCGGCGACACAAAATCCGCCAGAATCTACACGCACACGAGCAATCCCCATCGCGGAAAAATGGTGATTTGTATTCGATGGCTCACGGGGGAGAAACAAGCAAAGAAAAGAAGCTCACCCAGTGCATCCAACCTCACCGGCCGGCAAGCCCACCCCGTGCAACCTTGCTCCGGCCTCCGGCCTCCGGCCACTTGAACCGCCGCACGGCCACGCCGCAAGCCGGTCCACCCAGGTCGCCCTGTCGATGTTGCTATCGAGGGCCTGTCGACCCCGCGCGATGTCGGATGTGTGTGAACGGCGGCAGCGGGGGCGGCAGAAGCTTTTTCGACAATCCCGCTCGATCTCGGACGTGTGTGAACAGCGGCGGCGGCTGCTGCTGCTGCTCAACAAATTCAAGCAACATCAGAACAAAATCTCTTCACCGACGAGCGAGAACAGACGACGGACGGAAGATTAGGACATCGGCGGCAAGCATTGCGGTTGAGGGGAGGCGAAACGGTTACCTGGAAGCAGATGGAGCAGTCATCAAGGTCAGCGCGCAGGTAGTCGGCGCGGCGGCGCAGCTTCCTGAGGTCGATGTCCGGGTGCGGGTACAGCCCTGCGGCCGCGTGTACCGGTCCTCCACCATCGGCCGCCTCCCACCGACCCGGTTCCCCATCCGTCCATGGCACTGCAATGACATGCGGCCGACGATGCGAGGAGGCGCAGGTCGTCAACGGCGCGGAGGAAGCGGTCCGCCTAGGTCTTGTCCCCGGCGCCATCGAAAAGGATCGGCTCGTCCGAGGCGGCGGCGACAGGCCTCCCAGCATTTGGTCGAGGAAGTCGTCGTGGACGCTGTGTCGGCGACCGCGCGGAGGTCGTCGAGGGAGATCTGGCCGGTAGCGGCCATGGCCTGCATTTCCAGCGTCGTGCGCGGCTGTCGACGGCGGACCGCGGCGGCGGCGGGCGGGTGCTGCCGGTGGGGGAGGGAATGGCGCCCCGGCTGGGAAGGGTTGGGGCGCCGCGAGGAGATGGGAGGGGCGGCGGCGGGCGAGCGGGAGAAATTTGGTATTTGGCCATTATCAAAGTTGGGCTTCGCTACTTTTGGCTTCGCTACTTTGCCATTATCAAAACATGTCAATCTGCCACAATGCCTTCGCTTCCGAAATTGCCCCTGAAGCCTCCTCGCGCCGCCCGTAAGCCGCCGACGGCTCCTCACCGCGTACTCGCCGCCGGCGTCTCTTTCCCGCACCACCCGCAGCAAGCCGGCGGCCTCATCCTATTCCTCCTCGCGCCTCCCAGCACCGCCAGCTCCCGTGACGGGCAGCCGAGGCGACGACGACCTCACCACGGTGCCGTTGGCGGACGCGACGGCAAGCGCGCAGCCGCCGCCCGCCGGAGCCGGACACGGAGAGCGTGGCGCCGGCAGGGAGAAGAAGCCGAGCGCCCCGGCGTCTCTTTCCCGCACCACCCGCAGCAAGCCGGCGGCCTCATCCTATTCCTCCTCGCGCCTCCCAGCGCCGCCAGCTCCCGCGACGGGTAGCCGAGGCGACGACGACCTCACCACGGTGCCGTTGGCGGACGCGACGGCAAGCGCGCAGCCGCCGCCCGCCGGAGCCGGACACGGAGAGCGTGGCGCCGGCAGGGAGAAGAAGCCGAGCGCCAAGGAAGACGACGACGCTGCGCGGGCGCTTGAGGCGGCGTCCGGGGCGGGAGAGCGGGACTACACGCCGCCGCCAAACTAACCGCCCCTGCTCCCATTCTCCCTCCTCGCAGCTGGCGCATCTGCCGCGTCCCATGGTCGGCGGACGCGGAGGGGAGCTCGGCGGCGGACGGGAAGCTCCAAGCGGCGGCGGAGCCCTAGCTCCTAGCGGCGACCTCGAATCAGTCGAGGGGACAAGCCGGCCGGGAGAGGGAGCAGCGCTCCGACGGCGGAGCAACACCAGGCGGGCGGGAGGCGGCGGAGGAGCTCGTCCTCCCCATCTCCGGCGGCAGGCCGGTCTCTGCGAGCGGGACCGCCGGCGGAGCTCTCCAGCCTGTCCGCGAGCAACACCAGGAGCGCGGACCTTCGATTTACTTGCAGGCGCAGAACGGAGGGGCGGCGGAGCTCGGGAGGGGAGGCGGCGGAGATGGAGACAGAGGTGCTGAGGGAGGGAGGAGTGGTCGAGAGTTGAGGAAGAAGAAGAGGTGAGGGCATTATGGTCACAAAAGGCATTCTAGCAGTTCATTCGTGTTTGAGAATGGTAATTTAGCGAAGCCATTTTGCAGGATGGCATAAGAGCGAAACTCACTTTTGATGATGGCATTATTACAAATTTCTCGGGCGAGCGGATAGGGAGGGGCGTTGCCGAGAAGGAAAGGAGAGGAGAGAGAGATGCGTGATTGATGGGAGCGGGTACGTGGGTCCGCGTGGGATAGGATGGTGAAAAAAGTTTTGGGTTTAGAGGGGAAAATCAACACAGGAATGTCCCTCCCCCTCCCCTTTGTTGTGTTTGTTGTGATTTTGTTGCGATGTTTTCCTTCTAGGTGGTTGCGATGTTTTCCTTCCAGATGGGTCCTCTGTGATGGGGTATAGGTGGGGGTGGGTCTTTTGTTGGTGAGAAATGGTTTCAAATCTAATTCTCTATAGATGAACACATCATTCCGTTTGGCACACAAAATACTAAAGATTTTATTGAAAAATTACAGCAGCTTTGCTAAACAAACACTAATAGAAAAAAGAGTATAATAAAAAAGGAGTATAGATATGGCAGTTCTTAGGTTTAATCCCACAACGGAAATTGATGATGGGGGAGCACAACATATAAGACGAGGGTAGTCCTCACCTATCAGGCTAGTCTTTTGGGTTAAGTTAGGCCTGAGCTTTGTTGGTTGTTGCTCCATTGGACCTGGGTTTAATGTTGCGCTGGCCCGTGGGTGCAGCAGCACGGGCCGAATCCCGCTGCACGTTTATAACAGCAGACATAACCTGCATGATTAGATTGAAAATGGCATAACCTTCGGTGACTTTATGAAGAAAAACGCGGACACTGTAGCACTTTTCGTTTGTTTGTGGTAAACATTGTCCTATCATGACCTAACTAGGCTTAAAAGATTCGTCTCGTCGTGTACATCAAAACCATCCAACTAGTTTTTTTTATTTATCCACGTTTAGTTCTCCATGCATGAGGAGATAGATTTGATGTGATAGGTGAATAGTGAAGTTTTGAGAGAGAATTTTTGAAAGTTTGGTGATGGGATGGGGAACTAAACAGGGCCAATGAGACAAAGGACTAAAAGGAATTGTGGGTCAGGGCTCAGGGGAACTAGACTAGGGAAAACATGGATCTCTGTAGGACTGCCTTTTAGTTTTAGGAGGCATGGCGCGCTTCGCCGCACCCGCAAAGACAATTGGCTCGCGTGATGTACACAAAGAGCTCATGTGATCATGTCCAACTTTTGAACACTCCTAAAAGCGATAATATAATTATATAAAGATGACATACAAAGATATAGACGAGAAGCAAAGCACGAGAAGCAAATCAGAGGTTGTTGGGCCCCGCTATTCTGGTCCATCTCATGGTACAGGCCCAGTATCTAGATGGATCTCAAACCCTACAAAGAAAACGTGGGCTGGGGAGTTGGGTCGCCGCTTGAACTGATGAAGGCCCAACCCAATCCACGTATGGAAACATGTCCCGCCCTTTGTGTTATCTGTTCGGCTGTTACCCAATTCTTCGTCTTCCCCAATCCTGAAATCTAGGGTTCACACACCGCGAGCGATGTCGGAGCGCCGCAGGTCTCTCATTACCTATGTCAACAGCGGTGTCGCCGAGGCCCGCAGCAGATCCATCCCCCCTCTCGCGGAAGCCGTCAACTCCCCGCTGCCTCCGCATATGACGCCGGAGCTGATTCCTTCGACGGGGATCTGGCCACCGGAGCAGAGGTCGCGCGACCTCGTTGTGGGCTCGATCAAGATGTTGCTGGTAGGCCCCAGTATGTTCACCCAGCGCTACGGCTCCGTGCCGGAGCACGAGGCCGAGGTCGCGGCCCCCACCATCGAGGCCGACTCCTACGCCGCCACCTTGGAGTACGCCTCCGGCGCGACCCTCGCCAACACCCGGGAGCGGTTCGAGGTCTTGCGGGCGTACGCAAAGATGTATGTCTTGCGCACCCAGGATTTCTTGGAGTCCCGAGCTCCGCCTCCTGCCGCTTCCGGGGTAGCTCCGCCTCCTGCCGCTTCCGGGGCCTTGCAGAGATGGGGGGACTCGTCGGCGACTGCTCCGCGTTCTGCCGCCTCCGGGGCTGTGCAGGATCCGGGGGATGCGTCATAGCGACTGCCCCGCCTCCTCCCGTCTCCGGATCCCTGCAACATCCGGGGTACACTCCTGCCGCTTCCGAGTAGGGCGTCGCCGACGGGGAATTGCAGTTATTTGTTGGGGTCTCGTTGAAATTTGGTTTCGTCCTACATCTATGGTTGGTACTATCTGCTCTCGGTTAGTGATTCGCGTGAGAACTTATGATGGCTATTAGAGATTTGCGTGAGAATTTATGTCGGTTATTAGAGATTCGCGTGGGTGAACTTATATATGTTCGTTTCTGAATCATATATATATATATATATACATATATATATGTATGTATGTATGTATATATATCAAGCAAGCTATTAACGTTTCATCCTTGCCATTGCATGTTTGCATAAGCAATAAGCATACTTGTTCTTTAATTCTGTTTTTCTGGTTGCACTGCATTTAATATTATTTTGTTTTTGTATGTTACTGCTTAGTGTTTATTATTGTTTTACCATGTCGACCCAAGGGAGTATAATACTGTGTTAGCTTAGAATGAGTCTATTTTCTTGCAAAAAGAAAAATGCTGGTTTGCTTGCAACAATCTGGAATTTTAGACATAAAACTGAACTCAGCAAGGTCAACAATCTGGTTTGCTGGCTTTATGCTTTCTGCTATATGCTATCTGGGGACTGGGGCGGCACCTACAGTTTACAAGAGTGAGAACTGTTTGATTGGTTGATTAATTAGGGGAGTTTTAGAGTTCGAAAGCAATAGTTAAGTGTTATTTCCTCAAACATCTAAACAAGGAAGTTTTAGAATTCTAGAGCTACATTACATGTGCTCTTACAGGACAAACAAAATACAATGGGTATGCAGGCTGTGGACTACTATATTACCTGTTCAAGTTGGGGTTTACGATGTTTTTTAAACAGTTCAGGCTTTCATGTTTTACTATTGTTGACGCCAGAATTTGGTAAAATCCCATGTCACGTTGAGTAGTGAATTTGGCAGCAATTGATAAGATCGGTCGAGCAAGACAATATGTGTAGAATGCTACACATGCATGCAAAGAAGATTGAAATAAAGATGACCCATTAGTTTAATGAAGCAAATCGCGGCGACGGCAATCGACCGAAAGATTCACGAACATGGCTTTTAAAAAAGGGAGGTAACAGAATAAAGAAAGGCAAAGATGCAGGCCAGCACGTGTATGCCAAGATGATTTGATTAAAATAAAAGGAAGTTTCCGTATACAAAAATGTCCATGACTTATGCAGTTTGGTATATTCACGTACAAGTTGGACACGGAAGCTTCACGAGAAGGATTCTGCGGGAAGGAAGACAGGGTCAATGTATCTTATTATTCCTTTTTTATTAGTTAAAGTAGTCAATTTGTGATTCATTGTAAGTTTTGTTCACCACTGGATCAATCAAACAATTATTTTATCAAGTACCATTACTTTTCTATACTGGCGACTTCGCCTTAGATTAAGTAGTTCAACGAGTTCTTTCAAATATTCGCAGGGCTACATTGCTTCGATCTGGCTGGAGGCGGTTCGGCCGAAGGGGTCCAGATCGGGCGAACTGGGTCTGGCCTCTGTTTGCACTCCGCTGCACCGCCTTTGGTCGTGCACGTCTTGGCTTGTCTCCATTCGGTGAATTTCTGATGTTGTGGCCCAAGGTTGAGGTAGTATCGATCCACGTATCCTGCATCATCATCGTTTGTTCACCATTGACATGGATCTCGTGTATGCGACCTTTCGCCTGTGTTTTGTATATCTCCCTGAACCCGCAATTGTATCAATTCATTTCTCAGTCCGAGGCGAATCCAGCAATGTCCCAAGTCCCAGGCGAGTCCGTCAAGACCAAGCATAATCCGAAGTTGCTACTGGTGCGTCCTCGAATAAGAAAGGACAACAACAAAGCGATCAGCATATATCCTCTTTGCTGTTTGTGAGAGAGAGGTGGATTTTGGATTGGTGGCTCCTGCTGCAACGCTAAAGGCTTGGATTGAGAACGGGGAAGAAACGGGCACGGTGAGACAGAGGATAATACTGACGCTCCGTCTCTCAGCCTCAGCCGACGTATCAGCGCAAGCACAGCACTCAGCGTGCCCTTCCCTCCTCTTCGCCGATGGGCTACCACATGTCGAGCCGCCGTATGTGGTGATGTTACGGGTCAGCAGCGCATATGGCCAGCGAGATCGAGCAGTTCTGATACTCGATAGTTCTTGCCTTCTTGGTCCTCGTGTGCATCTTAAAGTCTGTTTCCATCTGCATAGCCTTTTTTTTCTGCATCCACGTAAACAATTTTCATTAGATTGCTCGATGCATTTTTTTTTGGAAGGAGACAAGTGGAGGTATTGTATATCTTCAATTCGTAAGAGATCATCACAACATACTATGAACTTAAAGATGCATGAGTGCATAAATCTCAACTTGAGAAAGTCGAAGATGGTGGCCACTTGTTTTTCAAATGCAAATGTGTGAAACCGGTTTCCCTGATGCCAAGCACAATAGTTGCCGACAAACAAGCTTCCGACTCTGCCTGTAGGCTGTAGCACATCCAATAGGTAAATACAAGTATAATTTACCAAAGTATTCCTTTCATTTTAAATTATAGTTCTTTTGATTTTTTTACTCTAAATTTGACCGCTCGTTTTATTTAAAATTTTATATAAATTATTATATTTTTTTATGGTGTCTTGTTTTATTAATAAAAATCTTAAAAAATACCTTAAATTTTACTATACTAGCAAAATACCCGTGCGTTGCTACGGCACAATATAAATATATATTGTGTCGTGTGTTTTTAAACTCTGTAGGTCTTTTAGTTATGTTATTTTACTTAAGTATAATTGTCTCTCTTATCTTCTTTTATTTTGGCAAGAGAGTTTAACAGAAAAATAATTACAACCATATTTTATTATAGAAAATGATTTTCCTCTTATTTTAATATATCTAATGTAAGTTGTGAGGATTTCGTTTTACACGTGGCTCTATGAGTTGATGTTGCTTATCGCCAACTCACAATAGGGCTTTGTCCGGTGATCCAAACTAACAATAGGTGTAAAACCAGCACCAGCATAATAGCACACAGAGACTCGGGAAATATGTGTGTGAGAGGGAGGGGAGTAAGAAAGCGAGCGCTTGGAACGGTGCTAGCGCGGTAATTTTTTCTTCGTTCATCGAGTAGGATATTATTTCCGGTAGCTGAGTAGCTCCAAACCATCATGTTAGAGGAGATCTAAGGTAGAGTCACTCAATTGCTTCCTACGGACCAATCGCCATACACATTTTGTGTATTTGACAAGCATAGCTCTCTCATATCAAGCCATACGATTCAACTTTGATTTAGTTTGGGAAGGCAACACATTTATCCTATAGGATAGATGGAGTTTGCACAATGCACGGTCGGAGGACGCATGCATGTGATGCCTCGCAAGCCCAAGTTTATAGCTCACGTGATGGAAATAGCATATATAACCTCATCCTAATACCATTTCTGCACGTGAGCTGCAGGATGTTTGGATTCACATTATTTTACCGGCCTCTCTCGTTCATCGCTGTTGTTGAGGTTGCTAAATTACTCACTGGCCTACCGTTGGCCCGGTCGATGTTGCACAGGCAGGGACAGCCGAGGAGGAGCATGCGAGCTCGGCCAGTAGCCAGCCACGAAGAAGCCATCGTGTGCGGAGAAGCATTGGCACTTACACGCAGGAGCTGCTGTCGCACAGCCCGTGCAGCTTCCTGATCGATTTCCTCTTATCTCTTCTCTCGGGACTCTTGAAGTTTTCCGTTTCTGATCCGAGGCGGGTGTAGATAGGCTACGGACCACTGGACGAGAAACAACAGGGTTGAGACGACGGACGGCAGACGCGGACGACGCTGATAGGAAGAGGCGGGGATCTATGGGCTTTTTTGAAAAAAATAATATTTAATAAAAGAATTACGGGTTAATTAATAAAACTTTAGGGTCATTATTGTAAATTTACGACGTACCGCTGAATCAATCTTTACTTTATAATTAGAAATAGATTTATACAAATTTTTTGAATAAGACGAGTTTGGCACTTATGATAAAAAAAGTTAAACGACCTACGTTCTCGAGCAGAGGTAGTACGTGGTTAATGTCGTGGGCCTCTCTTCTTTTCTTTTTTTCGCCACAATATATCGTTATTATGTTTCTATAATCAAAAAGGGTTGTATTGTCTATTTGAGATCATCCAAAAGGTGAGTTTCACGGGCACCTCCTCGACGGTGAGCGTGATCTTGAAAAACGAAGGGGATTCTGTTGATTGCTGATGCTGCGGTGGGAGTTTTGTTTGTTGGGAATTTGGGATCATTGTCCATGCTAGTCCAAAGGAACGGCAGATGCGAATGTACTAGCAGGCCACATATGAGTATATGACTGCACAAAAGACCTATGGTCTCATGTCGACAAGGGCCCATAGTCGGTCAGTCAGTCACACAACCGCCATCTCTTTTTCCTTTTTGATGCTCACACCCGAAAAATCAACGTGTGACCCGGCTATTGTGTGTGACTCTATCGCTGCCCTTGGTTCGTGTCGAGATCCGTGTCATTTTATCTCATACTCATGTATTTCCAGTGTATATGTTTTATTTTCTATCGGTATATAACTGTGGCTCAAGAATCTTTCTGACATAAAGTTTCTGGTTGCTCTGCTCGAGGACGTGCAAGTGGACCGAAGTGGATGAGTACGGCGCTGGGGAATCGAGTGGATGACTGCGCCGCTTTTTTTATATAATATTGAACGTGTGGTGGGGAAGAGGCCAGAACGATGCTACAGGACATAAAGCTGAACGGCTCGGTGATCGAGGCATTGTTTAAAGGTTGACGCCGCTCAGGTTGTACATCGTCTCTGCCAATCTTATCTGTACCCGTTAAAGATTGGATACACCTTCACGATATGAGGGTACATATTGATACGCCTAACATATGTATATATAACTGAGTGTTTGTTTTATTCTCAACTAAAATAAGTCACTGTATCAGTGCCTACTCGGAATGGGTACCGGTACTAACTAAAATTAAGTACAGATAGTTTTTTGGAGATGATTATGTACAGTGATCAAAGGGCACATTTTGTATTAATCTTACTAGCTATTTATCCTACTAAGCAGTGGTTTGTATTAATTTATGCATATCCAACCGGCACAATCTAACAACAGAAAGCCAACTGCAGCTCCTATACATGATTGTGCCGAGAAACGATATGATTTATCTGATGTGAAAAAAAATGATTGGAAGAACATATGCTTGACCAACAAAAAAAGGAGTACATATAATGTACAAAACTAGTATTAACATTATAAAAAAATTTGTGAATTATATTCTTATGTGGCTCTCAATACATTCAAAATAAAATAATGCTCAAGATTTCTATAATAAGTCAAATATAATTTCTAACATAAAGAAATCAACATATAAATGAATCGTATATACCTAAAGTATCCAATAGTACAGAACACATGGATCAATCGCATGAATGAGAGGTACATAAAATTTTTCAAACAAACAACCTTATCAACTCAATCAGCCATCTCCTCGAGCACTCGCACAGCAGGCCGGAGTAGCTCCATCGTTGGGTCATGAAGTTGACCGAGCTTCCACAGGAGATGCTCTGCAAGTTGCGGCGCGGGGCACCGTCGTGGCCTTGGACGGGGCCAGGAGCTTCGGCTTGTTCTTGGACCCCGGCGGCCGCACCTGCCTCCGCTTCCCCGTCTGAACGCTCGCCCCGTCACCGCCCCTCGAGCCCGACGCCAGCGGGCCGAGGGAGAGCCTGTCTCTTATACACACGTCGCAGCAGTCGCGGACTCGCGCGCGGTCCGGGGACTCGGAGCCCGTCAGGCCGAGGCGGAGCGTGAGGTGCGGCGCCGGCGAGGAGGAAGACGACGAGGCGGAGGTTCGCGTCGGCAGCGCCGCGGCGCCGGCGGAGAGGCCGATGTAGTCGTGGGGCTCGAGGGGGCGGCGACCTCACACAACGAAGCGCGGCTGTCGGTGCCTTCCTCGTCGTCGTCGCAGCTGACGCCGTCCGCGTAGATGTACCTCGACACCTCGTACCCCGCGCCGCCGCCGGAGACTGGCCCCCGCCCCTGTCGCCGCCCGCCACTGCCCCTGCGGGTACGACAGTCGCGGGTACGCGCCGCCGCCGGATCTTGATTTGCCGCTGCCGCCGTCGTAGCCGTCGTCGTCGCCGCCACCGCCTTCGTCGCCGCCGTCGATGCCGCCGCCGCCGCCGTCGCCGCCGTCGATGCTGCCGCCGCCGTTGTCGATGCCGGCGTGCTCCTCAAAGGCGGCGCGAAGGTGGCCGCCGAGGCTGCCCCAGGCCTAGCGGAGCGGGCATGGGCATGTCGCTGGCTGTGACGGGTGGCCGAAGAAGGGGCCGGCGAGCATGGCCCCCGCCGCGGGCCATCTTGCTGCGGTCGGTGGTCGGCGGCGGCGGGGAGAGATGTTGGGTGGAGAGAGAGAGGAGAGAGAAGATGAATCGTTCAAATAATTTTGAAATGAGGTCAGAGACGAGGGTGTTGTTATTATATCCATCTTACCCAACGGCTACATACAGTAGAATACATGTCAGACCCACTCGATTCAAAACCTTGGTACATAAATCGATGTCAGACAGAATATAAAATGTAATGTATTCCTAACGTATACATAACACGTCAGTACAGAAAGAAGTGGCTTAATACGCTGGCACTGACACGGACTCGGATCTCGAAATGCCAAACAATACAACAATGGAGGTACATGATAGAATCTATCCTAGTACTATAGTACTATAAATCTTCATTCATAAGTTTGCATACCTCAAAAGAAACTGAGAGTTGAGTTCAGACTTCATAGCAACAAAGGGTGCATGCTTCGGAGTAAAATTAGCAGGGTAATCAGCAGAAGCAACCCAAAAGCTTGGAAGGTAAAGGCAGTGTTCACTTCAAAAAGATCTCCCAAAATTTTCTCTCTCCAAACTTTACTATTCACTATCACATCAAATCTCTCTCCTCATGCATGGAGCACTAAACATAGGTAAATAAAAAAACTAATTGCATAGTTTTGATGTACACGACGAGACGAATCTTTTGAGCCTAATTAGATTATGGTAGGACAATGTTTACCACAAACAAACAAAAAGTGATACAGTACGCTGCAGTGTTAAATATGATATTTTCATCCAATTTTCACCCCCTCATTTAGAAAGTTAACACCCCCAAGGATGGAGGGGCTCAAGTAAATAAAAGATACAGGCAAAATATACTGGAAGGAAACCAATCAAACGCAGAATTGGACGGCCTCCTCCCCCTACTAATCACACCCTCAGTGATTCTTTGCTTGGTTGCACGTACTCCCTCCGTTCTAAAAAACCTGACGTTTAGGACAGCGACACGGTCTTCAAAATACAACTTTGACCTCTTGTTATTATAAAAATATTTATCAAAGAGTGATATATGTAT
>OAMR01001039.1:210755-227187 GCA_900205405.1 Echinochloa crus-galli
CTGCCCCAGGCCTGGCGGAGCGGGCACAGGCGTGTCGCCGGCTGCGACGGGTGGCCGAAGAAGGGGCCGGCGGCGGCGAGGAGAGATGTTGGGTGGAGAGAGAGTGGAGAGAGAGGAGAGAGAAGATGAATGATTCAAATAATTTTGAAATGAGCTCACAGACCAGGGTATTGTTATTATATTCACTTACTCAACAGCTACATACAGTAGAATACATGTCGGATCCACTCGATTCGAAACCTCGGTACATAAATCGATGTCAGACAGAATATAAAATGCAAATGTATTCCTACCGTATACAGAACACGTCGATACGCGAAGTGACTTAATACGCTGGCTCTGACATGGACTCGGATCTCGAAATGCCAAACAATACAGCAATGGAGGTACATGATAGAATCTATCCTAGTACTATAGTAATATAAATCTTCGTTCTGCTCACACCACCATCTCTTGTGGTCAGCCTGCGAGGTACTACTATGTATAAACTTTTCTGTCCAAGTGGATGCAAACTCAGCCGTATCTTCCAAGTTTGAGTCAACATGATGTAAGGGCATCCGGAGCGGATATGACCGAGATGGTCTTAAAGATGGGCCCACGGCCGGTTTTCTGATACGTTTTTTATATGGTTTTGTTAAAAACTCAAAAAATAAAGAAACATTTCCCTATCATCAAACAAAAAAAAACAAATATGAAATATTGGGCGGATAGAGGCAATCGATCGGGTTTCCCACGGCGGGTTAAGGTTAAGGCCGGGGCTGGTATGTATGAGGTCACCATCGGCCTTGAGTGGGACCATTCTTTCACATAGAAAAATCAGCCGATTACTCTGGCATCTCACCATCGCTTGATCCGTCGAGACCTCTCACGTCGCCAGCATCCTTCCGGTGATTTTTTTTATTGCTTGTGACCCAATCTTTACCTTCAGACATGGCCTTTGCATTTTTTTCGCTAGGATTGTTCTTACGATCGACCTTGTTATGTGTGATCGAGGTCGCTCTTAAAGGGCTTACGTTCATCCGTAGGAGTACATGGGAATTAATTGATGCTTATATCACATCCTCGTGATAACCGTCTCGAACTCTGGAGATGCCCATCACAGCAGAAGACATTGATCCAGCCTCCGGGGTGCGATATCGATGGGCGAGGCTGGAATATCCATGATGAACGTTGCACAACAGCATGCATGCAAGTAGCAAAACAGCATCCAACTACTTGATCTTGAGTCTACGGTTTATCATCCAAGTTGCCAAACTTAGGGTTGCGAGCAAATTAAAAAAAAAGAAGGGTCCTAGTGATGACTTGCGAGACCTCAGGGCCAGCATTTCCAGGCAACGTACTACAGTACTAAGCACGGAAGAGACTTGGTTATTCTTCATGGCCTAATTGAGACTTGAGAGTTAGAAGAAATAACCCATATTTACAAGACCATAGGGGTTGCTTAAACTCAACAATCATATAAACCAGCAAAAGTCGTGGTACTTCTGGACTAGTGTCCCCCATTGGCGAAAGACAATTCTGGCAATTACTTGGCTGCGTGAGATGTCTTCAAGCAGTTGATGGCCTCCCTGCATAACAAATTATAGCAATTACTAAAGCATTTTAAATGCAGAAGCACATGGCGCAGATAGAGATGCTCTAGTGTTTAAACAGGACACAATTTATCCAATTCACAGGATAAGTCACTGCGTATATGTTTTGGTATGATGAACTATGAAATTCATAAATACAATATGGTGTATGGAAGTCAGCATTATAAATACAATGCAGGCATATGTATCCTTGCAATCTATGCTTTCTGACCAAGAAAGGGGCTGAGTACAATACCATAATGCTTTCTCAATCTCAACATTTGCTGGGTCCAGTTTTAGACCATCAAGATATGCATCGCATGCCTTTTCGTAGTCCTGAAGACAGAAGAGTGGCTGCATTACTAGAAAAAAGGTTTTGGAGCAGCAAAATGGAAGAGCAACAGAAAATGATACATTCCATCTCACCTTAAGTACCATCTGAGCAGCTCCTTGCACGTAGCAGGCCTTTGCCCAGCCAGGGCGCTGCATCCTGCAAATTCCAGAATCACTCAGCGCGCGCTCTCCTTCGCCCATCTTAAGCCAGCAAAGGCATCTATTTGAGTACAAGGTAGAGTCATCAGGGCATTACTCTGCTGCCTGCATTAAAGAAAAAGAATACTGCATTTAGTTCTTACTGCACTTCTCTCGAGCAAGTACACAAATTTGGTAAGAAGTTCGTTTACTAGAGTTAGGGTGGTAATTATGGATGGCAACGGGGCGGGTTGGGGTGGGGCGGGGCCGGGGACCTGCTCCCTGTCCCCGCCTCGATCCCAGCCCCGGAGGCCCGGCGCCGAATACTAAAATGGGGCAAAAACGGCCCCCGTCCTTGAATCCGTCGGATCCCGACCCCCGTTGGAGCCCAGTCGGGTCCTCAAATTACACTTTACACGCGCAAACAAATGGCAACAAGATTGAATCGTATTACAAAAATCAAGCCATCAGTAAGCATCTGAACAGAAAGCATATGAATTAAGGACCACATTAGAGGAAACGTACTCCAAATTTCCACTTAACCAAAGCTGCAGCAAGGTTGTTACAGAAGCAAGCCAACAAGGCATGCATCGATACAGAGCAGGGCATATATTTGCGCTAGGTAATTAGAGCAAGAGAATTAATACAACAAATGGCACCCAGGTGCAAGGATTCACGGACACTAAGTTAATCTACCTGGGACGCCATCGCCACGTCACGCATCGGCAGCAACCGCGCACGTAGGTCCACTCTCCAGAAGCTTCGTCCAGAGTGGGACCACCTGGAGTTAAAGCCAGGCGAGGACGTCAACAACTTCGCCCTTCGCCTCTCCAGCTTGATGCAGCAGATGGCGCGGTATGGCGGCAATGACATCACCAATTAGAGCTATCGAGAAGCTCTTGTGTGTCGTCCCCAAGTACTCGTAGCTTGCCATATCCATTGAGACGCTGCTGGACTTCTCCGAGCCAAGAGGCGCAGCAGAAAGGGGAGTCTTCTTCCTCGGCAGACGACCGCAAGCGCAAGCCGCGCAAGTCGTCCAAGGTGTGAGGAGGCAGCACCGAGGGCTGTCGGCGAGCGTGACGCGGCACGAGACGACACGTGCTACAATTGTGGAAGGACTGGCCATTGGGTCAGGGACTGCAAGCAGCCATGGCGCGGCCAGGCTCACGTCAAGCGTGTTGAGGAGGACGAGGAGCCGACTCTATTCCTAGCTGATGGGACAATCGAGCTACTTCCTGCGGCACCGCCGTGACAGCTCTTATCCACCTTGACGAGCCGCATGCACACGTCTTCCTCCGTGATGCCAGTGATGTGGTGCCGCGCACCGTACCACATGACCGGGCGCCGCAATGAAGCAGAAGAACTCGACTTGGGAGGTGGCTGATCTCCCTCCCAGTCACAACAACCTGAAGGGGAAGGACTGCGTCCACCAACCGCCGGGATTCGTCACTCCCAACAAAGCGAGTAAGGATCTCCACCAGCACAAGGCCCTTCACAGCTTGCGGCAGGCACCGCGAACGCTGAAGACCATGGACTCCGACTACGGCAAACCTCCTTACAAGGTCATTCGGGAGCATCAACGGCCAAGACCCAAGACCAGCTCACTGATCTTCTGACCAAACTACCGGGGAGGGTCAAGTTTCAAGAGCAAGCAAGGATCGGCTTAATTCAAACTACCTCGAAGTAGCCACAGAAGACTTAGGGGAGATTTTCAGCATAAGTCTTTTGTGTGCGTGTATCTATTAGTATTAGTAGTTGGTGCATGTAATATATTTACAGCACCTAAGTCTTAAGTATGTCATTAGTTAAGAGTCAAGGGGGCTGGTTGAAAATCTGTCGTAGTGGCTATATATACCCCCAACCTGCCATGTACTGTTGCTGAGAAATGAGATATTCCTATTTGGGCTAACAGTATCTAACGAATAAATGAGATGCATGCTGATGTGTTATTAACATATATAGTCTTTGATGCCACATTTATAATTGATATTTTGTAGTCAACCAGCACAGTGATATTATGGTGAAGTTCTGTAGCATTGGTGATTTATCATAACAGCAAATGTTTCCATTAGCATCAATTGCAGGATGTAGTATCATTAACTTCCTACACATAAATGTGAAATGACCAGAAATAAAAATTCAAACAGCAAATAACAAACAAGACAAGATCAAACAAATTTTTGTATTAATAAAATCTTACTACAGATCGAAAATAATACGAACCATACCAACTGTCAATTTATGTATTAAAAAACATCAAATTGTGTGTAGGCTGAGAGAGATGGAACAATAATACCGTAGGGTAGAGTTTTACAGCATTAGTATAATCCTTTCTCTTGAAAGCCTTGCTTCCTTCTAACTTGAGATCATCTGGTTTCATTTTGGACATGGGATCATCCTGAAACAGCAAAGTAAATCATTTGGTGCAAAGAACAAGAACATGTGTACAAAGGAGGAAAGAGTTACGACGTCGCATAAGCTACTAGTACTTGAGGACAAAAGAAGATTACGAAAATAAATATATATTTCCAATCTAACATCTTATTGACCTCTCATTGCTTCTTTTCAGGGGATTAATGGATACACATGTTCCGTGTACCCCGCTTTCGTATTTAGGACATAAATTAAAGAAACCATGTAATAGAAAGCGATCTATCACCAAGCCAATATTAACACAACAGAAAAAAGGAACTTAAATTGTCAATACCTCCACGGATGGCATTGATTTCACATAACTGATTATCCCATCAACGCTCCAATCATGCACATATGGAACACGTGAAGTTACTGGAAGTAGAATCTCAACATCCTTCCTTCTGTTCTTATATGCAGCAAGTTCAATTGGAAGCTTACCAAACTGTTAAGTGAAAAACAAAGATAAAATTTACAAAACCATTCACAGAAATGCAAGAAAAAGGGGCAAAAGTGCAGCCAGTAGCATGAACACGAGGTCCGTGACGGTAGTGAATTTAGAAATTTAGCACTATAGTTCAGAAAAGAACTGAAAAAAGGAAAGGAACACCAACAACTTAAATACACCTATATGTTATAGTAGTAACAATTACATAAAGTATCTTATTTGCACATCACCAAGGAAGCCTTAAAGAACTGAAAAGGAAATCATTTATCATTGCACCAACTGGATGTCTGGAATTGAGGTGGAAAAATTAAATAATGGAACATTGGTTCGCTCTACCTCTTGAACTTCTTATAATAGTCACTAATGCCCAGACCAGACAAGGAATTCTATATTATGATAGGAAGCAAAACTAACTCAATTGTAACACTAGAACAAAACTTGGCTCTGAGATTGGAAAGCAGTGGTTCTCTGGTAAAAATTCAGACCATGCATTAAATACATACCGAAAAGGTTCTCCAGAATAAGCAAAATACCACAATGTAAGTTATCTTCACAACAGCAATATGCTTCGCCCAGATAAAAATGTGACATTTTTATGGACACCAGACACCATAACAAAAAACATCAAAATTGTTGCATCTTATTCATCTAACGTTATAAAGGCATCGTAAAAAATAATCATAAGCTGCTGTTAGTAATATATATGATTATTCAATTGCAAGCATTTCTAGACTTCACACCCATGAGAAAATAATCTATTTAGTTTTGACTAAAAAATTATATCCACATGAACCATCAATTTAGACAAACTAGGGCATCAAGTAATAAAAAACGTGCAAAGATTCATATCATTTGTAAACCAAAAGAGAACTAAATATATATCTTTGTTACCATGACATATCAATATCTGCATGGATAGAACTATAATTAGTGTGATGGCGTATCAATTGGTTGTGCATCTCAGAAACTAATTCATGGTCACTAAGGACAATCTGGAACCATTCAAAGACTTCATGGGTTGCCTTTCGTTTTTATTTTATTTATGTGGGAGACAAAAAAACTAGATTACTAAGTTTACTTCTTAGCATCAGAAGAAGTCATAGTTTCATAAGTTGGTTTACATGGAAAGCCACTTCGTGGTTTGAAAAAAACCTGTAGTGTTAAAGTGAAAGTAAAAAACTTACATCATCACGAACATCAGGATCTGCACATGCCTCCAGTAAGCAATTGTAGACGTCAGTAAAACCATTGTTGGCAGCAATTATTAAGGGAGTTACAGTGCCAACACCCTTCACATCAGCACCAGCCTAACACAGAAAAGGTAGCAATAAGCATACAAGAATTTGTACTCTTTTCTTTTCTATGATATATTTAAGGAGTGAAGATGTTTTATTTTTGGTTATTTGTGGCAATATGAACAGAAGAGGCAACACTAATTTTATCTAAACTCCCCTTCCACCTTAGTGCATAGTCTTGTTACTAATATTGAAGATCAATGGTTTAGAAGACAAAAATATTCACCAAGGTAGCAAGAGGCGACTTAATAACGGTATATCTTTATTCTGTACTTTTTATCATTTCACATGCGAATGAGGCAATACCAAGTTTTAGAATTCGAGTTCATCTTAGACGTGCTATCAACTTTCCAAATGATTTCAATTTAACATGAGAATAATGGACCATACCATACCTTAATCAGAAGTTTCACACATTCCAGCGAGCCGGCACTGAGTGCCACAAAAAGAGGAGTGCAGACAGTGTTAAATACCTTGTTAAACTGACAAGAAATATTAGAAAATCAGTGTCCTTACATGATAATTTGGCAGAAATATATGGTCTTCGAAATAGGAATCATCTTCGTTAGTTTGGAAAGTCAATTTTCACAGGGCAACACCAAATGTCACCAAGTGACAAAGATTAAAGTAGGACAGAGAAAAATTCTTGTAAATTGTAATCGGTAAAGTGGATCTTGTTAATCTCAGAAGGAAGATAGACAGGCATATTACATACATCTGCATGGTGGTCCAACAAAATCTTCATAGCACCATCCTGCTTAAAGAAAGCAGCCATATGCAATGGCGTCCCAGTATCACAAAATGAATCAACATTGGCCCCTTTTGAGAGTAAGGCTTTTACTATTTCACAATTTCCTAAATAAAAAAATGATAGAACATTTTATTAGTTACTTGGATCATATTATTGTAATAAGTCGAATGGGTAGAGAGAGAATCTACAGAAAAATGTGTTTAAAGAAATCCACATCGCATTTAGTTGTCCTGAAAATTGGGGGCTCATGCTTCTTGCCTATATCTAAACATTTAAACTAGAGTCAATTACGTGTGTGACACTATAAAAGTTTCACATTCTCTCTCTGCCACTGAAAAACTTCTTACTCCCTCTGTGCTATTGATCCAACTTTTTGTTGACATCAGTGCCATTTCCGTTTACTTGGAATGAAACGGAAGCAAAAGAAAGGATGAAAAGTAAATTTTGCCCTTATAGGCTCAAAGGTCAACAAAAAGTTGGATCGGAGGCGTAGAGGGAGTAGATAAAGAATTTGGATCTTTTATAATGGCACACACGTAATTGACTCTTTAAACTAAGGCCCTGTTTGTTTGCATTGTAGATTTTATAAGCTGGATTATGAGCTATGTTATGGGTAGTATAGTAAAAGAACCACGACGTGATCACAAATAGTCTGAAATAATCTACCCATGTGCAGCTTATTTTAGATTATTTGTGGTCCCACGGTGGTCCCGGAATGGACTTTTACCACCCTTAGATTATAATCTAGATTATATAATCTAGATAGATTATAATCTGAAACAAACAGGGCCTAAGTGAACCCACCTCCATTGATAAGAGGTTCACGCTAATATGCTTTCCATGTAGTGCTCCACACAGTTTTACGTGAAAAGAATATATGCATATATATGTTTTTAAAGTTCAATATCAGATCTAGGAATGTATGCAGATACCCTAGCAAATAAATCAAGAAATAACTATGCTGCACAAAAAGGCAAAGTTCACAGTACAGCTCAAATTTTGTTAGATGAAGAATACAAACTAATGAAACATATATCTGCCTAATGGAATTTTCAGACTCAAGTAGAAATTAAACAACTCAGTTATCACGAAAGCTCTCTAAATGCTTGGATGACAATGTAATAACTAAGAACTATCCACAAGCATGGCACAAAGACACATGTCATTTCCTTAGTACCTATAACGTATGACATGATCTGGACCAAATTTCATTACATCACTACAAACACATAAACAAAGATTTTTAAAACAGTGTCATGCGCGTGGAAGAAAAAAATAAGTTGCATAGGTAGAGACCTCCTGCAGCAGCTAAATGGAGAGAGGTAGAGCCTTTTCCAATAGGCTTATCTGGACTAGCATCATGATCAAGAAGATACTGCACAATGTCCAAAGTGCCACTACGAACTGCATAGGCCAGAGGTGTATCTCCTGCAGGAAAAACCATAAGTAGTATAAGAGGCTCATACAAGAATAAAAAAAATTTCTAAGATTCGAAATGGAAATTCATACAAGTAACAAAAGAAAATCTATAGGAAGGTTTTTCTATCCAAACATTCATCTGTTTCCAAAATATGCACAGGCATTTTCCACATACACTAGCACATTCAAAGCTAGAGGGGATATCATTTAGGTTGCCTTTGAAAGTATCAAACATGAACACATCTTGGCACGTGGCATTAACACATTTTATTGAGCCTCATAAGAACTGAATGAACTGGCAATTTCAGCTGGATAGCACCAAAAGATCAATACAAAATAGTAATGAGAATTAAGAAAACTAGTCTAACTAACAGTTCCTGTGTGCACATAATCAAACAAGAGTCATATGATTCAACTTCAATATGTGCATGTTTGTGTCAAGTACCATAATGTCAGATGTTTTCCTAAGAATACATCATTCAACTTCAATATATGCATGTTTATGTTAAGTACCATAACGTGACATCCTTCGCAAAGAATAAACAATCAGAAACTAATGCTTGCTCAAATCCCAGATGCGAGTTTCTTAATTTTGACCCCCCCCCCTCGGTCGCCCCCGCTCGGGCGACGCGAGCGGCGACTCCCTCCGCCGCCGAGCCTCCTTCCTCCCTCCCCTGCCGCCGCCAGAGAGGTCTGCCGGAAGCCCGTGCGGACCTCCAGGACGGCGGCGGCAGGGCCTCTTCGGCCGGCGACGCCATCTTCGGGGCGGCGGAGCAGCGTCCTTCGCCCGCCGGCCATGGCGACGGCGGCGGCGCGGGGCCGTGGATCCGAGGCCCCATGGCCGGATCCGGTCGTCCATTGGCCGATCTACGGCGTGCCAGAGCTTCGGTGGTTGTGGTGGCGGCGGACGACGTGCCGCGGCAGAGGCAGGGGCAGCTGACGGCTCCCGGATGAAGGCCCGGCGAGACGCTGCGGGAGGTGCGGCGGCCGAGCATCTGTGGCGGCCGGCGCGTCTCATGGAGGCCGCGGGACGGCCGGCTGGTGGCACGCGTGTGATGCCGGCGGTTGGCGGCCGTGGCGCGCGGTGGCGGCGCGACGCTGTACGAGGGCCGCGGGCGCTCTGGAGGCCGGCGGTGCGTGGAGGAGGCGGCGGCGGGTGTGCAGCTTCTCGGCGCGGCCATGGCTTATCTCCTGCTGTGGGTGCGGTTGGAAAGGCATGGTGGAGGCCTTGAGCTTTCTTCAAGCGCCAGACAGTGGCTGTGGTGCAGTGATGCGGAGGTGGGGGTTCACGATCTGTCCTGGTTGCGCAGTGGTGGTGCGGCCGTCGGCGGACCGCTCGGGTATTACCTGCGGCATCATGGTGACGTTTCAAGCTACGCTTGAGGGCGCGAGGCAGCGACGCCATGGGGGTGTGGCTCGCGGCGCTGGAGCCCCTTTCTTCTTGGTGCTGCTACTTGCCAGGAGGGTTCGGGACGGGCGAAAGCTTGCGACGGTGACGCCTTTGGGTGCCACGATCCTTCTTGGAGGCGTCGATATGGCCCCTGCCCTTCCCTGGTAGGAGGTCCTCATGGTGAAAACCGTGCTCCGTCCGGAGCGGCAATGATGACGTCCTTGGACGCCATTCACCTCGTTGGAGGCATTGCTTCATAGGACCTTCAACAGTGCCGTCTGATGTGTGCTCCCTGGGGTGGCCGACAGCGGTGGAGGCTACCTGATGATGGTCACTGGTGGCTGCCCGCGACTCGGCTTCGCAGCTTGCAGCGGGCTGCGGCGGTTAGTCTTGCTTGGCAGGGCTAACGCGGTGCAGAACAGCGTCGTATGACGGCGCAAGCAGCTACGATGGACCGGCGGCTACACGACTTGCAGCGGTTCGCACGGCAGTGGCTGGCTCGGTACGGAACAACGTCAACAAGATGGCGCAAGTGGTGACCGCGTGTCCTTTGACTTTGATTGTTTTAGAAAAATGTTTGTTTAGAACTTATTATGGTCTTTGTGTTTTTTTATTACAAAGAGTCCAGCAAAAAATATGCTTGCCTACATAGGCCTAATCTTTCAGAACAAACTCTATTCCATTGAATCAGAATCTAATATGTTGATAAGTCTCACCAATGCAATCTGCCGCAAAAGGGGGCGGGGCACCCCTTCTTACTACCTCGACGGCAATTCTTGAGACGAGTCCAGAGCGTGAGCCGTGTAGCGGGGTTGGAGTTCCCCGCGCACGAGAGTGAGGCGTGCTGAGTGGCGGGTTGGGTCCCCGCGCACGCGAGGGACGGTGGATGTGGCGAGGCCCCCGCGCGTTGAGTTGCTTCGGGCTCGGTGTTTTCATGCCGTCAGGCGGTAGGCTTGGGTGCAGCAGCACAGCGGCGGAGGGTCCTGCATGGCGGTGACCCTATTGGTGTGGTGGTGTCTGCCCCTCCGGCTACTTTATCGGCGATTGGATTGCTTTAGAGGTTTCTTTATCCGCGTTGATGTCCCAATCCAACCGGGTGAGCTTTGTTGTTTTTCTTTTCTTTTCTTTTCAGTTTCCTGCCTATGGCCTCCCAGGGCCGTAGTCTTGTATTTTTTCTGCTATATCAATAGAAACACACTCGTCGAGTGTTGTTCGTTCAAAAAAAAAAATTCTCGATGACTTAACATTTGTAACAAATATGTTCACTCAACTTTCTTAGTGATAGCTTTTTTATGTTAGATATGATTATTCAACTATTTTTACAAGAAATAGTACATTAAATTTTCTTGTTCACTCAACTTTGTACATATTTCGCGAATAAAATAATTAGTGACTCAACATTTTTATAATTAAAGGAAAATATATAGATTCTCCTTTTTAGGGTCTACCACTTAGCTGAACAGTGCTGAATCACCAAATAGCAAGGCCTTAACGTCCAGGGGATTTCAAGTGCACTAGTTGAGAAAAAGTGAGAGTTGACGAAAGACAATCCAACAACACAAAATTCGTAAAATGATGCAATACTCTGGTTCTAATTTTCTTGTTCGCGGCATTCTTGCTTTAAAGGATCGTTCTAATTTGATGGATATTTTGGTAAAGGAAGAAACCCTTAGTGGTCCTCAAGAGAATGCCATTCGTTAGAGCATGTACAACAGTTTTGACACAGACATACAATTAAATAGATACTTTTATAATGGATTGTCTATTTTGTTGTATGTGATAAACTCTGGTCAGTGTTCTTTTGCATGGGAGCACAGGACAAAGGAGTAGACAAGATAATAGACAACGACACGTTATTTTCTCATTTAATGATGATCACGTTAGCTCATTTTACTTATGTGGACTAATACATATATGACTATTGTCTAACTGCTGTATGTGCCCTTAGGTCACTTGCATCGTTCGTTCTTTGGGATTGCTGGTTACATGCTATTGACTGGTTGGCGGAGAACAAAGATCTTCAAAGGCATGCTCATTGTTCATCATCTTTTCTGTAGGAGGACGATATGATGGACTTCCAAAGGATTCCTTGTTACAAGAAAATATGAGCAGTCACATCTAACTATTTCTTCATAGACAGAACATAGGTAGGTGGATAGGTACTTTTGAGCCCTATGTATCATATATTGCTAGCAGTTCCGCTGCTGAGTTGCTAATGCTCTGGTTTCGAGCCCGATTGGTTTGCTATTAAAATCTGGGCATGCCCAAGTTTTGCCAAAACTTAGGCAAAAAACTTGGTAGTATTTTGATAAGTTAAATGTGAGATATTGTTAATTTTTGATAGCCAACCAAATAATAGCCAAAGAATTGGCAGGTCAAAGTTTTTGCATGCTGACAGGCATGGGGCCACACCAATCAGTGAGCCATAGCCACACATCTTCTCTTCCTGCTTTGACAAATTGCGGGTGAGCAATCATCTCCTCACGGTAATGTGCGAGGAATACTGGCGTTCCTCATTTCCACACGCCGTCAAATTAACTTTTCCTTCCACGGCCATGAAGAATTGGAAGAAGTGAAGAATGGAAGATAGGAGGAACTCGTTTGGGTATAGCTGCAGCCAAATGGAGGCCTGCTGGCGTCGGGCCCATTTGCCATTGGGGTCTGTCAGTGTGTGCATTGTGTAATATGTTAGATCACGTCCATGCGATCCGTTTGGATGCATATTAGCTGGTTAAGACCTGGCCATGTAGAACGGTGTGATGGGATCACAATGCTATGATTTGAACTCTAGCTCGCGCCCATCACAGCAGATACCTACAATAACGCGCCACACCATGCCTTATTTCAAGCTTCCAATACGGGCATACATGGGAGGAGCATCTGGTGCGCCTGGAGCACCCACAATCAACCATACTGCACATATCAAGCACAACAACGGGCATCCAGCTTGTAATACACCATTCAACTACGAATAACATCAGTGACTCGTCGATTTTCTGTAGCGATAAAGTTAAGGCTGTGTGCACATCAAAACAACTCAGTTAAGGTCTTAGTGCTATGCCTTCGACCTACGTGGCCAGCACCCCCTGTTGGCTGTTGCTCACCGACGAGGAACCAGCAAAGGTCGTGGTGCTCCTGGGACGCGTGTCCCCTTGGCAAAAGGCAATTCGAGTTCTGACTACTTAGTGGCGTGAGATGTCTTCATGCGGTTCTGACTACTCGGCGGCGCGAGATATCTTCATGCGGTTGACGGCCTCCCTGCAACAAATTATGACAATTACTGAAACATTTTAAATGAAGAAGCATATGGCAACCAATAATTATGGCAATTACTGAAGCATTTTAAATGAAGCAGCACATAACATGAGTAGATGATGCTCTTGACTCAAATAGGACACAGCTATCCAATTCACTAGATAAGTCTGATGTGTATGTTTCAATATGATAAAATAGAATATGGACATTATCTTTGCAAATAAAGTCTTCCGATAGAAAACAATGGGTACACTACCATAATGCTTTCTCGGTCCCAACATCTGCCGGATCCAGTTTAAGAGCATCAAGAAACGCATCACATGCCTTTTCGTAGTCCTGAAGACAGAAGGCTCGCTGCATCACTACAAAGGGATTTGGCACAACAAAATGAAAATAGGTGAAAAATGATGCATTGTTTCACCTTAAGTAACAGCTGGGCAGCTCCTTGCAGGTAGCAGCCCTTTGACCAACCAGGGCACAGCATCCTGCAATGTTGAGCATCCATCAAAGCCCGGTCTCCTTGACCCATCCTAAGCCAGCAAAGGCTCATACTGGAGTACAAACTTGCATCATCAGGGCAATACTTTGCTGCCTACATTTAGAAAAATAAAGGAATTAACATATTCTTTGTTACTACCACATATTAGATAAGCACATGCAAAAGAAATTGGTAGTGCAAATTCTCAAATAAAACTGGATATTGATTAACTGCAATCAAATAATTGATATGCAATAGGATGCTTAAGTTAAAGACATCCATCCAAAAAAACTTTTCTCCTCTATATGTATAACCCAATAAAATGGGATTCATGTTGACATTAGTAAGAGATCTGATGCTATGATAATTGAAGTTTTCTGGTAAATCAACATGGTGATACTCCCTTTTTTAACATGTGGCATTTGGTTTGTCCTAAGTCAAAATTGTTCAATTTTGACCAAGCTTATAGAAAAATATAAAAAACATATACAACACCAAATTTGTTTCATTGAATCCACCATAAACTATATTTTGATAGTGCATATATTTGGTATTGTAGATGTTATATTCTTCCATGAACATGGTCAAAGTAGGACAAACTAAATGTGACATGTAATAAATAACAGAGAGAGTATTCTATTGATGTACATAAATATACATTTACCAACTGGCTCCTTGGAATAGAGATTGAGTTGTGCATTTCTCTTTCCTAGCATAGGCAACACCCTCTTGTTTTGTGATTCATATGTATTCACATCCTTTTTAATAGAACTTGATGTCCCTTGGATTAGGTCTCTTATTTTGAGATTTGGATTAAGCTCTACCATCTGTGGATTCTAGATGAACGGAAACAGGCTAAGTAGATGCAATGATCGGATTCTGTCCATAAATAGAGAAGAAAACCCAACAGGCCACAAGCAGTTCAGCAGCACCAAACCCCACTATGTACATGTCTTGGATGAGTCTTCCTAGGAACCTGTTCAGGGTTTTAGGCTATCAAATAGTTGAAGAGTTGTTGGTGTGATTTTTATGCAATTTGCCAAACACAGCTGTCATGGATGGAAGTGGCTGCAAGCAATAATATTGCAAATATCTACTAATCCCGGACTGAAAACTCATGTTTTCCATGGTTATGCAGAAGATCCCCATAAAATTGTGTTGTTACAGGAGTATCAAAACTACACCATAGCCGATGGCTATATTCTTGTTCATTAGATGACTATTAGACAAACTGTGGCGTCTGACTCTCACCAATCAAGTAATTGGCTTTGGAATAAGATACATGATCATAATCATATCCTTAGGAATTGATAAAATGATGTAAGGTTACAACTAACTAGAGGATGTAGACAGGAGATATAGGCTGGGGGGTAGAGCTAAAAAGGTATGTCGAACACCCAGCAAGGACACAAAGATAGTCCTTTGTCATTACCATTGTGGTTTATTTAGTTGGTCTTGCAGTCTTCAGAAGTCTAATTCTGTGACAGGACAAATTGGTTGCCTCACAGGAGTTAAATAGTTGTTGGGCCATTAATATTTTGATGGGCAGAAATGTTATCGTTCACATTCTATAGGCAAATGATCTCTTTGAAAGGAATTTAAGTTAATACAAAACTTAGGATCCTTTTTGTTTGGAAATGATTTTGATGGAACCTTTGTGCAATAGGTGTTATAGTGGAGTTAGGGTTGAGGGAGCGAGAGACAGAGAGGATTGAGAGAGCAAGATCACTGGCCAGGGGCCTCAGCCCACAGCCAAGAAAGAAGAATGTCATGCTCTTTATAGAGAGCCGAAAGCACATACTAACAGATTAATAAGCTAATAGATGGATATGCATGTTAACAAACTAGGTAATCATACCTGCACGGTACTAACTGTTAAGGGTATAAGAGTAAATGTGTAAAGGGTAGTTTAGTATTTCCTATTGTCTATGGTTTGGGTGTTCATGTACTATATATGTCCCCATTTGGGGCTGGTCAATATATCCAACATTTCAGTCTCTATTCCTATCGTAACATGGTAACAGAGCTAAGGTTCCTCTGATCCGGCTCACCACCCTCGTCAATCCCCGTTGTGCCCCCACGAGCCTCGATCCTGCTCCTGGGGGCAGCATCTCCTTCATGCCCCAAGCCCAAATCCATTTTTTTTTCTAGATCAAGTCGCAGCAGCAGCAGCCGTGTTATGTGGCGAGTTACTGTTCGCGTGAACAGTACCCGCGGCTACTGTAGCGTGGTGGAGGATGGGCTGATCTATGGAGAATTAGGGTTGAGGGTCGCTGGGAACGCCGGCCGTGGGGCTGCTGCCCACGGCCGGCAAGAGGGAAGGGATTTCCTTCTAATCTCTTGCTTGATTAGATTGATACATCATCTCTCCTTATATAGAGAGGATTAGACCCACTAACCCTGATTAACCCTAATGGGCTAAGGCCCACTAGGCCATTGGCTCTCCTAACAAGCCGCCTCCCCGTCGTCCTCCCCCCGCATTGTCTCCGCCCCACCTCGATCCGTCGCCGCCCCTCCGCCGCGAACGCGCGCGCTGCGCATCGTCTTCCTTCCGGCCGCCCGTCACGCGGCCCGTCGCCGTCGCGGCTTGGCGGCTCGTCGCCGCCTCTTCCGCGCGGGCCTCGTCCGCGCCGCCGTCCATCGCTCCCTCGTCCGCTTCGTCGTCGCCGACGCCGTCCGTCTCCGCCTGTCTGCGCCCGTCCGTGCGCCAACTGTTGCGGCCCGTCGTCACCCCGTCCGCCCCTCCTCCGCCTGTCGCGTGGCTGCTCCGCTCTGCTCTGTTCTGTTGGCCACCGCCCGATGCTGCACGTCTCTGTTTTGCATCACCTGTGTTGGTCAATTGCTTCTGGTTCATCTCCATATTTTGTTCTGCTGCTGCCTGCTAGTATCCTTGTTTGTCTTTGCTTCAGTTGAGTCAATCCAAGTCCACATACACATTCAGT
>OAMR01001039.1:240490-251580 GCA_900205405.1 Echinochloa crus-galli
ATTATATTTAATAGAACATTGAAAAGTAAAACTTGAAAACAAGGACTCACTTTTAGCGGCACTTTTGGCAAAACAAACCCACAGCCAAAAAGCCTTGCATGTCTAGAATTTTTATCTTGATGGGTAAGTCTTGTTGAGTATTAGTATACTCAGCCTTGCTTGTGGCTAATCTTTCAGGTTCTTTAAATGAAATGGTTGCTAGCTTGACTTGGCCGACACAGCTGCCCCCAGGCTGGTCTGTCGAGTGGGACCCGTCCTCGGAGGGCGAGGAGCGTGGTGAGTGATGTCATGAGCGGCTTCATTTGTGACATCATTCGGTTCGACGAATAATTAGTTGCTTCCGTTGTTTTTATGGCACTTTGAACTGTTTTACTTCAGACTTGGTTTGTAATAATGGCAGATAAACTACCTTGATGTAATAAATGGATTGATGTAATCCCTGGACTCATCATATGAGTATTGGTATGCTTTGTTTCGATCTCGAAATACGTGGTTGTATCGGGTGAAACCCGACAGACAGCTATCTTCATCCAATTTAAGTGTCGGATTGCGTTTAAGGTGATATAAGTGCACTTTAATTGGGTTAAGATGAGCGTTTCTGCCACAGCTGGTATCAGAGCCGAAAAGCTACACCAGGGAGAGCAACAAGCCTTAAAACACGCTTTTCAATAAAACTTACCCACAAAAGTTGTGTTTTATAAAAGGCGTTGGCTTGTTAAGGAAAAAAAAATAGAACGTGAAGCCCTAGGGGATAATATGGGGATAATCAGGTGGCTATTAGTGTATAAACTGACTTCCAGCACATTTACTTTTAAGCAAGTTACTTTCATGTAACGACGCACCTACGCCATGGTAAGTAGGTAAGCATTCTGGTACTCGGTAGTTAATATGTTACCTGGGTCAGGAACATATGAATACTGTCCATGCAGTTTTGAACGCATGGGTGCCGTTCCTATAAGTGAATGGTAATGAATGTGGACGCTTTCGTGAGTGCTGGCACGAAAGGTTCAAGCGGATATATCTTGTTTTCGATGCAGGTACACTAACTACGTTAGTCTAAGAACGAGTAGTGACTCGACTAGTTAATATAGGGAGTGACGTACAAATGCCACCGAAATAACGCCTAAATCCAAATTTATTGGATATCGGGTCTATGAAAGGACGTATAGGCTCATTTTGCATCCTAATGAAAAAGTTAACAAAATGAAATTGATCAGTGATGAAAACTGGTAAAAGGATCAAAAAGCTTATTTAAGTACTAAGGATGGATCTGGGCAACTCTTGCTAAAAACATGATTGAAATTTTTAAGTGAGAGATTTGGGAGAAAAATGGGTTGTATGGATTTGCTATAGAAAATTTCCATATTGAGCTGCTGTTGAAATGTATGTGGTTTTACTTTAAAATGTTGAAACTGTTTGCCTAAGAAACACAATGTGCATTTCTATAAGTAGAGCATGCTAAATTTATATGATGGTCTTAACACTAGCCTTACTAGTTCATGTGCTGGCCTGAATGCTTTTGTTAGTCCTGTAGTCTGTTAATTGATATTTGGGCTGCTTGCTCGTAAGACTGTAGAAAATATGAGAATCATGAAACTGCCTGAACTTTAATATCATAGCTGTGCTCGGCTGGTACCTATAATAAAATTTCCTTAAGGATCGGGTCTGAACCATTTTAATTAAAGATTTTTACAAATGGTGGCAACTAATAAATTGGTAAATTTAAGAGTCCTGTAGGCTAACTGTTTTAGCTTGTTGGAAGAAAACTATGTAGTGCTGGCAGTTAGCTTAGATTGGAAATAATCCCTGTATGTTCTTCAGATATCATGTTAGAGGGTAAAATAAATTATTCAGCACGGACCTGCTGTGCCCATATGTACTAAAAATGTTATTCAATAGGACTTGTCTTATTAATAAAGGGACCTATGCTTTTGTAATTACTGCTGGTAATGGAACCTTAAATCTGCTAGTAGTATCAACAAAAGTAGTACACCACTGTCAGTATGGTAAAAACAACAAATGGACTAGCTAAGCTTTGCCTATTCTAGTGAATTAAGTTTGTATGAGGCTTTGGAAATCCTGCCAACTTTGGGCCTTAAATTTTAGCTTCATGACTCCTGTTCCCGGAATTAAAGCCGTGTCATAATAGGAAAATGTTGGGTAAGATAGAAGTCAAAGACCTTATAAATGGTTAGGCTGCCAGAAAACCGTCAGGTTCGATAGTGGTTCTGAATTTTAAATGTTCAGACCCCAAAAACTTTTATATGGTAAAGGTGACCAATAAGAAAGTTGTTTCTTATGGGGTTGTTTGTGTTTTGTCAAAATTTCGTGCTAAGTAGGCAACTGCACTATGAGTTAGGCCTAAAACAGTAAAGGTAGGTCTGCCTGAAAATAGTCAGAGAGTGCTGAATTACTATTCCTGTGCTTAAAAGTTTCTGAATTTTTTTTTATTATCGACCCTTAAAAATTCATTTTTAGCCAAAATGGTCAACATGAAAAATGTTTCTCTTGGAATGATTGAGCTGCTGTCAAAAATTGGTGGTAATTGGATAAGTGAACTGAGAGATATGACCAAAACAGTAGCATCGTGTCTGCCTGAAATTTTCAGGAATAACTGAGTTGGAGTAAGACACGAATTGGTACAGTATGAGTACACCCTAGCCTCAGCTTAGAATAGAAAGGTTGCTGTTATGGTTTTTAGTAATGCATTTGGTAAAAGTTTGAGAAATGTTGGAAAGAAAATTCTGGCAGAAGAGAAGGTTTAGTTGCTGTGACCTAGGAATTTAGTGAATGAGTGCAAAAATAGTTATTCATGACCTATCTCACACTTTGGCCTTATGAATTTCAGATGGCTGCTCCCGCACTCGTAGAGTTTGACCCCGAGGGCAGAGCTCACTCTCTTTGCCTACATTGGGAAGGTTTTCCTGCTATATTGTGGGAGACCCTGAGTACGGTGGGGTACAATATCCCACCCTACTATGTGGGGCGAGAGTATGAAGAGTCTGGAGTGCCGCGCTGCCACGTGCAGCTGACCATCTTGTCTCACCCAACACACCCGGAGTGGCCTTTATTGGATTTAGAGATTTACGGTCACCGGTTGAGAGATACTTGGGAAGCTGCGGCACTCAAAGCATTGACAAATTTCTGCAGCTATCACCCCAATGCCATAACAGGAACCCCAATGGGTCTGTTCCCTCTCGAACAAGAGAATGATCCAATGTGGTTACAGCGTTTGGGTCAAATTGGCACATTGGGAGCCCTCTTTCCACAGGAAACCATTTACAACTCGACAAGGTGTATGATTGCCTTGTTCCGGTTGCAATCCTACCAAGGCGCAGCCATCACAGATCTCTCCAATGTGGCTCAAGCCAACTTAATGATCAATAATCAGGACGCCCAGGTGCAGGCAATGGCCGCACGAATTGCTGAGTTAGAATTAGAAAATGAAGGACTAGCAGAGGATATTAATGAGAGAATCATAACGAATGACTTACTCCAGGACCAAGTCCATGACTTGCAAGTGGAGTTGGCAGATGTGCAGCAAGCCAACTTGCAGCTGCAATTGAACCAACCACAGCAAGTCCCTCCGGAAGAAATAGATGCAGATGGAAACGAGCCGGAGATGATTGAGGGAGTGTCGGGCATAGCGTTTGAGGATGGTGCACCTGATTACGGGGGAAACCATTCCCCTGCAAACAGCGTTGCCTCGGTGGGCAATTAGAAGATTTTAGATGTGGTTAGCAAGTAGTGCACAAACTCCTCATTTGGTAGCCTAACTTTTGGACAGTGGGATATAGGCTAACTTAGAGTTGAGTACTCTTTTGTAAGTAGTGCACAAGGCTGTAATTATTTTGCTAACGGGGCCTGTCCCGAGGAACAACTAAGTTGTAATGATAATTTAGCTGTCGTCGTCACAGCTAGCCGAGACGATGATGTTAGACCTAGCTCCCTGCAGATCTGGGCGCTATGTTGAATACCAAGTTAGGAGTTTATGTTATGATCTTGTTGGTGACAAATTCTCAGCATGATGGCGGTAGTATAGAATAAATTTCGCTTATATCTTTAAAGTACAGTCTGTTGGAAAAATAGCAAAACAGCAGGGTTTTAGCTACGTTTTTGGGTCCAGTTAGCCTCTGAATTCTCTCAAGAAACAAATACCAAAGATGACACGTTTTAGGTATGCTAGCTGCTCCTCAAATTTTTGGTATCATGAGACCAGTTTTAACCGAAATGGTGTTACAAAACTAAAATCTGCACACTGATTTCAGCAAGCTCATAAATAAGAAAATTTCCGTTGCAGCCGTAGATAAGAAATGTGGAATGGTAGGATGGAAGAGATAAGTTAAAATCAAAGTGCAATCTCTTGTCCTTTAAATTTTTCGCGACCTTGTAAAATTCTTAATGTCTCATTTTTTTTCTTTTACCCTATGAAGCTTTGTATACGACTGAACCACTTGGCTAATGGGGAGGCTTTAAAAATTTCAGATGGTGGGTCATACACGCCAAACTCCCCAGGGGTTTAATGGAGCTAGTGGGAGCGGACAGGCTCCACCCTCCATAGAAGCATTCATGGCTGCTCAAGTAGAACTATTGCAGCAGTTGGTCCAAGGCCAACGACAGCAGAGGGGTGGCCAAAATGGCAATCCTCCAGGGGTGGCAACTTACAAGGATTTCCTTGATACAAAGCCACCCATTTTCATGCAAACCGAAGAACCCCTGGACGCGGACGCTTGGATTCGCACAATTGAATCCAAGTTTTCTTTACTGTTGGCTCCTTGTTAGAATGCCAACAAAGTTCGCTATGCAGCTCAGCAGCTCCGCAGTACCGCCCGCTTGTGGTGGGAAAACTACTCTGCCACTTTCCCTGCCAATCATGAGGTGACATGGGCAGAATTCACCACAGCTTTCCGTGCTCATCACATTCCAGAGGGTCTCATGGAAAGAAAGCTCAATGAGTTCCTAGCACTTACTCAGGGAACTCGCACTGTGCTGCAGTATGCCCAAGCTTTCAATAATCTGAGTCAGTATGGGGGTTACAATGCTGATACTGATGCCAAGAAGCGTGACCATTTCCGCCGAGGCCTTAATACCAAGCTTAAGGAACGCCTGAATCTTATTAAAGTTAATACTTACAATGAATTGGTGAATTTGGCCATCACTCAAGAAGATTGTATCACAGCGCACCGTGCGGAGAAAAAGAGAAAGGCACCATCCGGACCCTCCAGTGTGCCGCCACGGAGGTATCAGTTGGTGCGTAATGCTCCTTCAGGTGCTTCTCAGAGGCCCCCTCAGCGAGGTCGATGGGTTTTTAGGCCACCGCAGCAGCAGGGAAATGTCCGACCTGCAAATCCTCAGGTTAATGGCCCAAGACCGGCTGTGCAGCAGCCGAGCCGTTCGGGAAATTTCAATCACTGCTTTAATTGTGGGAGTACTACTCACTTTGCCCGAGAATGCCCCCAGAACAGGCAGCAGAATCAGGCCCAAGGGTCCAAACCCAACAGCAGCAACCACAAAGGCAAGAAGCCGGTGGTGCAAGTGCGCCAAGGCCGACTGAACTTCACCACCCTGGCTGATCTTCCTGAGGGTGCTCCCATCATGACTGGTACCTTTTCTATTCAGAACCGGCCAGCAGTTATTTTATTTGATTCTGGAGCATCACATAGTTTTATCAGTACAAAGTTTAGTGGAAAATGTGGTCTAGGTTTCACTCATACAAAAAGTGCCTACATGATCACAACGCCGGGTGGAAAAATTGCTTCTAATCAAATCACCTGTCGCGCACCACTTAAAGTAGGTAGTAAAATCATCCCAACCGACCTCATTATTCTAGGAATTGAGGACATAGATGTTATTTTGGGTATGAATTGGATGACTCAACATGGAGTCACTTTAGACATGGTGGCACAAGCTGTTGAAATCAACTCACCCACACATGGAATCACAACTCTCTATCTGCCTCGTCAAAGATGCATAAATTCTTGTGCATATGCGATGAAGGAAATACAGCTGGAAGACATTCCTGTGGTATGTGAATATGTTGATGTTTTTCCGGATGATTTACCCGGAATGCCACCAGACAGAGATATTGAGTTTGTCATCGAGTTACAGCCAGGCACTGCTCCCATTTCCAAAAGACCATATCGAATGCCGCCTAAGGAATTAGCTGAATTAAAAAATCCAACTCCAAGAGCTTCTAAACAAAGGTTATATCCGACCCAGTTCCTCACCTTGGGGTTGCCCTGCCCTCTTTGTAAAAAAGAAAGATAACAGTCTCAGGTTGTGTGTAGACTACCGGCCTCTCAATGCGGTCACCATTAAAAATAAATACCCTTTGCCCCGCATTGACCTTCTTTTCGATCAACTAGTAGGAGCTAAGGTCTTTTCAAAAATTGATCTCCGCTCTGGCTATCACCAAATAAAAATTCGGCCCAGTGATATTCCTAAGACTGCCTTCTCTACTCGCTATGGGCTGTATGAGTATCTGGTGATGTCATTTGGTCTAACGAATGCTCCAGCTTATTTCATGTATCTCATGAATTCAGTCTTTATGCCGGAACTTGATAAATTCGTCGTGGTTTTCATTGATGATATCCTCATATATTCCAAAAATGAAGAAGAACATGCTCGGCACCTTCACATTGTTCTTCAGCGTCTCCGAGATCACCAGCTTTATGCTAAATTCTCTAAATGTGAATTTTGGCTGGATACTATCAAATTCTTGGGGCACACCATTTCCAAGGATGGTATCGCTGTTGATCCCAGCAAGGTCCAAGAAGTACTGGATTGGAAACCACCTAGTTCTGTTCATCAAATTCGAAGTTTTCTGGGCCTAGCAGGATACTATCGGCGGCTTATTCCGGATTTTTCAAAAATTGCTAAGCCCATGACCGAATTGCTGAAGAAGGGGGTCAAGTTTGTATGGAGTGAAAAATGCATGGAAGCTTTCCATGCTCTAAGGAAACTCTTGACATCAGCACCTGTTCTAGCTCAACCAGATAATTCAAAGCCCTTTGATGTCTATTGTGATGCTTCAGGCACTGGACTGGGCTGTGTTCTCATGCAAGAGCGGCGAGTTATTGCTTATGCATCACGAGCTCTTCGTCCACATGAGAAAAATTATCCTACGCATGATCTTGAGCTAGCAGCAGTCGTTCATGCCTTAAAAATTTGGAGGCACTATCTCATGGGAAATCTTTGCAATATATACACAGATCATAAAAGTCTTAAATATATTTTCACCCAAGCTGATCTAAACTTGCGACAAAGAAGGAGGTTGGAGTTGATTAAAGACTATGATCTAGAAGTGCATTACCACCCTGGGAAAGCTAATGTGGTAGCTTAATGGCCCAAGACCGGCTGTGCAGCAGCCGAGCCGTTCGGGAAATTTCAATCACTGCTTTAATTGTGGGAGTACTACTCACTTTGCCCGAGAATGCCCCCAGAACAGGCAGCAGAATCAGGCCCAAGGGCCTACCTTGCAGGATCAAGTGATTATGGCACAATCGAAGGACAAGGGTATCAAAATAATCAAACAGAAATTATCCCAAGGGGACTCGAAGTATAAATGTTTTCGGCAAGATTGGAAGGGAGTTGTATGGTTTGGGGACCGCCTAGTCGTTCCAAAGGACCTCGAACTCCGTAAACAAATCTTGGATGAAGCACACCTCTAAAAATTTTCTATCCATCCAGGAAGCAGTAAAATGTATCAGGATTTGAAGCTTCAATTCTGGTGGACTAGAATAAAAAGAGAAATTGCTAAGTATGTGTCAGAATGTGACACCTGCCAAAGGATTAAAGCTAGTCATTTAAAAGTGGCTGGTACCCTTCAACCACTACCCATTCCATCATGGAAATGGGAAGATATCAGCATGGATTTCATTGTTGGGTTACCTAACACATCGCAAAAACATGATTCCATTTGGGTCATAGTGGATCGGCTCACAAAATCTGCACACTTCCTTCCTGTGGAAATCTATCTAGAGCGTATTGTCAGTCTCCATGGCATACCCAAAACCATCATCTCAGATCGAGGGCCTCAGTTTGTGGCTCGTTTTTGGGAGCAACTGCAAGAGTCTCTGGGTACTCAACTGATCCGGAGCTCAGCTTACCATCCGCAGACTGATGGGCAAACTGAAAGAGTAAATCAAACTCTTGAAGATATGCTTCGAGCCTGTGTGCTTCATTATGACAAAAATTGGGACAAGTGCCTACCTTTAGCTGAATTTTCTTATAACAACAGCTATCAGGCCAGTTTGAAAATGGCACCTTTTGAAGCATTGTATGGCCGAAGGTGTCGAACACCATTGAGTTGGTCCCAAACGGGAGAGCGAAGAGTATTTGGACCGGACCTAGTAATTGAAGCAGAAGAAAAGGTCAAGGTCATTCAAAAACATCTCCAAACAGCTCAGTCAAGGCAAAAGAGTTATTTTGATGGAAGGCGAACTCCTTTAAAATTTGAGGTTGGTGACCACGTCTATCTCAAAGTATCTCCAACGAAGGGGGTACAGAGATTTGGAATCAAGGGAAAATTAGCCCCTAGATACATTGGCCCATATGAGATCATCAAAGAATGTGGCCCAGTGGCTTATCAAGTGAAACTCCCTGATAAACTATCAGCTATTCATGATGTTTTCCATGTCTCCCAACTCAAGAAATGCAAGAAATGCTTTCGAGTCCCAGGGGAAGTAATTGAACAAGGGGAAATTTGGGTAGAACCCGATCTTTCATATGTGGAGTTTCCTATTAAAATCCTTGATCGAAAGGAAAGGCATACGAGGAGACAAGTGGTAAAAATGTTTAAGGTCCAATGGAATCATCATAGTGAAGATGAAGCTACCTGGGAAACCGAAGATTTCCTTAATAAAAATTTTCGGGGTTTTCTTCTCGTTCACGGAGGTACACTGTTTTTACATCCAATCTCGGGACGAGATTTCTTTTAAGGGGGGTAGGCTGTGAAAACCCGAATTTTTTTTCAACAATTAAAGTTGAAGAAGGGTATGATTAACTCTGGCCTAACTACCATTTGACCTAAGTCAAACCTATGTTGACCCATGCCAACCATGTGCAAAATATTTTTCTTCCAAATCCTGCATCATATTAGATGATCATAGTCATAAGCATGTTTATCATGGAAACAAACCTATAGGTGGATTAAAACAAAAGTTCAAAGAATTGTTAAATTCAAACTTTTAAATTTGAAGTTTGTTTGGTCATTAATTCTGCATGATTTATTGCTCAAATCGCGCCCGACGTGTTCACCGCGACGCTGGACCCACCTGGCAGCTTCTCCGCCCCGCACGACCCAGCCTGACTCGCTCCCATCGCGCCGCGCTCGAGCTCCCGAGCCGGGCGCCACCCAGCGCCGCCACGCGGCCGACGGTGTCTGACCACCGCGGCGAAACCAGACAGCGTAGCCATGGCAACGTGACCAAACCGCCTAGCTTCCCCACTCCTGCACGGCTTCGATCACGCGGGCCTGCGGCGTATCGGCCGCGGCCAGTAGCGGCGCGCCCCGACGCTGCCCGAGCTCGGTGCGCCGGCCTCGAACAGCAAGCAGCAGCAGCCAGCCACTCCCGCACACACACGATCCCGTTCCAGCCGCGTCCGCATCGCCCTCCCCCAGCTCGACCATGCCACGCGGCCGCCAAGCTCTGCTAATGGCGCCATTAACGCCGGCGAGAGGGTTCAACGACGTTCAACGCCGTTTGACGCCGCCCGGCCAGCTGCTCCCCTCCGCTTCGTCATTAAGCTATCCTACACCCTTCTGTCGCCTATAAAAGAAACCCCAGTCCCCACATTGTCTTCCCCGAGCTCGCCGTCACCATTTCTGCCGCCAGCTCGCCGCCGATCCACCCCACCGTGGGCAGCCTTCTCCACACCACCTCAGCCCAAACCAGCGTCACGATGGAGCTCCCTGATACCTAGCGCAGCTCACAGACCCCTCAAACCTCAGTCCCCGTCGCTCCCGAGGCTTCCTCCACACTCGCCGTCGTAGCCGTCCGCCGCCTCCGTGCGGGCAGCTGCGTACCGACCGCCATGTCTTAAACTCCTCACAAAGCTTTTCCCCCAGTTGATTGAGTCGGGAGGCCATCCATGGCGCTAGCGTGAGCTCGCCGGGGCTCGTAGATCCGCTTCACCGCCGTCCGCCGCCGTCGAGCCGTCCCCGAGCTCAAGACCTATCCTATTCGAACCGGGGTGAGCTCCTGAACCTCATAGGCTAGATCAAGTAGAGTCATGGGGCTCACATTGCCGGAAACGAACGAGCGCCGCCGCTGGCCGGCCAGGGACCCCTTTGTTAAATTTTAAAACTTGCAAGGGCTGGAACGTAAAAGTAAGGGACTAAAACGTGAAAACTCAAGTTAAGTTTTTGATTAAAACGCAGTGGACTTTAAAAATCGATTAAAAATCATAGAAAAATCGGAAAATTGCAAATTAAATTTTGTTAGGTTCTCTGAAGCCAGACCTATGTTTCCTACACAAAACGTATATACTTTTTCTGAATCATTTGCGTTTGAAAAATCAAATCATATTAAAATAAAACTGTGTGCAACTGAAGCTACAGTCCAGCTCTAGGTCTAATTTTTGGGTATGTTGTTCCACATTGAATAAGTAGATCTGTGTACAAAAATCATCCACAGATTTGAATCCTAGCTCCTGTTTCGAATTTGTTTTCATCACTAGCTGTGCTGTATTAATGCATTTTTAGTTTTGTTTCTGTTCAGTCTTTTGAGCTGAAATTTTTATGGGAATTCAGGAAAGGTGTTTCCTGTTGTCAATAAAATTTTGGGCTATTTTGGTTAAGCATAATCACCTAAACTAATTTAACAGAATAATTAGGCTGAAAGGTGTGCATGCAACTTGGTAGATTTATTTTGGTACTTAACTCTTTCAAATCCTGTGTTATGCTACTGTTATTTATGATGTTAAGTTACTGTTCTTTGATAAAATTCTGTTGTGGACTTTTATATATGTACACAATCACCATCAAAATACACATCTAATTTGTTATGGCAACAATACAATCCCACTTTAATAAAAGATAAAATAAGTTTATGTTAATATCTAGGTGAATATGGCTACAAATCTACCAT
>OAMR01001038.1:10437-58306 GCA_900205405.1 Echinochloa crus-galli
GATCTGCTCCGCTTGCCGCGCCTGCCGCCGCCCCTGCTCGCCGCCGCCGCGCCTGCCGCCGGGCCACGTCGCCCCTCCCCCGCGCCGCCGAGCCTGTCCCTGCTCACCGCGAGAGAGAAGAGAGAGGAAGAGAGAGAAGAGAGAGGTTAGATTTTCTTATTTGTATGGGAGAGAGGGGATCCGAGTGGAGAGGATTTGGACCAATAGGAGGCCACGATTTCAAAGGCAAGGATTGCTGACGTGGCACGCGTGTTTTCTCAGTGCACTCGTAACGCGATTTTAGATGGCTAAACAACTTCAAATGAAAAAGGTTGTAAACTACAAACTTTTGTATTTTTTTGATACCTACAACTTTCATATAGAACATATTTACATCCGAGGTCATTTGAAAATTTTAAAAAAATAATGTTTTAAATTAGATACATTATAAGGATATTTTAGTGTATTAAACAATATCAAATTTAAAAGTTGTCAACTACAAACTTTTACATCTATTCCAGGCCTACAAATTTGATATAGACCATGTTCACATTCGAGATCAGTTGAAAAATTTTAAATTTCAAATTTCAAATTAGATAACTTTTAAGAATGTTTTGATGCATTAAACAATCTCAAATATAAAAGTTGTCAACTACGAAGTTTTAGATTTCATTGAGGTGTACGACTTTGGTATAAAGTGTTTTTTCATATGAAATCATATAAAAAAGTTTGTTTTCAAAATATACATCCACTAACTCTCTCATATACAATCACACATACACTTTCGTGAGATGTTTCGATTTTATAAACATCGATTTGACAAAATGTGCGAAATCTTCTCAACTTTTTATCACAGCCCGCCCATATATGTGATACCATCACTTCATGATAAATTTCATGATTTTCAGACTTAATTTCATGAATTTAAAAATTATAAAAGGCATCTTCGCCGTGTGCCACCTGGCCTGGCACACGGCGAAGAGCCTCTTCGCCGTGTGCCACCTGCCTGGCGCACGGCGAAGAGCCTCTTCGCTGTGTGCCAAGCTAGGGCCTACGGCGAAGATTTTTTAAAAAAATGTTTTTTTACCTCTATATATTTTTTTAAGGTGTGCATATATTCTTGTACATATCATATTTGATTTTCGTAAATTTTATAATTGGTTTGATATATTTCGTGATTTAATTTGATTAATAGGATTTTTTTTTGTCTAATTCAAATTTAAACTGCAGGTGCATGAAATAATAGAGTTAAAAAAGTGTAAAAATGATATTCATAATATTGAGTGTAGTGTAAGGCCTTGTCCGGGTGTTGAGAACAAAAACTTGAAAACTTTGGTCCTCAAACATTACCATGTTCGTCGCGCGAATACCGTTTAAATTTTATAAAATTCAAATAAAGTCTGAAAATCACGAGATTTCTCAATTTGTCATGCTACCATACATGGAACATGGAGAAAATCATCTAAGATGGATTCACACGTTCTCTCATACTTGCTGCTTATAAACCGAAACATTCTCACGAAGTTTCAGAGAGAAGAAAGTGATGTGGTTAGAATTGTATCTAGAATGAGATTCAAATTCGAATGTGTGTTCAAATCATGCTTTATAGCCAACAAATAATATGGACTCAAATAAATTTTTATACAATGCATGTCCACATGAAACAGTGTAATTTGCATCAAATTCACATCGAATTCGAACAAAACAAAGGCAGCATGAAATTATAAAAGACATCTTCGCCGTGTGCCACCTGGCCTGGCACACGGCGAAGAGCCTCTTAGAGGCTCTTCGCCGTGTGCTAAGTTACGGCCTACGACAATTTTTTTTAAAAAAATATTTTTTTACCTCTACATATTTTTTATGGTGTGCATATATTCTTGTACATATTTTTTTAAGATGCGGGCCCACTTGTCGGCTTTGACCGGCTCTTCGCCGTGTGCTCGGATCTAGGCTCACGGCGAAGCTCTGGAAAAAACAAATTAAAACCTTTTTTTTGTTTTGTATAAGCTTTGCCGTGGGCCATTGTCTAGGGCACACGGCAAATTATATTTTTTTCACGCGCGCGCGGGAAACTGGGGCGGTGCAGGAAATTTTCGAAAATTCGTCGTGTGCCCCAACGTTGGCACACGGCGAAGACTTATTCTTTTAAATAATAAAACCCACAACGGACGGCATGGGTAACGGACGTGTACGTTTAGACTTCGCCATGTGCCTGTATGGGAGTGTGCCCAACCCGGGGCACACGGCGAAGAAGATGTATGCCGTGTGCCGATTATTCGCCGTAGGCTT
Organism: Echinochloa crus-galli; assembly: GCA_900205405.1. Taxonomy (NCBI): domain Eukaryota; kingdom Viridiplantae; phylum Streptophyta; class Magnoliopsida; order Poales; family Poaceae; genus Echinochloa; species Echinochloa crus-galli. The sequence goes on from OAMR01001038.1 coordinate 12,706, forward strand.
TTTAGATGGCATACGGCAAAGAGACTCTTCGTCGTGTGCCCGTGATTTTGCCTACGGTGAAGTTTCGGGCACACGGCGAAGCTGAGGATTCCGGTAGTGTATGCATGGTCGCTCAGTTCGGCGCTGATCAACGTTGAACTCTCGGCGGGTACGGTAATAATGTGAACACGTACTCGTACACGCGTGCGTGCGTCTCACCAACCCACCCAGAAATGGCATGGCCAACAACCGCGCCTTGCGTTTATATATGGGGGAGACCGATAGTATGGGAGTGCGAAGCTAGGTTAATTAGTTGCATTGTGGTAGCAGCTAGTAAAAGAGAAGCAAATCAACTTATTAATCTGTCTCCGGTGAGTGTTTGACCACTAGCTACCCGCGGGTATAAATATTGCACGATCGACAGTTTGATCGCACGTGAGTTTTAGCGACGGGATGGATGGGAAAGTTGACTGAACAATGCTGGCGATGTCAACGAGTTGTTGCTGGTCACTGTGGGGGTCACAAAATCAACACAAATAAAGCACGAATTGGGTCGAAAGCGTGCGTGCAGCATCCGCCCGTTGCACGTACTCTTCTACCAGCCAGGTGCATCGGAGAATTGCCCAACACACCGACTCCGAGAGACAACTTGGATGAAAAGCGCCTTCCTGCTAAGGAAATTAAAAAAAGGACAGAAAGCATTTCCACGAAATCACCGTTAGTGAAGGGTACGACGAAATCACTCTAGTGTTTCTCATTTTCTTCACTTCTTTCTTTGTTCCCTAAGCTTTGGACTGGTTGTAACCTGTTCTTTTTCATTTCTTTAATATAAATATATAATCAGTAGGGGGCAACCTCTCCTGTTCTCTCAAAAAAAAGGTACGATGAGTAGTCGACGACACACCGAACCGCACATATTCTCATGGAAATCGACACTGCACGCAATTAATTAAGGCTAACTCTCCCATGATAAGCACGTAGTAGGTACAGTACACGGCTGAACTCATCGCTACAGTACACGGGCATCCCCTTCATCTCAGATTCTGTTCTTTTCCGGAGATCTTTGCTTGCTTCCAGTTCCAGTTGGAGCACTAACTAACTACATACATACCTTAATAATCCTCCTTTCAGTCCCACGTACACGAATGATACAGCTCGTCATAATAATCCCCAATAATAGTCAACAAACACACTAAATTAAATCACCTTCGTTTGATCAAGGGAATGAAGTCAGCGCTGTCTGCAGGCTCCAGCCGATCCACGTGGTGACGTGGCCAGAAACAGAGCCGACCGCACCCATACACCCAACGAGAGATCGAGGATCCAAGCGTACGCACGTGCAAGGATCCTTGTCCACACGTTTGCACGAGCAGGCGGCCGGCGGCGTCGCCACCAATCAACAACCGCAGGCCGCACCTACCGATCGATCTCGTGTGTGTTTGGTGGGACTTTTGGATGCCGGCGTGCCATGCCAACCCAACCCAACCAACCAACCCGTCGACGCCGCCGCCCCGGCCCGCTGCGTTGCCTTGCCTGTCCTGACGGGTAGTATCAATCAAGCTACTACTAGAATGCTGATGTGCACGCCGCTGGATCGCCATCGATTGATGGAGATATATATATGAAAATTGATCGGAGATCAAACTAGTATTCAGGAACTCGAAATGAATTCTCCCCGTCGCGGCGACCTGTGACAGAGAGAAGAGGGTCGACGGCTTGAGATTCAGGCCGTCCGGCGGCCCCGTCCATTTCCGTAGCCAATTCCGAGCCCATTATGATTATGGCTATGCGAAGCCTACCTAACTGTGTGCTCGTGCTGGATCAAGATTCAGGCACCAGGCGTTCCCATGATCAGACTGACTTCGTCAAAGTGACACCATAAACAACTGGAAAAAGTCCCTTCTACGTCCCTTAACTATCGTCCAAGTTCGAATTTCATCCCTCATCCGTGAAACTGGATATTTAACGTCCCTCAACTATCTAATCCGGTCCATTTAGATCCTAAGGCTGTTTAGAGGGCGGTTTACGCCGACGTGGCGACACATAATCATGATGACTTGGATCTACAACGCAGCCATCTCGACGGCCTGCCGTGCGGAGGACCTCGCCACCGCCCGGGAGCAACCACGTGCCTCCCGCGATGGCGCGCCGCCGCCCGCCGGCAGCAAAGTCCGCGACGCGGCGACCGTGACCTCGTCGTCCATGCGGCCGATGTCGTGCACCACCAAGGCCGGGCAGCCCAGCGCCACCGCCGCCGCCCACCGGAGCGGCGGCAAGCGGAAGCAGAGCGCCGCCGCGGACACCGAGGTACTACGCGATCTTGCCGCGGCAAAATCCTCTTGTCCACCGGATCGATGATCCATGACTGACGCGGCCGCGAATGCAGGACGCGGAGTTCGAGTCCGCCGACGCCACGTGCGAGCCGGCGCAGAAGACGACGACGGCCAAGCGGCGGCGCGCCGCCGAAGTCCACAACCTCTCAGAGCGGGTAGGATGGGATCCTTCCAAGTATTTATTTCAATTTCGTTCTTTTTTTTGGCGAGTAAATTTCGTTCTTTGTGACAATTCGCGCCGTTGCTAACTGTTTTTTGAACTCGTTGCAGAGACGAAGGGACAGAATCAACGAGAAGATGAAGGCTCTGCAGGAGCTCATACCTCACTGCAACAAGGTAATAACTAATAACATGTAGATTTGCAACTCTGTTCTTATTCCATCTCCTTGGCAATTTGATTTTTTTATCTCATATTCTCTTGCATTTTCATCGAATTTCTTCAGACGGACAAGGCGTCGATGCTGGACGAGGCGATCGAGTACCTCAAGTCACTGCAGCTCCAGCTGCAGGTGAGTGTCCTCTTGGAGCCAAAAAGATTCATCTACCCAAGAACGAGAGCTCGGTGTCTGACTTGTTGCATTCTGGCTTGCGGTGCAGATGATGTGGATGGGCGGCGGGATGGCGGCGGCGGCGGCGCCGGTGATGTTCCCGGCGGGGATGCACAAGTACATGCAGCGGATGGCGGCGGTGCCCCCTCCCCACGTGGCGTCCATGCCCAGGATCCCGTTCATGGCGCCGCCGCCGGCCGTGCAGAGCCCGCCGGTGGCCGACCCCTACGCGCGCTACCTCGCCATCGACCACCTCCAGCCGCCGCCGCCGCCGCCGCCGCCGCCGCCGCCCATGGTAGCAACCCATACGCCTCCCTTGATTGATGCATCCCTACACGTATGTCTCTGCTGTTTCCTGAGAGATTTCAGTTTCAGCAGCATTACCTGCAGGGGATGGTGGGCTTCTACCAGCAGCAGCAGATACCGGCGCTGCCGCCGCCGGCGGCGACTGCACGGACGTTGCCTTCCGACGGCATTCTGCACAAAAAATACGGTACGCAACATTGCACAAAATCAAATACGTATTCGAGAGAATGTGATCTTTCTCTTGGGAAAGAAAATCTGTCGCCGTCGGGAGGATCCTTTATGCTCGAAAATAGTTTCGCTCAAGAAACATTGCATCCATCCGTGTCAAACTGGAAAGTCCACCGGCCATGATGTATCTCTTGGAGATTCCTTGGATAGCTCTATAATAACAGAGATCTCAATTATTTCCTTCTTTGCATGCACTTATTCATATTCCAAACGAATGCAGCTGTTCATCACTGACTATAGTTTCCTATCCTTTTTACTGTATCTTTCAGGAAATTGTGGCAAGACTGAGATCCAGAGTATGACCAGCTGATGGGTGTTCTACATGTATGTGCAGTTAGTAATAGACTAATGGTACTGATGCTGTGAGGTTAAGACTTGACCGAGATCGGTATCTAATTAATCATAGGGGAATTTGAGATTTGTTCAATCCATTGACTGATTAAGTAATTTTTCCCGTTTGATAGGCAGTGTAGTAATTCTGCTGCAAACGCTAAAGTGCGCGATGCATGATTAGTAGTCAAAATATACGAGGGCTTGATTATTATTAGGAGAGCGACCAGAGAACCAAGCTACTAGATGAGAACGTGTTCTGATCCAACCCAATAACATTTTCGGATCACCAAAGTTTCATGCTTCAATTTTATGATTCCAACAAGTTTGACACACGTGTAACGTAACGTTTCTCGGCTCCAACAAGTTGCATGCATATCTCCGGTTCGGAATCCAAATTTTATGGCTTTATTTGTATTTTTTTTTCATTCTTCCCTTTCAATCCACACCCACCAGCATATTGCACCCTCGGCTGATGAGCATATGGATAGCTAGAAACATGTTTTTCTCTTTGCTTGTTCTTCCTCTTCCGCGTCACCAAATAGCTATTCCTTCGAAGATGCCCTTAGCGTCAACTTGGAATGTCATTTGGTGAGAACTACGGTGCCATTCGCTCATTATTGGTTACAGAGTAATTACTCTTTTGCTGATAGCCCATTCCGCCCCGACACTTGTACATCACTCAGACAATGCAGATCAACTACGTAAATCCGTTACGCTTGTACATGTAAATCATACTAGTTGGCAATATTCAAACACTATCGAGTAAGATGGTATCTTCACTCTTTCGACCACCTAGGTACGTTATTGTGATTCCCGACATTGTATATGGGCATCAACACGACGCACACGCTCGAGGGGCCAAACGGATAAGCTCTGCCTCGCGCGTTGTTCGGAAAAAAAGCAAAATCTCAACACCACCGCAACCGCGACACGGCGAGAGCACCATTTCTGTTCCGGAACTTAGCGTCAACTTTTTGTGTATACCCCTCACGTTAATTAACACAAAAAAGTTCCGGACGAAATGCCCCCAAAACGGAAAAGACCCACCGTGCCCGGACATCACGGAGAGCCCAAGCGCTCCCCCCGCGTGCTCCGTATCTATCTGCTCCTCTGCCCGCACCAACCCCCGTGCCCGCCCGCGCGGCGCGCACCCACCACAGCCACATCTCTGGACTCTGGCTCCGCCGCGACGCCGCCACGGCGTGGCTCTACGTAGCCACCATCTGGTCTCCTCTCCTGTCCCCCCACCTCTTCGTCCTCCGAACCAATCCGGTAGCGGTCAACTCTGCCCCACCACACCCACGTCCCCACCAACCCCCTCCCCCACCCACCCTGCTGCACGGGAAGCAGCCTATTTAAACCCCCTCCCCCTGCTCCATTCCGAGCAGCCTCCGCCTTCGCCTCCCTCCCCTGCAACTCGAGCTCTTGCTCTTCTCCGCTCCACGTCTCCTCCTCCACTCCAGGCCGCCCATCACAACTACCAAGCCTCGGTTCGCAGCTCCCTAGCTTACTCGTGCCCCCACACCATCCGTAGCGCCGTCACGACATGGAGTGCGAGAACGGGCACGCCGCCGCCGCCAACGGCACCGGCGTCTGCCTGCCGGCGCCGCGGGCCGCCGACCCCCTGAACTGGGGGATCACTTTGTGCTTGTAGCCCGTGGGCCGACCACGTATATATACTGCTCACAATGGGCCAAATTTGTGCCGGGACTTGCCAGTATATATACACGGCTGAACTCATCACTACAGTACGTGGGCACATCCCCTTCAGCTCGGGGCTTTTTCAACTTTACCCTCAAATTCTACTGTGCAAAAACGTGGGGTCCGGCCTCGCCTCCATGGTGCTCTTCGAGGCCAACGTCCTCGCCGTCCTCGCCGAGGTCATGTCCGCCGTCTTCTGCGAGGTCATGAACGGCAAGCCCGAGTACACCGACCACCTCACCCACAAGCTCAAGCACCACCCGGGCCAGATCGAGGCCGCCGCCATCATGGAGCACATCCTCGACGGCAGCTCCTACATGATGCACGCCAAGAAGCTCGGCGAGCTCGACCCGCTGATGAAGCCGAAGCAGGACAGGTACGCGCTCCGCACGTCGCCGCAGTGGCTGGGGCCCCAGACCGAGGTCATCCGCGCCGCCACCAAGTCCATCGAGCGCGAGATCAACTCCGTCAACGACAACCCGCTCATCGACGTCCACCGCGGCAAGGCGCTGCACGGCGGCAACTTCCAGGGCACCCCCATCGGCGTGTCCATGGACAACACCAGGCTCGCCATCGCGGCGATCGGCAAGCTCATGTTCGCGCAGTTCTCGGAGCTCGTGAACGACTTCTACAACAACGGCCTGCCCTCCAACCTCTCCGGCGGGCGCAACCCGAGCCTGGACTACGGCTTCAAGGGCGCCGAGATCGCCATGGCCTCCTACTGCTCCGAGCTCCAGTTCCTGGCCAACCCCATCACCAACCACGTCCAGAGCGCGGAGCAGCACAACCAGGACGTCAACTCCCTCGGCCTCATCTCGTCCAGGAAGACCGCCGAGGCCATCGACGTCCTCAAGCTCATGTCCTCCACGTTCCTGATCGCGCTGTGCCAGGCGGTTGACCTGCGCCACCTGGAGGAGAACCTGAAGAGCGCCGTGAAGAGCTGCGTGATGACGGTGGCGAAGAAGACCCTGAGCACCACCGCCACGGGCGCCCTCCACAGCGCGCGCTTCTGCGAGAAGGACCTGCTCACGGCGATCGACCGCGAGGCGGTGTTCGCGTACGCCGACGACCCCTGCAGCGCCAACTACCCGCTGATGCAGAAGATGCGGTCGGTGCTGGTCGAGCACGCACTGGCCAACGGCGACGCCGAGCGCGACCCGGACACGTCGGTGTTCGCCAAGGTGGCCGCGTTCGAGGCGGACCTCCGAGCGGCGCTGCCGCGGGAGGTGGAGGCCGCGAGGGCGGCGGTGGAGGGCGGCGCCGCCGCGATCCCGAACAGGATCGCCGAGTGCCGGTCGTACCCGCTGTACAGGTTCGTGCGGGAGGAGCTCGGCACCCAGTACCTGACCGGGGAGAAGACGAGGTCCCCCGGGGAGGAGGTGGACAAGGTGTTCGTGGCCATGAACCTGGGCAAGCACATCGACGCCGTGCTCGAGTGCCTCAAGGAGTGGAACGGCGAGCCCCTGCCCATCTGCTGATCGAGCCCAATCCAAGGCGATGAAGTGGAGACAATACAGGGATAGCGAGTTGCAGAGTGTTCTTCAGACCCGGGGTCGTGGAGGTGTCCAGATGTGGGTAGCTGATTGTACCTGTTTTGTTCCTTGTTTCTTTTTCTTTTTTCTGTTTGAATTACTGTTTGCAAAGTTCTGTCCGCGCTGTAGCACCATTGCCACCGTTTGCGGTCGCAAGGCTTGGTTGCGGCAGCCCTGGAACTCGTGTTGATGTAAGAACAAAGTTAAAAGGTAGTGCGTGGGTATTTTACGTACCAAATACCCGTTCATCATTAGTGTACTGATTCTCAGTCAGGCGAACGGACATGGGAAAACGAGGGCCAAATACAAAAAAAACACCATGCATTTGGCGTGGGAGATGTGCCCATACTTTTATCCACACGAACGCCCATGCGCAAGACGTGTATTCCGGTTCTTCACGCGCGTGGTCAGCGGCGTGGACGAGGTGTGCGTGCCGCGGAAGGCCGCCGCTGGCCTGGCCTTCGTCGCGGCGAGCGGGGGCGTCGGGCTGCCCGAGGCGCTCGCCGAGCTCATGGCCGGCGAGAGGCGCGCCGACGGCGCGGTGCACGTGGAGGTTCGCGTCATCTCGGCGGAGCACGGCCGGTTCTTGTCCTGCACGGCGGCTCTCGACAAGGGGGCGGCGGCGCGACCGTACCCGTGCAAGAGGTCAGTTTTGGTCGACGAGTCTGACGGCGTCAGGCCAGATGATCCTAGTGGTACACCTGGTGTTCTATAATTAATTAAGAATAGTAATTTAGACTTTTTTCTTTTACTTATTACGTTTATTTTGAAGGGTAAGGGCAAGTACAACAGTACCGGCAACTGCTGTCTTTTTGACATGAATAGACGGCTGAACAGACAGCTTATGCAGTGGGCTGTCTATTTAGCTGTCTGCAGAGTGATTAATTCATCGTTCGACACATAAACCAATAGTGATTTGGTGCATAGTTGATCTTTATAACCATTTTGTTACATACATGAGATAATGTACCATACATTCAAATACTACTCCACATTGCAGATGAAACCTATAATACCCTATTTTTCTTTTCTCTTTTTTTTCCTTTCTATATTTTTCACTCCCTCTATAATCTCTTTCCTTTCCAATTTCTCTCTCCTTATCCATATCCTGCCGTGTGGTTCCTGTTCTCGTACGCTGCTTGCTCCGCCCCTCACCTCGTGCGCTTCATCCCGCGTCCCCGAAGGGTGCCCGCGCCGCCAGAGATTGCCCGCGCCGCGCGCGAGCTCCGCCCACGTCGCCGGAGGGCACCCGCGCCGCAGGTCGGCGCGTGCGTGCTCCGCCCAGCGTCGCCGGCCGCCGCCGCACGTGCTCCGCCCAACGCCGCCGGAGGGCGCCTGCGCCGCAGGCCTTCGCGTGTGTGCGTCGTGTGCAGCTCATCTGGCAGGCGAAGGCGCGAAGCTTGGGCGCGAAATCCCCGGCGCGCAGCGGATCCTGCTCATCTGTCGTCTCCCGTCGCCGACTCGCACAACGCCCTTCGCCCTCGTCGATTCGCATGGGAGCACGAGCTGGAGTCGTTGTCGAACGAGACGACGGCGGGGGAGGAACTCACGCCGTGCGGGGAGGTAATCGCAAATTTCCACTGCATGTCGACGGGTGACGCCGACACGTTGTACGTGCCCTCAGGAGACTGATGGATTTTAGGTGCTCAGAAGTCAGGATAGGACGTGTGCCGTTGCCGTTCTGAAGCTGCTGGTGCAAGGGGGCACACATACGCATTCAGTATTCACTGGTTGGTGTGTGGGCTTCTTTTCTTTTTCCACAAACAGCTGTGCACATTCTTGTTCGCCGTGGCGCACCGTGAAAGTGCTACGGGTCTGGGCGTGCCTCATTTGTAGAGGGCGCATCTGGGCGTCTGGCACACGAGCAAAGGCCTCCAAAGTGGACGAACGCGAACGGCGATGCCAGATATTCCCCGGCCCGCAATCTTCACGGCCACCTGCCGCGCGGCCGCGGGATCGACGGCTGCCACCGCCGCTAAGTTTTGGTGCCACCGCCGTTGCCAGCTGACCGCGGCAGCAAATGAAGAAGCGGCACGGCCGGGCCGGTCCTCCGGTTTTGGCATTTGAGCACGGGGCACCGCCTCTCGTGGGCGATTCGTGGCCCTCGCGCGACCGCTTCCCCCGCCCGGCCCGTTACGTCTAGATCACGCAGGCCTGGACCGAACTGGTAGCAAGCCAGAGTACACAGATCACCGGACAGGCCGACAACGCTAGCAAATGCAGCCCACCGCTTTTTCTCGCCCACTACAATCAGCCCGGCGTGGCAATCCGGTGTTGATTTTGATGGACGGATCTTTTATTACAGAACATTTTCAGTTCACGTACATGTATAGTTCTCTGGAGTAAACTCCAACTAGTAACTACCACATTAAAAAAAACTACTCCATTAAAAATTAAAAGGACCCCGATAAAATAGAATAAAATAAATTCAAAATAAAAGGACTCATCCCTCCACCATCACCCCCTACATTTTTTTGTGCTTGCTTGCATATAAAAAACAACTGTATATTGTTGCTTCATCGGCGTGCTTACCTCTCCTAGTAGGTCGTCATCTTCATTTCGCTGCTTTAGATGAAAATTACCGCAAAAAAACAGATTAATGTTGGCTATAACAACAACGTTAAGAACCTAAAAGGTGTCCGGTAAGACGAGACTACTGCTAATTTACTTTTATTCAGGTTCCAGTAAAGGTTTGGTGCAACGCTTATGCTCCAGACCTCCAGTAGTTGGAACTAAACTCGCGCGGTGAAAACAAAAGCATGCGGCTAAAATTTGTAGGTCAACCGCCCGGCGTTTCCAAAGTCCGAACAAACTTTACCGAAAAGTTCTAACCCCAGCTAGTTTCGACTTTTCACTTGCATATAGACATTAGCGTACACACCGTGAACTGAACAAATGCTAAATAAAACCAGGTGCTTCCAACTTGGTGGTTGCTTGTGACGGCACATTTCGACACAGATTAGTCCTAATTCGTAGCTTCAAAGTTGCCAGAATTAGGAGATTCTGTCCATAATCTCAAGGGAAAAAACATCTCGATTTATGTCGAAATCTGAATCCTTAATTTATAGAGCAGGTCTACTCACTCGCTCTCAAGACAGGAGCATATTAGCAATAGGCCCATTCAGATTCTTCCGGGCCCAACGAACTGCCTTATTTTTGTCGAATACGTAGAAGATCTACCCATCTTTATACTAGAAAAAATAAAAGTTGTTACACAACGCGAGTCATCACACACCCGCACATGCCTGGTTCGGTTGGCTATATTATTATTATTACGTGGTTATACCAACCAATTTAGAGCCTAGGTAAAGTTTGTCGAAGAAATTATTAAAAAAACGAGCAACCAAACTTCTCTGCCCCGCTGCGATCCAACTTTCACCCTGTTGTTTGATCATGCGTAGCAAACTAGCAACCAACTGGCCCATTTGAGCTAGTACAACTTTGGTGCTTCATTTTTTTTTTGAATTAAAGTGGTGCTTCATGTTCACTACTACTCCGTGTACTAGTACACTCCTTTGAAATCCATGTCCGACTGTCTCTCGGCTCGCTTAACAGTTCGTTGAAATCCAAGACAAACCCGTAAATGTTTGAGCTAACACATTGCAGAGCATGGCAATGGCACGGCTCGCGCGCGGTGTTGGTGGCTACAGACTCGACAGATACCAGAGGGCGGAGGTACGTGCGGCGCGGCGAGCATCTTCCGAGGTAAAGAGACGCCCAAGGCAAAAAGGTCACGACAGACAAGTAAGTACTCCGTACTAGACAGCGGCCACGGGGCGTCGCAGGCAGCGCAGCGTGTCAGTATGCCGGACCCCCCGGTTGTACAAAGCCGGGAAGCGAGCCGGTTACACATATGTCGCCATGCGAAGGCGTGAAGCACGCGTGACGGGTGGTCCGCATGCCTGTGCCGTGCCGTGCCGCCTCGACTCGCTGCGTCGTCCTTGACAAGCGCCAGCATCGTCGTGGCCGTGGTACGAGATCACGAAGAAACGGATGGTGAAGGAAAAAGGCTGCAGCTGCTGCAGCTGCAGCCGTCGAGGGGGGAGAAGGGTCGCCGCGCGCGATTGGTTGAGCGGGTACAATTATTTGTGCTGTGGGCTGCCCAGGTCCCAACAACCCTGTTTCGCAACAGAGTAAAGGCCGGGGCGATCGGTGATGGATGATGGCAGCAGCGACCAGCCAGCCCAGGAGATCGAGCCCGGCCAACGCAACAACCAACCCTCGTTTCCCTCTGCTCTTTCAGGGTTGGTGAGACCGGTGGATCCATCGACTCGCGTCGATCCGCTACTCTACGCTGCCCGGAAGGCTTTGCTGGCTTCAATTCGGCGCTACGTGACCGGGAGCGGAACGGCTTGCGTCGCACGGAGTACTATAGAGTAGTAGTAGTACACGTCCAAGGCGGCAACACGACGGTGCGCCAAACCGGGAACGCGTCCCGGCGGTGTCTGCGGTGATCGACGACGATCCAACGGCGGCGCTGCACGTACGCAACGCACGCGCGCGCCGTCGGACCAAAACCCAGCGCTCCGCCGTTCCGCGCCACCTGGCCGGCCATACACTATGAACACCAGCAGTGATGTCCATAGCCTCCACATAATCAGAAAACAAGTATAAGATATTGTCTCTCCAACTCAAACACTATTACTATTTCAAACTCAAATTTAATGACACGCATCTCTCACTATGTCTTGGATAACGTGTAGAAACCATGTCTCATACAAGACCCGATTTCCTTATCTTTCTTTATTTACTCACTTGACACATCATCTTTTAGTCTATGTGGTATGTCATTTAATTTTATGAACACCATCTTAGTTGTAGAGTTGGGACTGCCCTGACTCCTGTGAGACTGCTGGCTGTCCCCGTTTCACTTTCTCACCTGGGGATTGTCGAGAGCGCGCGGGGGTTGGAAGGATGGGCATGCACGCCTAGGTGCAACTATGTTAATATGTCATGTCCCCATGACGAGAATGTAGGCGGGGGGTTTGGTTAGGGAAGCGGGTTGGTGGCGTCTCTTTTTTTTATTGTTAAAACATCAAGAAATAAAATTATGCCACCATCTACGATCGCGAAAAAAATTATGCCACCATCTTAAGTTGCGCTGGTGATAGCGAAGACTTTTTTTTTTCTCTATTTGGTGCTCACTAGTATGCCACCCGATTCCTTTATTTTCATAAGATGGCACTTCTCTCCAGTGTTTGCCTAATAATTAAGTGCACTTTCGACCAAATAGTTTAGCCTCTGTTGGTTCTAAGCCACCAGCTATGGCCTATGGCCTTGGATGAGAATGGCAACCACTATCGCACTTGCCATTTTTCTTCTGAGACTGGCTTCTATTATGATGTTCTACTGAAATCGACCTGTAGTAATTGGTAATTTTTCAAGATTACAAGAATTGAAAATTCCTGTTGAAAAGTTTTTACTTTCTTGAAAATTATCGTTGAGTTGTGCTAGATACCATTGTTAGAACCCAGTAAAAGCCATGATCCCCTTGTTCCTGATCGAGATGAGATTTGATCGACATCAAGACTTCCCTACCAAACCCTCAAATGTCGAAATAAAGTTTCTAGATTAACTCATAGAAGAATTTCACCCAATCTACCATGGGAGATAGTCATGCCAAAAAAAAAATCGCTGTTACTGCATAAATTATCAGGGCAAATCTTTGAAACTCCACTTTCCCTTCTATAAAACCAATAAAGATCCATGCATTTTTTTTGTTCTTTTGAGAAAGCAAACGGTTCTTAGCTAAGTTGGAGATATATAGATCATCCAGCTCTAAAAACTTAGAACCTAACACGTGTTTTTTTTTGTTTGAGGAATATTTGAAGGACTAATCTTGACTCGTCACCAACTCATCCTCACAAAGTGACAGAGAGATGTTATGCTCCCAGCAATTATTCGATGACCACACATGATGGACCACTCAGCTGCTCTGGTCTATATGAGCCCATTGATTACCCAAAACACTACAAAAGCCTTCATAAATTTCACGACAAAAGAGTTTGAATTCTCATGCAAATGGAAGAAAAAACAGCATACACTTCTTAGAGTTCCAGTTGGCGCCCGCGGAATAATCAAGACGGTCAATGAGTCGAGTCCTACCACGGCGCCTTAGAGACAACAACCGGAGTCACACTGTAGTTGGACTATCATCCATCGCAAAAAGGCCTCCATCCCAACCCATTCTTCAATTCCAACCATCTCACACACACTGCACTGGGTCACTGGATCGAGCTCAGCTCAGGAATGTCAACATACAGCCACCTGCACGCACATACTCTGGCCTGTCAAGAGAAAAAGTGGAGGAAAATCAAGAGAATTATTGAAGGAAATCAAGGAGAAAGGAATCCCACCCTTCTCCCAGATCCACCACACCACACCAACCCGGTCGCCAACTAACCCACCAACAACACCCGGCTAGCTTCACCTAAACCCCCCACGCCGATGGTTGCTTGCTATATAACTGCCGCCTCCGCGCTCCGTTTCTCTCCAGGAAGAGCTCAATAGCTTCGCAGTCCTCACACACCCTCCCGAGCTCTTCTTCTTCTTCTTCTTCCTACCACCACCACCACACCAGCAGCTCCTCCTCTCGGTCGAAATGGCGAGCAACACGGCCATCCTCGAGAGCGACCCGCTGAGCTGGGGCAAGGCGGCGGCGGAGATGACCGGGAGCCACCTCGACGAGGTGAAGCGCATGGTGGCGCAGTTCCGCGAGCCCACCGTCAAGATCGAGGGCTCCAGCCTCCGCGTCGGCCAGGTGGCGGCCGTGGCCGCCGCCAAGGACGCGTCCGGCGTCGCCGTCGAGCTCGACGAGGAGGCGCGCCCCCGCGTCAAGGCCAGCAGCGAGTGGATCCTCGACTGCATCGCCCACGGCGGCGACATCTACGGCGTCACCACCGGCTTCGGCGGCACCTCCCACCGCCGCACCAAGGACGGGCCCGCGCTCCAGGTCGAGCTGCTCAGGTAACCATCACGAGCGAACGTACCCACATCCACATGCCTTTGGTTACTTGCTGTTGTTCCGGTAGAGTACATCAGAGTAGTTGCAGTTTTGTTACTCCAAATGATTCGTGTGCGTACGTGCGTCCCACTGGCAGCGACCGGTCGGTGTTGCAATTTGTGTTTAGACTTTCGAGTGGTGTCTCTGTCAGCGGGTCATTTCTGACGGGCCCGACGACAGATTCTTTGAACATCTAGCCAGCATGCTGAATTCCTGTTGTCCCGAACCGAACCAGGCATCTCAACGCCGGAATCTTCGGCAATGGCTCCGACGGCCACACGCTCCCGTCCGAGGTGTCACGTGCGGCGATGCTCGTCCGCATCAACACCCTGCTGCAGGGCTACTCCGGCATCCGCTTCGAGATCCTCGAGGCCATCACCAAGCTCATCAACACCGGCGTCAGCCCGTGCCTGCCGCTCCGGGGCACCATCACCGCGTCCGGCGACCTCGTCCCGCTCTCCTACATCGCCGGCCTCATCACCGGCCGCCCCAACGCCCAGGCCGTCACCGTCGACGGCAGGAAGGTGGACGCCGCCGAGGCGTTCAAGGTCGCCGGCATCGAGGGCGGCTTCTTCAAGCTCAACCCCAAGGAGGGCCTCGCCATCGTCAACGGCACCTCCGTCGGCTCCGCGCTCGCGGCCACCGTGCTCTACGACGCCAACGTCCTCGCCGTCCTCTCCGAGGTCCTCTCCGCCGTGTTCTGCGAGGTCATGAACGGCAAGCCCGAGTACACCGACCACCTCACCCACAAGCTCAAGCACCACCCGGGCTCCATCGAGGCCGCCGCCATCATGTCCTACTGCTCCGAGCTCCAGTTCCTCGCCAACCCCATCACTAACCACGTGCAGAGCGCGGAGCAGCACAACCAGGACGTCAACTCCCTGGGCCTCGTCTCCGCCAGGAAGACCGCCGAGGCCGTGGACATCCTCAAGCTCATGTCCTCCACCTACATGGTGGCGCTCTGCCAGGCCGTCGACCTGCGCCACCTCGAGGAGAACATCAAGACCTCCGTGAAGAACACCGTGACCCAGGTGGCGAAGAAGGTGCTCACCATGAACCCGACGGGCGACCTCTCCAGCGCGCGCTTCAGCGAGAAGGACCTCATCACCGCCATCGACAAGGAGGGCGTGTTCACCTACGCCGAGGACGCGGCCAGCGCCAGCCTGCCGCTGATGCAGAAGCTGCGCGCCGTGCTGGTGGACCACGCCCTCAGCAGCGGCGACGCCGAGCGCGAGCCCTCGGTGTTCGCAAAGATCACCAAGTTCGAGGAGGAGCTCCGCGCGGTGCTGCCACAGGAGGTGGAGGCCGCCCGGGTGGCCGTCGCCGAGGGCAACGCCGCCATTCCCAACAGGATCAGGGATAGCAGGTCCTTCCCGCTGTACCGCTTCGTCCGGGAGGAGCTCGGCTGCGTGTTCCTCACCGGCGAGAAGCTCAAGGCCCCCGGCGAGGAGTGCAACAAGGTCTTCATCGGCATCAGCGAGGGCAAGCTCATCGACCCCATGCTCGAGTGCATCAAGGAGTGGGACGGCAAGCCGCTGCCCATCATCGACACCTGCGACTGCCAAGAGAAGGGAGGAGGAGGGAGGAATAAAGAAGGGAGGGTTTCAGTCTTCTGAAGGCTTCTTATTGTTTGCGAATTTGCAGATTATATTGCTGTTTATCTGTTCGTCCGCTTGTAACTGTGATCCGTGTAATCGTGTATTCCGTCTCTTGTGCTTACCCTTGATCGCTGCAGTGCCATCGGCACTCGGCTTTCTGATCTGAATGTACTCTATTTTGGAAGTAAAATGTACTACTGTATTTGGGTACATGCGCATGCGCTGCCTCCTCTGTTGGAATTTTGCTTCTTCTGAAGAACATGAGAATCAAAATCTATGAACATGTGTACATGGTCAATTCATATCCGTTTCTCCGAAATTAGTGAAACCTTTTTTTTACTGGGACCTATATATCATCAGGTTATGATCATATTCAATTATGGATGGCGGGAACTGCATTCGATCGACGAGGTTTTTTGGTAAGAGCATTCCTGAACTGCTGAGAGTGTCAGTGTGACAGACGTCCTCTCTCGCGTGATGTTTCTGGGCTTGGCGAAACATGATTGGATATGCATCAGTTGTCTCCCATCTGGGCACGCATAGGGTCGGCGAGGATGGCGAAGCAAACTCCTACCTACCACGCAAGTTCTCGGACGAATATTAAGTGACACAAGGGGTTGTGCTGTATTTCGCAAAAAAAAAGGGGTTGTGCTGTAACTTTTTTTTTCCAGATGAACAAACAAGTGAAATTATTTACCAGTTCAGTACGTGCATCATGTTCAGTAACCGGCCGGGGAACACTGTCTGAAAGTATTTATTCAGTCTAGGGGACCTGAATTTTTGCCCTGTTTATAATCATTGTAGATTCCTTTGGTCATGTTTGGATCTCTGGTGTTAGTGTTAGTGGTAATGGTAGTTTTTAACACCCCCAACTAACATGTAACAAACTAACACCATTTGTGTTTGGATCTCTGTGTTAGTTTGTGTTAGTTTGTACTTTTTTGGATCCTGTATGGAGAGAGAGAGGAGGCAAGTGGAGTAAATCTGGTGGGACCCATCAAAACTAACACAATTACCACCTCTTGGAGGTGTTAGTATTTTGGGTGGTGTTAGTCCCAATTAACACCAAACTGGTGTTATTTGACTCCAAACTAACACTAACATGTTGCGCGTTGTTAGTACTCATAGGCCTTGTTTAGTTCCAGAAAGTGACTCCCAAATTTACTATGCAAAAAGAAGATTCTCCATCACATCAAAATATCATAACATGCATGGAGTACTAAATGCAGATGAAATCAAAAACTAATTGCACAGTTTTGTTGTACTCTGCGAGACGAACATTTTGAGCCTAATTAATCAATTTTTAGACAATTTTTCACACATACAAACGAAATCCTACAGTGGCGCATATTTTAGAAATTAATGGCACCATTTTGTAGTCATAAGTTAGGGCTTGTTTAGTTCCAAAAAGGAACTCCCAAATACACTATGTAAAAAGAAGATTCTTCGTTACATCAAAATGTCATAACATGCATGGAGTACTAAATGTAGATGAAATTAAAAACTAATTGCACAGTTTTGTTGTACTCTACGAGACGAACATTTTGAGCTTAATTAATCAATTTTTGGATAATTTTTCGCACATACAAACGAAATGCTACAGTGGCGCAATGATTAAAAAAGACCTCAAACTCCAAAAAGCAACTCCCAAATTTGGGAACTAAACACGGCCATAATGAAGGCACTTTTATTCTGAATTTAAGCTAAGTCGGGCAGATCATCAATGCATGCTTTGACTGTCCATGGCAAATATCCTTCATTGACTGAATGGGCAGAGGGAATGTAATTCATCACATCCCATACGTCACTCCCGCTGCTGTGTGTTCAGTTGGGCATCCCTTTGACTTGTAAGTATACGATCAGGTAACGAAATCGTGTGGTATTTATCTTGTACAAGTTTGGTTAAATGAAGTCTCTACTTTTCCCGGACAAAGGGCCAGTGCAAACTAGTACGGAGTAATCCATAGCGGAAAGAATTGACCGCACGAGGAGGGAACTAAGCTTGATGATCTTCAATGACAAATTATCCAGATCCCCTTTTGGTTTTTCTCTGGTCTGTTTTGTTCAGCATTGCTATACTGTAACAATTGGTACATTTGGTGTCATCTAAATAAATATGGAATGCTATTGCAAATTTCAGAGAGCCATGCATAATTATTTTCTGAATTTGCAATGTGACAGCGGATACTGTATTGTTCGATTAAGCTGTTTTCCTGGAGCTTAAAGGCATAAATAAACTAGACACAGGGGCTGTTTGGCACGGTTCCGCTTCAACTTTTACAACTGTGCTCTTAATTTTTTTTACCCAAACACGTGCAGCTCCAAGTTTTATAGCTCCAAGAAAAAAATGGAGTTGGAGGTCAACTCTAGGTAAACCATGGAGCACCTCAAGAGATGCTCCAGAAACAAAGATTTCATACCTTCTTATGGAGTTGGGGTAAAATTAGCCACCAATGACATTGATTACACGTACGTTCCGCGTAAAAAAAAAGACGGAGCGCCCGACCCCCTCCCTCGTATCGTTTTTTTTCTTTTTTTCCGTGAGCTTTTTTTTCTTTCTTTTTTTTCGTTTTTCTTTTTTTTCCACCGAGCTTTTCTCTTTCTTTTTTCCGTCGGTTTTTGTTCGGAGCTTTTTCTTTCTTCTTTTTTTCCGTCGTTTTGTCCGGTACTTTAACGGAGTACTATAGCAACGCGGAAAAAAAGACCAACAAAATCAATGCAAGTGCAAGAAAGATATTTTTCATCAAATCCTATATTTTCTGGAGCTCGAGTTGTATTTGTAGCCAAACACGCTTAACTAGCTCTATATTAATTAAGGTAGGCGGAGTGGAGCTGAAAAATATAGAATTGCTAGAGCTGGAGTTGGTTTTTGTGGAGTGAAGCTCTCCCACGCAGGTCTTAAAATAGTAATCACCTAACGTTTGACAATTTGGTCGTTATCTGATATATATCTGTACACCAACTATGATAGCTACCTTAGTAATGTAGCTAAGGTCGCCGAGATTCAAAATTAACGAGCACTATCTACTCTACTACTATACTCGTACTACCTAAGAAATAAGCCATGCTCTATCAAGTGGAAAACCAAAAAGTATGGATGGACCATACTGTTCTCTATTTTAGACAAATCCTTGGTCAAAAGAAGAGGGATAAAGCTCGGAGAACGCCATTTCTCCGAACACAGTTTCCTACTGACAAAGCCCAGAAACAATGGGCTGATCAGAAAATCAGCGAGTAATAGGCGCTGAAATTGTTGATGAGGTAGCATTGCCAGGTTTTTCTCACAAGTTTGAATCAGGCACGTACTGCAGCTTCGAAAGAAGTTTATTTTGAGCAGGCTGGAAAAAACTCCACGGACAACGTTCAGAAGGCATTTCTTGCTGATTACTAGACTGTCAAAGTACGTACATCAGCAGCTTCCCACAAGTTTGAATCATATCAGTCGTGATTGCAAGATTTCTTATCACGAGTTTGAATCAAGGCAGCAGCACCGAACGAAAGATGATTTCGAGCAGGTTATATTATTAGAAAAAACCTCCATGGATAACGTATAAAATACAACTCTAAATGACTAGACTAGCTGATTAGACTGTCAAAGTGCGTACGTAATACAGCTCGCCGTCGGCGAACCTGCAAAATCGTGATTATTTTATCCATTACTTAGTTCATGTATTAAACTTACTAACCGTCCGATCCATGTGCTAGTGTGTTAGGTCAAAGCCATGTGCATGAACAAACAAACACGCCCCAAAGACCTAAAGAACTCGGGTTTCCTTTGGTTAGACGAAATGGGCCAGAGAATGATTCATTTCATGCTACGTGTACTCGCCAATATAATCGAGTTGGTAATGTGGCTAGAACATGTAAGGCAAACGGTTTGTTTAGCGAAGACACATATGGCATCCGATGAGGGGGATCACCCACGTACTTGCCATTTCGTTTGACGTACACAAGTGTGTTGTCCGAATAGTAAGTAGATCCGTGAGCCGCCGTGCAGTGCGACGAGCACATGGCGAACCACACCGAACATTTCCTTTACCACGGACCAAATTACAAAATGCGAGCAGGCAGGATTCTTTCGCCTCTCGTCAAACAAGGGGCGAGATCTGAGAAGCCTGCAGCAGGGAAGTACGGAGTATTGGAGAACACAACAAAAAGAACGTTCTGTTGGCAAGGCATGCTTCTGGGCATGTGGGCATGCATGTGGCTGACCGTTAGCACTTGACTACGCCGCGCCATCTGATCCACATATATGCATGTTCGATTCTCACCGCGCTAGGCTCGGAGAAAATCTCTCGTTTCGCCTCTGAGCTAGGCAGTGGCTGTGTTTAGTTCCCCATCACATCACCAAAATTCTCTCTCTAAACATCACTATCCACCTATCACATCAAATATCTATCTTCATGCATGGAACACTAAACGTAGGTAAATAAAAAACTAATTGTATGGTTTTGATGTACACGACGAGACGAATCTTTTGAGCCTAGTTAGGTCTTGATAGGACAATGTTTATCACAAACAAACGAAATGTGCTACAGTACGCTACAGTGTCCGATGCGACATTTTTCTCTAAACTTCTTCCTACACTTTTTGGAACTAAACTAAGCCAGTAAGTTTCGGTCTTTCAGGGCAGCAAGACGTGTAAACTGTAGTCAGAAAAAGAAGGGTCGCATGGATCAGGCTAAACCAACAAAAGCAAGAGAAGGGCCAGAAGGCACGTCGCTGTCGTCTACCAACAACCAAAGAGCCCTTCCTGGAGAGGCCACAGTACAGGCTAGTGAGCAGTAGTGACGAGCTGACGGAATCAGGTGGTGCGTGTCCGTCCTGGCGCGGGAGAGGGGGTAGGTGAGGAAAGCACCCGTTTGACTTGGGGCTCGGGCGTGCATCATCGCGTATGCACTGGCTCATGGATTTGCATCGGCGCATCGCTGAGAGAGCCTGCGAAGGGAGAGTTGGTAGTACCAACCACCGGCTCCACCGGTAGTCACTAGTCAGACCGAGTGGTGGGATTGTTGAACACCCAACTCACTCTTGTTAAAAATAGCCACCGAAAAAGGATCGCTCAGCCGAACAAACTTGTACCACACCAGGCAAGCATCAGGACAGGTGAGAGTTCACGGGTAAAAGGTAAATGAGGGGTTCTACATTGGATCACCCAACTTCTTTTGTCCACAAATCCTACATTCTTTCCACAGGCATACTCATTTCTTCGGGAGAAAACAGTCGTTTGGCGCGCACTGACACTGCCACTAGCCCACTACGCAGGGCATCCATCATCCTGCTCCACTCGTCAAGTCAACGCAAGGTGTGTTTGGGTGAGCTGTTTGTTGCCGGGAAGCACAAAAATTACAATGTGAAACCTCGGACCGGTGTACTCCTATGTACTGTATGCATGGTTGGATGGATTCGACCCAACAGGCCCGATTGATGGGCCGGCAGTTGTCCGGACCGCGCCTCCACAGGAAGGCGTTATAGCCCATGGAGTCTTCCTGGGCCCTTTGGTGATGTTGCCCCCTAAGCCCACCAAGTAACATCACGCGGTCATTTTATTTTGTTTTTGTCCCCTACCATTTCTCGACCGAAACGCTACGCCGGCGGCGGCCGCCGCCGTTGACCCTCACCGGCGACATTTGCGCAGACGTGCGCCGCTTGGACGACGCACGCGTGCACGTGTACGGCCCACATCGTAGCCGAGCGCAACGCGGCGCGCCGGACGGGCCAGACGGCAACGTGTTGGGCCTGCGGACACGTGGGCCTGTGGCGGGTAAGCCGTAAGTGGGCTCTCTTCTTCGTCTTCCTGCCTGCTGCCGCCGTCGTGACGATTTTCTCCGCAAAGATTCCGGGGTCGCCCCGTGCTTTCCCAATTCCGAATTCCGCCGCCCGATTTCTCGCCCCGCCGCCGCCGCCCGCCGCCGCGCTCGGCTCAGTTGGAGGAGAGGAATGGCGAGCGGTAGCTACGAGGGCGTCCTGCTGGGGATGGGGAACCCCCTCCTCGACATCTCTGCCGTCGTCGACGAGGCCTTCCTCGCCAAGTAGTACTCGATTCCTACCCGACCGCTTCTTTTAGTTCTCTACTCGTCACATGATCTCTGAACTGTGTGACTACTTGTTACTGGCTGATACTTCCGTGTTAGTGGCGGCGTGATGTGGGCTTGCCGCGCCGCGAATTCACCTTGTCTTTCGTATTCGCCTGCAATTATGTGCGCGGGTGGAAGAGGTGGTACCTCTGAGAGACTGAATAATCTGTCAACTGAAGTAACCAGAAGTATGCAGAATGACTATCGAGTATCGGCGAAGCTACTAAGAAAATTAATCTACTATTCGTTTGATTGGGCTCGCTTTGATTGCAATGTTTTTGCTGTTTCTTCATTATACCTGTCTAATCCACCAAAAACGGTCCGCGGAAATTTTATCTCAAATCATGTCAATTGATAATCAAAACTATCTGAGTTGGACTGGACCATGCTTTCTCACTTGCTTGTTAGGAGCCTGGTGACACCTGGAACCCCAATGCAGTCATACAGCCAACTGATTGAGACTTTCTCTCTCTGCACCTGTGTTCTAGGTACGATGTCAAGCCAGGCAATGCCATTCTAGCCGAGGACAAGCATTTGCCAATGTAAGTTTCTTTGTCATTTTGCTTTCCTTGCATTATGCAATATTGTTGGCGTGTTGCTACTTTGTAGTGAATCAAGAATGCTAAACGAGTTCTAGATGTTGTCATGTGAAGCACACATGAAAAGAAAAAAAAAAGCATGGAATGGCTTTTAATGTTCTATGGCCGGATATCTACACTGGCCTGAAGCCATCAGTTTAGTAACTTTATCTGAGCTGACCAGTCCAGACTCCAGATGTTATAACTGAGAATTTATTCGCATGACTATAAGCTGGCAGTCAAAATATAAGAACATTGTGGATGTATATTAACCTGGGTTTATGTGTAAATCCAGGTATGATGAATTGGCTAGCAAGAGCAATGTTGAATACATCGCTGGAGGTAATATTGAGACACGTTCTACGTTAATTTATTAAATAAATTCTTGAAATACTTAATATTGTTCATTCTTTCACCTTTTTTTAATACTTGGTGTGCTTGATTCTTTCAGGAGCCACTCAGAACTCTATCAGGGTTGCCCAAGTAAGCTCTGAAGATACTAAATCATAAATATCTAGAGCTATTAACCTTGAACAGTCCTTATTGTTTACGTGTGCTCATAAGAAACGAGATGACAGCAATACTGATTTCTTCTCAGTGGATGATTCAAGTTCCTGGCGCCACAAGTTACATAGGCTGCATTGGAAAGGACAAGTTTGGTGAGGAGATGAAGAAAAATGCACAAGCTGCTGGTATTAATGTAAGTTATAGGTTCCCTTCTGTTAATTTTTCTTCTTTTTCATGTGATGATTGTTCACTCTGCTGCATTACTAGCTACTACAATCTTGCCATTTGTACAACAGGCCCATTATTATGAGGATGAAAATGCCCCGACAGGAACATGTGCGGTCTGCATTGTTCGTGGTGAGAGGTATGGTTCCTACATTTTTTTCACTAACAAATGCGACTTAATTCAACAAATTTCCTTCTGTCCACAAATAGGTCACTTATTGCAAACTTGTCCGCGGCAAACTGCTACAAGTCTGAACATCTGAAGAAACCAGAGAATTGGGCACTTGGTAATGAAAATGGATCACTAGAATTATTTTCAGTAATTTCATGGTACAAATAAGGTTCATCATGTTGTTTGGGCACAATAATGTTACATAGAACATACTGCTTGGAACTTGTCCATTGTGCAAATATCCTATTGTGGATGTTCAGCTTAGCATAAGTACCATTTTATAGCTTTGCTTTGCAAATAGCTAAAATTCCGGGTGGAACAGCACCAGTATTTTTCATTTTGATTCCTACTTAAAGTCTAGCATATTTGTATAACTTCATGCCATCATTTTTTCTTGTTATCAGTTATTTTAAGCTTTTTTTACTCCCCTGTCCTTATCATGGGCATGGTAGTGTTCCGGAGCAGCACAGATGCATGCACTGGCAAAATTACACATCCTGATAACATAGTTTCATTTTCTATATTTCAGTGAACAACATAGCACCTTCCAATACCTAGCCTGTCAAGTAACTGCCGGCAATTTCTTACAAATTAAAACATACTCCCTCTGTCCCTTTTTAATAGTCGCCGTTGGTTTTCGTGCCACGATTTAGATTCGATTTGTAGAAAATATGTGTAACATTTTAATCTCCAAAAAAAATTGTTAAAAAACTAGATCAAAAGATCTATCTAATCAGGGGCGGACCCACAAGGTGGTCAGGGTGGTCCATCGACCACCCTGTGGCCCATCCGTCATACATACAACATATTTATCTTCTATGTAAAAAAGGGAAAAAAAGAAACTGAACAGCCACAAATCGTATTTTTTGAGGTATTTGTATTCCATTTGAACAATTTATATTAAGACTTGATGTTATTCTACCAAATTATAATACGATTTTATCGAATTGTAAATGGTTTACCGAATAGTATAAGAATTTTTTTTGGGGGCGACCACCCTATGCTCAAAAGCTGGGTCCGTCACTGTATCTAATGGTACTAATTATACATCATAAATATTAATATATTTTAATATAAAATTAATCAAAATTATTTCTCCGGAAGTGAGAAAGACAGTTATTTAGGGACGGAGGGAGTACAGTATTCACTAATTGTTTGCACTTGGTGGATTCTTTTGATGAATCATGAGTCCTAACAATTCCTTAACTGTAGTTGAGAAGGCAAAATATATTTATATTGCTGGCTTTTTCCTTACCGTGTCAACGGATTCTATCCAACTTGTTGCTGAGCATGCTGCTGCAACTAACAAGGTACAATGATGCCATTAAAAGGAGAGTTTTCTATTGGTGTCATTTCCATTTATGGCAATGTTTGCAGGTGTTTATGATGAACCTTTCCGCCCCCTTTATCTGTGAGTTTTTTCGTGATGCTCAAGAGAAAGCTCTCCCGTAAGTACTGGATGCATAATGATATTTTTGTTATGTGACCTTTATGTGAGAGCAGTATATAAAAGGTTCAGCTTGTGATGCTAAGCTATATTTCAACTCTCTTTCATGGTATTTTTTTCCAATATTTTGGTTTGCTATTTAAAATTTCTGAAAGTTCTTGCTGTTACCAAACATAGTTATGTAGACTTCATCTTTGGGAATGAAACTGAGGCGAGGACCTTTGCTAAAGTTCGTGGTTGGAAGGTAACTTTTAATATTCTCTTGTAATTTTCACCAGATCAGTGAAGATTTAACGAATAGCTACTAAAAATTGTAGACTGAAAATGTTGAGGAGATTGCCTTGAAGATCTCACAATTGCCCAAAGCTTCAGGGACACACAAGAAGATTACTGTGATCACTCAAGGTTGTGATCCAGTAGTTGTGGCTGATGATGGAAAGGTATCCGTGGCCCTATTGTTTTTCACTCATAAGCTTTATTGCATTGTGGTTATTCATTATTGTGAATTTCACAGTCTGTTCAAACATATAGATTTTTTGCGGAACACTATCTGTCTTGACAAAGTTAAATTTCACATCTTTCATGACTGAAGCCTGGTTGCAGTAGTGATCAGGCATTGAAGCCATGTCAGGTGAAAAATATCCACCATAGGATAGAAAATGTACAGTATAAAGGAAGATTTACCATCATATATATTTAAAACGTATGATAAAACACCAGCATCGACACCACTAAATTCTAGACTCTTCATCTATGATTCATCTCTGCTGAGGGCCTGACAAGACAATTAGCAAAGAAAAAGAGCTTTCTCTCGCACAGCTTATATTCAACACAGCATATATCCACAGACGAAACCTTTAAAGCGCATTTAGAAATCAGTTTGGAGTCAATTTCCAAGGTAATTTTTTTGTAACTTTTCAACGCTCTTCAACCTAGCGTTTATACCCAATATCTCAGGGATCTAGTCGTTATTGAACCTTGGCTACTTGAGGTAATTGTTTTTCCCTGGTTGCTGATAATCTTAAATCTATGGTGTTGCAGGTGAAAACTTTCCCTGTGATCCTTTTGCCCAAGGAGAAGCTTGTGGATACCAATGGTGCAGGTACGTGATAGCTTTTAGTAGTGATGTTAAATTATATGTTGCAGTTTTGTTTTCTTGAGCAGTTGAGCCGCCCTCTATTTTTCACCATAAACTTCGCTAATCTGTACCATTCCATTAAAACAATGCAATCGGTGCTTATAGTAAATGAATCTCCCATATGCTTTTGTATCTATTGTCGTGCCATATTAGTTCCTGAAATTTAAGCTTGTTTGGTAGGTGATGCCTTTGTTGGAGGTTTTCTGTCTCAATTGGTTCAAGAGAAGAGCATCGATGAGTGTGTCAGAGCTGCTTGCTACGCCGCGAATGTCGTCATCCAGCGTTCTGGCTGCACTTACCCTGAAAAGCCTGACTTCAACTAGAGCCAAATTCTAGCATACTGAGAGAGGAAACCTATATATGGGCCAAGCCACAGTTTTATGACATTTCCCTCAGTATAATTCTCCATCAGATCGGGCCACATTATCTGTATTAATGTTTAATCTGCAGCACATTTCTGGTGTCACCTTCTAATCGACAGGTCAAATGCCGACTTATGCATCATCTGTCAGAACTCCGTGCAATCGTGCTTGCCTCAATTCTTGTGAGAACAGCTCCGGGTTGAAAGCCCAAACACCCAACAAAAGCAGCAGCTTCAGGTCAGTAGGCCAAAAATGGCAGTATCGACTTATGCAATTACCGCGTGCACGCATGGGTTGCACAAAAAGAAAAAAGGTTCGGAGCAACTTGTGGCGCTCCCTTGGATCCACCACACCACAATACGGAACGACATAAATAATCACTGGCATGGAGTACAGCACTACCTACACCCTTGCGCTGGTTGGAAGGGGATAAATTTTAGTTAATTAGTAAGATTAAACAAACTCAGTTGATAAAACTACCTTCACAACTTCATGGCTAAATCATGAGACAAATCTAATGAGACTGCACCATTGTTTTCTGTAGTGTAGCATTACTGTAACAAATCTAATGAGACTGCACGATTGTAAGATGGTAGTGTAGTATAGGATGGTAGTGTAGCACTGCACCATTGTAGAATGATAGTGTACCATAGGATGGTAGTGTAGATTACTGTAACGAATCATTAGGCTCATTAGATTCGTCTCGACACTTATTTGTGAAAATGTTCTATAAATAGAGTACTTTATGCAGATTCCCGGGCTAAAATTTTGCCCATGCAAAATAAACACGCCCTAGCAGTGTTAATGTTTCAGGAGCGGCGGCAGAGCCTCCGGGGCCGCGACGTCACCGAAGCTTTTTCGTGTGCTATCTGAAGAACTTGGCTTGTACCGGCACATGGCACATCCTCCTGCTGCGTCTGCGCCTGCCCCGCCTTTCTCTATCGACGGCCATTTTCACCCCCGGAAATCTTGAAATCCTAACCGCTACCTCCTGAAATTCTAACCGCTCCCGCCGGCCTCAACCACCATCCGTAGCCGGCGGTGCAAGGTGGCTGACGGCGCCGTCGCTGCTCCCGCCCCCTTCCCAACCGTATATTTTTTACAATTTAGCCCTTTTTTTCCAAAGAATTTGAAATATGGATCCTTGGAGGAAAGATTCTCAGAAATGGATCCATAGCACGACGCCAAAGGTCACGGCTCCGTTGTATATGATTATATGTATCTGCGAGATTAATTTTTGGTTTCGATGTGCAAAAGCAAACCATTTCCATTGGAAACATTCCTATAATGAATTCCTTAGGAACCTTTATAATAAATGGAATTTACCGAATTGTGATCAATCAAATATTGCTAAGTCCTGGTATTTACTACCGCTCAGAATTAGACCATAAGGGAATTTCTATATACACCGGGACTATAATATCATATTGGGGAGGAAGGTCAGAATTAGCAATTGATAAAAAAGAAAGGATATGGGCTCGCGTGAGTAGAAAACAAAAGATATCCATTTTAGTTCTATCATCAGCTATGGGTTCAAATCTAAGAGAAATTTTAGATAATGTTTCCTACCCCGGAATTTTCTTTTCTTTCCCGAATGCTAAGGAGAAGAAGAGGATTGAGTCAAAAGAAAAAGCTATTTTGGAGTTTTATCAACAATTTGCTTGTGTAGGTGGGGACCTAGTATTTTCGGAGTCCTTATGCGAGGAATTACAAAAGAAATTTTTTCAACAAAAATGTGAATTAGGAAGAGTTGGTCGACGAAATATGAATCGGAGACTGAACCGCATGTTGTAAACGGCCAAGAGCCGGTCCGAATTGATCTTGTAACAGATCTGCAACCGAACGAATACGTTTATTTTTCAAGTGATTCATATCATCATCGTCAAGTATACCCGTTCCAAATTTCATTCCAATCAAATGATCCGTAGCGGCCAATATATCTCGTGGTAACAAGAATGTATTGTTCTGAGGGATAGAAAAACCCAAAAAAGGATATATAGGGAATAGAGAAATTCCACCCCCTAAGTATAGAACAGTTACAAATAAAGCGGAAACTAATAAATTTAGGTAAGAAACAAGATAAAATAAACCATATTTAATACCAGAATATTCGGTTTGATAACCTGCTACTAATTCTTCCTCTGCTTTTGGTAAATCAAAGGGTAATCTTTCACATTCTGCCAAAGAAGAGGGGTGATGGTGGATCCGATATGTCATAGAACGGCGCTAAAGGTCACGGCTCCGTTGTAAAACAGCACGGCGCCGTGCTATTATACAACGGAGCCGTGACCTTTGGCGCCGTGCTATGGGTCCATTTCTGAAAATCTTTCCTCCAGAATCCATATCTCAAATTCTTACGAAAAAATGGCTAAATTGCAAAAAAAAATATACCTCCCAACCTTCTGCCTATCTCTCGGCTCTCCTCCCAACCTTCTGCCTATCTCTCGGCTCTTCTCCCTCAGCTTCTCATCGGCATGCGAGCCATCGGCAGTTCGGCACTGCCCGGTGCCCGGCCAAGAGGACAAAGGAGAAAGACGAAAAGAAGAAATTCCGGGCGTCACCGAGCCCTCACTCTCTTACGGTCTTACCCAATTCGGTCCAGCGTACTTCACGTTGGGCTGTCTGTTGCGGCATTCGCGAGGCCACCTTCCTCGCGATCCTCCTGGCTTGAAGACGCCTTCTCATCGGACGCCTTCAGGTGTCCTGTCTTTGCCTTCTGATCGGCAATTCAGCAGCAGTAGAACTGTAGAAGAGAGGTCTGTGACAGACCAGCACGGCAGCACCCGTCGCCCGTGCTGTTTGGGTAGCAATCCCAAAACGCACAAGCAAACTGCGCGCAAGGATTGCTTATCCCAGACTAGGTTAAGTGCAGCAGGCTGAAGGACAACCGCAATCTTGAGGAAATGACAAATGACGGTACGCAAATGCCATACATTTCAATCCTTTCATTTTCGGATAGTGACAAGTTAGATAATACAGGACCTAGCCACCTAGGAATAACTGTAGGTGATAATGATGTTTTACTAGGTAAATGGGTTGCGCATAAATGATACAGAGACTTAGGCCTTGTTTAGATGTTGAAATTGGTATGGTGAATTTGGGAGTATGATGTCACTTCGTAATCATTGCGTCACTGTAGCATTTCGTTTGTATGTGCGAAGAATTGTCCAAAAATTGACTAATTAGGCTCAAAATGTTCGTCTCGCAGAGTACAACAAAACTGTGCAATTAGTTTTTAATTTCATCTATATTTAGTACTCCATGCATGTTATGACATTTTGATGTGATAGAGAATCTTCTTTTTACATAGTGAATTTGGGAGTTCCTTTTTGGAACTAAACAGGGCTTTGAGAGTTCTATAAGGAGCATCCCAAACTCTAGAGGAAGAAAACGAGAAGAGAATGATGAAGAGTTGGATAACCTCACTCTAACTTGATTGTAGATCAGGTGGTAAGATTCTTTTAGAACCCGGACGTTCCTGTCGATAGCGAAACGCCTGAGGCGAGCGTGACGTCTATATACTGTATTACACAAAAAATAAAAATCACACGTACAGAACATTTTGGAGGAGAATATTGTTATAGGGCTCTGAATTGTTTATATGGCATTATTGAGGCCATCCTGAGTAACAATAATTATTCTTTGATGAAAGGAACATAAATCTTTATGGATGTCCAGTATTGTTCTTTGTAAACTCGTCATCCTATCTCGGTTATGTCTGTTATGTTGGAAACTTGTTAATACCAAACATGTGCCTATAAAAATATGGTCCATGGTGGATTTAATAAAATTGATTTGGTATTGTAGATGTTTTTATTTTTTTGTATAATTTTGATCAAAGTTGAACAACTTTGATCTAGGAAATCAAATGTGGCATGTAAAAGATAACAGAGACAGTATGGAGTACATTTGCAAGGAATTTGAGTACGAGTATCCATTTTTACTCTTAACCTTGTTATTTTTTATAAAAAAAAACTCTCAACCTTGTGGTCCTCCTTGTATGGAGCGATCCTCTTGTTTTAATACGTATAAATTATTTTCTCTAGGTCTGTATTTCCCAAGTGGAACTCATCTTCAAACTGTAGCACCAACGGGTTGCAATGAATTGTTGTACACCGGAAGATTACAAAACTATATGTCTGTTACAAGCGAACAAAGACAAATAATATAAGATTGTGAAGTTGTGAACCATCATATATGCTGTTGTCTTCTACTGTTTAATCTAATGCATCTGCTGTGTCAGCTCCCTAACCACTACTCGTATGCTAGTGTGTGTGTGACAGAGACGCTTCACCAACGGCACACTAGAGAATCTAGTCGTGTCCAATTGGCTGAGGAGTACAACTCTCAGGTTCCCAAACAACGTAACATCCCTGGAACTTAATTTTCAAACTGCAGAACCAACGGTTGCAATTGCAATGAATTGTTATACGCTAGAAGATCACAAAACAATCTTGAAGCATTATCTTATTGTCTTATTCGATCAGCTTGTAAAACGATACTGGCCTTGTTTGGTAGACCAAATTTGGGTGTATGATGTCTCTTCGTAATTATTGCGTCACTGTAGCATTACGTTTGTATGTGCCAAAAATTGTTTAAAATGATTAATTAGGCTCAAAATGTTCGTCTCGCAGAGTACAATAAAACTGTGCAATTAGTTTTTGATTTTATCTACATTTAGTACTCCATGCATGTTATGATATTTTGATGTGATGGGGAATGTAAATTTGCGGGGTGGAATTTTGGAACTAAACAAGGCCACTATGATGTGAAGGGTTATATATTCTGTCATTGATTACTATTTAATGTACATGCAACTGCTCTCTCAGCTCCCTACCCACTGCGCCATTGTGTTCTATATACACTGGTGAGAGAGAGATGCGCGAACGGCTCGCCGCTTTTTTCTACTCTCCGTTCTAGATTATAAATTATTTTATTTTTTTCTAAGTAAAACCTATGACCGAATTCAAACTATAATAAAATTTACAATAATAAATAAATACTTTTAAAATATATTTTATAGTAGATTCAATTAAATTAATTTCATATTATAGATGTTGATGTTTTTTATTAAAATATATGTCTTTCAAGTCCTTCACTTAGTGGGCTATGAATTGTGTTCGGCCGAGGCAACAACAGAAGAAAAGTGTGGACGAGCTCCAGCGACTGAGCGACAAGTAAAAAAAAATTGCCGTTGACGCGACACACAACCGTGTCCCTATTGGTCGCGTCGATTTTAGACATTCGATGGGTGAATGAACCATTTTACTAGGGCTCGCAAAAAGATTGTGGCTCGTGAGCCTACTCGTCTTGTTTAGGGTCTGCTTAGGTATCGTTTCACCGTATGATTAACTAGATTAGAAACTAAGTTACTGTACCTCACATACCATAAAACTTTTTCTTCTTTCTCCTATACCACGTCATCATGTTATGAGGAGTTTTATAAAACTCTTCATAAAACTCCACTGAGATTAACCTTAGTCAATTCGGCTCAACCTCTCAAATAAACCGAGTTAAGCCTCAACAGCTCATAGTTTTAACGAGATGCTCATGAGCTATTGGATTAGCTTATTATATATATTAGGCTCGATAGATATAATAATACTATAGTTACCTTTTATTAATACGGAGGTAGTATTATTATTTAGCTAAAATAAACACATCACTCAACTTGTAAATAAAATTTGGTAGACTATTTTAAGCCTCCAAACATCTATGTTATCCTAATTTACTGAGTTGTGTTATTTATTTCCTGGAAGTGAATTAATTGTATTTGAAATAAAAAATATAAAAAAATAGGTAGGGGCTTCCCCTCCCGACTTCAGTAAAAAAATATCATCATAATAAT
Organism: Echinochloa crus-galli; assembly: GCA_900205405.1. Lineage (NCBI taxonomy): Eukaryota > Viridiplantae > Streptophyta > Magnoliopsida > Poales > Poaceae > Echinochloa > Echinochloa crus-galli. The sequence goes on from OAMR01001038.1 coordinate 44,621, forward strand.
TCTAAATATTATTAGCATGCTTAAATCATTACATCTTGGTTTATGTCATTGTTAATTCTAACATTAATATTAAGCAATGCTCGGTTCAGGAGCTAAGTAAGCTGACTCGAGTTTTTCGAACGAACGGAGTCAAACTTGATTTTTAGCTAGTTAGCTTGATATCAAATGAGTTGATAATGAGCGAACAGAACTGGCTCGTCGGCCACCCTTACATGCTACACGATATTTCGAATAGCCGCAACCAATTAGCCCATTATTGCACTTTCAGGCCATTAATTGATCGTAGGACAATTGATAAGGTTTCTTGTGGTATGTCTTTTTTTTTGCGAGAAGAGGTTGAGCTTTATTAATGCATCATAGGGTTACAAATATCGGCCTCCACTAGGGAAGCAACAAAGTCTGGGGCACGTTGAAGCCACACGGTCGACGACATTTCTCTACAGGCATAATTAGCTAATTCATGAGCAACCTTATTTGAGTTTCTATTACAATGAACAAACTCAACCTCTCGTAGCTCATCACCGAGCAATTTCACTTCTTTCAGCTGCAGTGCTAGTCTTGAGCGATTTTCTTCCTTGGATTTAAGAGCTAAGCAGATCGTGAGACAATCGGTCTCTAGTATGACTGGTCGGTCAATCCAAAGGATGGCTAAATTCAGCCCTTCCCTACACGCCATCAGTTCAGCTTCCTCCGCATTCACACAATTGGATCGGAGTTGCCCTGAAGTCAACAGAACTGCACCATGGTCATCTCTTGCAATAATGCCAATACCAACTAGCCCATTGTTTTTGAAAGCTGCATCAACATTGATCTTAACTCGCCCTGAATATGGCAGCGTCCATCGCGAAGGAGTACGAAAACTGCAGGCATTTGTGCATCTTTGAGCTGCTTCACTACCCATTGGTGCTTTTCCTTTCAGGTATAACACTTGATGCTGATGAATTTCATTTAGAGAGTGGCAGTAACTCTCCAAAAATCGCTTTGAACCCTCAATTGGCATTGCTGCGTTCTCATGCTTGATTTGATTCCGGACATACCATGTACGCTAAGTTATGTTGGAAACTTGTTAATACCAAACATGTGCCTATAAAAATATGGTCCATGGTGGATTTAATAAAATTGATTTGGTATTGTAGATGTTTTTATTTTTTTGTATAATTTTGATCAAAGTTGAACAACTTTGATCTAGGAAATCAAATGTGGCATGTAAAAGATAACAGAGACAGTATGGAGTACATTTGCAAGGAATTTGAGTACGAGTATCTTCTAGGTTCCTTCTTGCTTTGTTCTTAGTCGTTGGTAGGCACCCATTAGCTGCCTTCCACACACAGATTTTGACTTTTGGTGGAACCCGAGCACTCCAAATATTATTCCATAGATTCCTGTCTCCTCCGGGGGCTGCACTAGTACTCTTAATATTTTCTCCATACTCTATTCTGAAGCCCAACCTGTATGCACTTCTCACTGAAAAAATCCCAGATCTTTCATAGTGCCAGGCAATGAAATCATCCTCCCCTCGTAATGGAAGCTTCATCTTTTGTATTTCCTCCACATCCGGTGGGAAGAACACATCCTTAACCAGCTCCATGTTCCATGTATTAGTCGATGGATCAATGAGTTCAGAGACCCATCGCAGCCTGTTGCGTTGTTTCTTGCCTACAACAGATAATGACACCTCTCTTGGAATCCATTGGTCACGCCAGATACGAATGCTGGAGCCATTACCCACACGCCATATAATTCCCCTCTTTAGTAATTCAAGGCCATGTTCAACAGCTCTCCATGTTGGTGAGGCATTGCCAGTAAACACAGTATCAATTAGATGGCCATTAGGGTAATACCTTGCTTTCAGGATCCGTGCACACATGCTATTTGGAAATTGCAGTAGTCTCCATGCTTGCCGAGCCAACAATGCCTGATTAAAAATACGCAGATCACGGAAACCCAGGCCACCTTGACATTTGAACTTGATTAGCTTCTCCCATGCACACCAATGAGTTTTACGAACTCCATTTTCTGCTCCCCACCACTTATCTCATCCCCTTCTCAAAAATGTTCAGTACTTGACGTACGTGGACAGATTCATCCATTTTTGCTCTAAAGAACAGTAGTGTGTCATCTGCAAACAAGAGGTGAGAAACCATGGGGGCATTACGGCATACACGTAGTCCATTGATGGAGCCATCATTCTCTTTTCTGGATATCAACTTAGACAAACTGTCAGCAACAAAGAGGAAGAGGTACGACGACAATGGATCACCTTGACGTAGGCCTCGTGATGGAGTGAATGGCTGCAGGAGTTCGCCGTTAAACTTGATACGGTAGCGTACAATAGTCACACAGGCCATAACCCACTGTACCCAGCTGCTATGAAAGCCCAACTTTTCCAGCGCTCTTTGCAGAAAACACCAATCCACTCTATCATACGCTTTGGCAAGATCCAATTTATATGCACAGTAACCCTCTCTCCCTGGCTGACAATTCTGCATTGTATGCAAACATTTAAAGGCAATCAAGGCGTTGTCAGTAATCAGACGTCCTGGGACAAAGGCGCTCTGATTCTCGGAGATCAAATCATTTAGCAATGGCCTCAGTCTGTTAACCAGGCACTTCGACACCACCTTGTATATAACATTGCATAGGCTAATGGGTCTATAGTCCTTTAGACTCTCCGGTTGTTGTTTCTTAGGTATTAGCACTATCGATGTGTCATTTACCCCTTCAGGCATGTGTGCTGTCCTAAAAAATTCCTTTATTGCAGCCACAATGTCATCCTTCATGAGCCCCCAATTCTTCTGAAAAAATCGACCAGGTAGTCCATCAGGGCCTGGTGCTTTGAGAGGGCCAATTTGGAACATGGCATTGCTAATTTCCTCCTCTGTAAAATCGGCACGCAACTGATCATTAATATTATCTGTGATCACTTTATCTATTGCTGTCAGTACCACGTCAGGATTAATTCCTGGGTCCCGATCATATAATTTGTCAAAGAAATCCTTTGCTAGGCCATGCATATCATCTTTCCTAGTATGCCAAACTCCTAGATCATCCTTCAGTTTTTTAATGTGATTTTTTCTTGCTCGCCACACTGCTTTCCGATGGAAGAATTTTGTATTGCGATCACCATCTTTAAGCCAGTCAATTCTAGAACGTTGAAGCCACATCATCTCCTCCCTGTATAATAATTCATTCATCTTATCCAGTGTGCTTCGAATCTCTGCACAAGCCCCATTCTGTCCCTGAGCACGCAGGTCTGCAAGCTTCTCTCGCAGCTCTTCAATTTGCTTTGTAACAGCACCAAAATTTTCCCTACTCCAGTTTTTCAGAGAAACAAGAACCTCCTTCAACGCCTTGCTAATATCTCCTAAATGTGTTATAGCATCCCTCCTTCTCCAGGCATTTTCTATCTCCTGTGGCAACGCTGGGTGTCTTTCCCACATGATTTCATACCTGAGGCTACCTACCTCTTCCTCGTTCTTCAGAATTTGCCAAAGTGACTAGCACAGGACAGTGATCAGACCTAGCTGAAACCAGATGTTTTACACCTATGTCTAATTAGAGTTTCAGTCCTCATATGCTTAAATCATATTTTTTCTGTATTTATTTTAGAATTCAACCGGCTCTATTCTTTCAATGATAAGCAACTTTCCCGTCGATAGGGAGGTATATTTGGTGACTTCGTGTGTCTGAATATCGGATATGTTAACCCAGTCTTTTGGGGGTGTTTATAGGAGGTAGAATTCGAGTAAGTGTATTCATAGGGCGAGCACGCGTGTGTCCGAGCATTTATGTTCGTATTAGTCTTTCGTAGAAACAAAATAGTGTCAGTTCACTATTATCATGGCGATAATCATAGATCGGTATGTGTATTCATATGGATAAGTGTATGATCTTGGGGGGAAAAATATGATTCCAAACCAACCACTATGATCAGGTCGGTACGGTGCATGGCAATATGTGCACATGTACCAAAACGTGCGGAGAAAAGGATGCCTAATTGGTTGACAAGCCTCCAAAGATCCGTTCCGCAATTGTTGAGGAGAGGGCCCCCAGGATCGCTCCGGGGAGATCAGAATCAATGGCAGTTCTGCACGTATATGCGCGTGGCATGGGAGGTGGGACCAAACACCAACGCTGCTCCGATCCGTACCCCGCCGCACTATACCAATATAAAAGCCGGGCATCCAAACTCGAAAATGTTCATCCACAGCCTGCCTTCCCCCGCTCTTCTTCTACAATCGCATAGCCGCGTCCGTCCACCACCAGCGCGCCCAGCCGCTCGAGATGGCGAGCAACACGGCCATTGTCGCGAGCGACCCGCTGAGCTGGGGGCAGGCCGCGGGGGAGCTGACGGGGAGCCACCTCGACGAGGTGAGGCGCATGGTGGCGCAGTCCCGGGAGCGCGCCGTCAGGATCGGGGGCTCCGGCCTGCGCGCCGGCCAGGTGGTGGCCGTGGCCGCGGCCAAGGACGCCGCCTCGGGCGTCGCCGTCGAGCTGGACGTGGAGGCCGCCCGCCACCGGGTCACGGCCAGCAGCGAGTGGGTCCTCGGCTGCGTTCAGAACGGCGGCGACATCTACGGCGTCACCACGGGGTTCGGCGGCAACTCGCACCGCCGCACCAAGGACGGGCACGCGCTCCAGGTCGAGCTGCTCAGGTAGCCATCACACATCTTTGTTTACTTGTTATCTTCCAGTAGAGCACGTACATGCATCACACTCACACATGCTGTTCCAGTACAGTAAGAGCCACTTGTACAATAATATACAGCAACGATTTACATGATAATTTAAATTAATATAGACATGACTATATTTGCGGACTGGATATTTGCGTTTTTTAAGAGAAAAAATATTCTAAAAGATATATGGTTCGATTTTCAATCATGAACAACAACAATATACATGATAATTTGAAGGGGACATATCCAGTGCAAACCAACCCCTCCGTGTAAACTTTGGAAACCGGTATGCATGGGGACACGACTACCAGGAATAAACACTAAGAATCCAAACAATGCAAATAAGTTCAAATGCAGCAAAAAGAAAAATCCGCCCAAGGAGGGGCTCACGGTGCCAACAGATATGCTGTTTCGCCTTTTTCTGATTTAGAATTAATTAGTTGTGAATTTTTAGGTATTATGTTAGGTTTTGTTATTTCTAGAGAAAAAGAAAATTACATTTTAAACCAGCTAGAGACCAATTTCAATAGTTGGATGTGCTTCGTGTCTATTTTTATAGTTCATAATTGTTAATTGAGAAAAACGACTATCATGATAGTTGATACATGTACACTACTGGGACTTTTTTCTTGATATTTTAAAATGGAAGAGTACATGAGTTGGAACCATATTTATCATGGTTGCTAAATCATGGTAAATCAATATTGTACATGTTGTGTAGCAAGCATATGCTATGCCTATATACTTTACATAGATATATACATGTAATATTCTGAAGCATGCGGAGGGGCTACCTTTTGATGAGTTAGACATATTTAGGGACTATTTTAGATTAATGGTTGGCGTAATTTAGATTGGAGATTAAGGGGCTCATTCTATGTTAATTTTTTATATATACTAGCAAATATGTCCGTGCGTTGCAACGGAACACACAGATGACGAACACCAACTACATGTTGCCAGATCTTGGCTCTCATGCATCCAACCACTTAAGCTCTGGCTCTGAACCTTATCTCCTTGCGGGAGATTTCTCCGCCCACTCTCCTCACGAAGATTTCTCCGCCCGCTTCCACCATTTGCTGCTAAGCTCTCCCCCATGTCCTTTGCACCCGTGCTCAAGCTCCGAGCTCTCAGCTCCATCCGATTGGCGTCATCTCAGCTCCATCCGATTGGCGTCACAAACGACGCGCCACCGTTACGCCTTACTGCCTGCTGCTTAACGCTGGATGAAGGAGGTGGAGCAGAGTACCACTCGGTGTTCTCTTCGATGCCCATGCATGTCAACCGGTCATAATCAGGCATATCTGAGGTTCCACTGTACTTTAGTGCGTGGTGGTTGAGTCCTGTATCGCTGGGTAGAAGCATGGTCCAAATGTCAGCTTTTGATTAATAGTCAACGAGTGATTTTGGTAGCGCGTGTAGAATAGTGGGAGAAGTAAAGACAAAGGGATATGGGTCGCTTCCATAAAATTTAGGGATATAGGGTGGGGAGTTGATTTGAAAAAAATAGTAGAGGTTTTTTATAAAATTATGACGTACCGCTAAATCGATACTTGATTTTATTTATCTATATACTTTATTATTAAATAAAGATAAAGATATAGATAAAGACTTTTTAAAGGCCGAAAGATGGTTAATTAAATACAAAATCACCCAGTTACAACTTGTGTGTGTGCAAATTGCTCATTTAAATCAGATTGTGCTAAAATAATATGCATCTGTACTTACCATAACACGTATCTCTGTCCATTAGCGGAATATTATTCTTCAAAGAATCTATCGTGAAAAAGATAGTGATCTAGGTACAAATTTTTATAGATGTACACTTCTGTGCATGAAGTATGTGGCCACATAAAAAAATTTCAAAGGTGCACACAACAATAGTAATGGAGCTAATTAAGAAGTAAGAGCAAAATAGATCAGACCAGTGCCCACCATAGAGGCGCAGTACGCGCGCAGGCCCAACTCGAATTGGTTGGCGGGGGAACACAGGAATCCGGCCGGTGGTCACACGTCTCACGCACAGTAAGTATTAGATACAGATTAGGGAATAAATTAAGGATGTTTTTATAAAATTATGATTGAGAAAGCAAACGGTTCTTAGCTAAGTTGGAGATATATAGATCATCCAGCTCTAAAAACTTAGAACCTAACACGTGTTTTTTTTTGTTTGAGGAATATTTGAAGGACTAATCTTGACTCGTCACCAACTCATCCTCACAAAGTGACAGAGAGATGTTATGCTCCCAGCAATTATTCGATGACCACACATGATGGACCACTCAGCTGCTCTGGTCTATATGAGCCCATTGATTACCCAAAACACTACAAAAGCCTTCATAAATTTCACGACAAAAGAGTTTGAATTCTCATGCAAATGGAAGAAAAAACAGCATACACTTCTTAGAGTTCCAGTTGGCGCCCGCGGAATAATCAAGACGGTCAATGAGTCGAGTCCTACCACGGCGCCTTAGAGACAACAACCGGAGTCACACTGTAGTTGGACTATCATCCATCGCAAAAAGGCCTCCATCCCAACCCATTCTTCAATTCCAACCATCTCACACACACTGCACTGGGTCACTGGATCGAGCTCAGCTCAGGAATGTCAACATACAGCCACCTGCACGCACATACTCTGGCCTGTCAAGAGAAAAAGTGGAGGAAAATCAAGAGAATTATTGAAGGAAATCAAGGAGAAAGGAATCCCACCCTTCTCCCAGATCCACCACACCACACCAACCCGGTCGCCAACTAACCCACCAACAACACCCGGATTCACCTAAACCCCCCTGACCCCTCCACGTCGCTGCTTGCTATATAACTGCCGCCTCCGCGCTCCGTTTCTCTCCAGGAAGAGCTTAATTAGCTTCGCAGTCCTCACACACCCTCCCGAGCTCTTCTTCTTCCGACCACCACCACACCAGAAGCTCCTCCTCTCGATCTTCTCGGTCGAAATGGCGAGCAACACGGCCATCCTCGAGAGCGACCCGCTGAGCTGGGGCAAGGCGGCGGCGGAGCTGACGGGGAGCCACCTCGACGAGGTGAGGCGCATGGTGGCGCAGTCCCGGGAGCGCGTCGTCAGGATCGAGGGCTCCGGCCTGCGCGTCGGCCAGGTGGTGGCCGTGGCCGCGGCCAAGGACGCCGCCTCGGGCGCCGCCGTCGAGCTGGACGGGGAGGCCCGTCGCCGGGTCACGGCCAGCAGCGAGTGGGTCCTCGGCTGCGTTCAGAACGGCGGCGACATCTACGGCGTCACCACGGGGTTCGGCGGCAACTCGCACCGCCGCACCAAGGACGGGCACGCGCTCCAGGTCGAGCTGCTCAGGTAACCATCACCGACCTGCACACGTCTTTGTTTACTTGTTATCTTCCGATCCAGTAGAGTCCATGCATCACACTCACACATTGTTGCAGTACAGTAAGAGCCACTTGTACAATAATATACTGCAATAATATACATGATAATTTAAATTAATAATAGACATGACTATATTTGTGCACTGGATATTTGCGTATTTTTAAGAGAAAATGGTCTAAAAGATATATGGTTTGATTTTCAATCATGAACAACAACAATATACATGATAATTTAAATTAATAATAGACATGGCCACCAGGAATAAACACTAAAAACCCAAACTAATAAGTTCAAATGGAGCAAAATGAAAAATCCGCCTAAGGAGGGTCTCACAGCGCCAACAGATATGCTGTTTCACCTTTTTGTGATTTTAGGCTTTTTTATTTCTAGAAAAAAACGAAAATCACATATGAAACCAGCTAGAGACCAATTTCAATAGTTGGATGTGCTTCGTGTCTATTTTTATAGTTCATAGTTGAGAAAAAGGACTGTCATGATAGTTGATACGTGTAAACGGGCCTTTTTTTTCTTGATATTTTAAAATGGAATAGTACATGAGCAGGAACCTTATTTATCATGATTGCTAAATCATGGTAAATCAATATTGTACATGTGGTGTGGCAAGCATATGCTATGCTTATATACATAGATATATATACATGTGTCATGACCCAGCCCATGGGCCTGTAATAGGAATAGTCACCTGGTATTTTGGATTGGGCCTGCGTGCTCTTGTCGTGTTGGGCTGAGCCCAGTAGATGTCTAGCCCATATCAGATAGCTACTTGTATCAAGGGAAAGACAGACCCGGGGAGAATCAATGAATGAATTAACAAACACATCTCTTCTACCTCTCGCCGTCGCGCGAGCTCCTTCCTTCTTGCTGTGAGGCGGCGGCGCCGCGCTCCATCGCCGTGCGTGACGCCGGCAAACAACTCCAGTTATCCCGTCTGGTCCTAGGATCGTGACAACATGTAATATTCTGAAGCACGCGGAGGGGCTACCTCGTTTGATGAGTTAGTTTTTCATATAGCATTTGTAGAGTAAACGTGAGTAAATTAGACACATATTTAGGGACTATTTTAGATTAATGGTAGGCGTAATTTAGATTGCAGATCAAGGAGGCTATTCTATGTTGATTTTTATAGAGTAAAATTCACCGGCGGCTCCTAAACTTGCACGGCGGTGTTATCTAAATCCCAAATTTAGGATTTTTGATATTTAAGTACCTAAACTTACATGATGGTATTATCTAGGTCCAAAACTCATAATTTTTAATATTTATATCCAATAATTTATTCCGCTGATTAAAAAAAGTGTATAGCTAACCCTTGTTCGTGGTGTCAATCCCTAACCCTTGCTATGATTTAAGCACCAACTTCTTCTCAATCTTGAAACCGTCGTGGCCGAATATGTTTGGGACCTAAATGACACCGTTGTGCAAGTTTAGGGGCCAAAATATCAAAATCGTAAGTTTGAGACCTATATGACACCGCCGTGTAAGTTTAGGGACCAAAATATCAAAAATCCTGAGTTTGGGACCTAGATAACACTACCCTGCATGTTTAGGGGCCGCCAGTAAATTTTACTCATTTTTATATATATAGTTAGATGGATAATTTTATATATCTAGATCTAGGGAGCCAGGAGCCAGGGATGCCACTTCACGTTACTACTTCATATAGTGACAAATGTGGATAATTACAGTGCTAAAGTTAAGCTTTGTTTTCTTGTTTTCCGACCAGGTACCTTAACGCCGGAATCTTCGGCAATGGCTCCGACGGCCACACGCTCCCGTCCGAGGTGTCACGTGCGGCGATGCTCGTCCGCATCAACACCCTGCTGCAGGGCTACTCCGGCATCCGCTTCGAGATCCTCGAGGCCATCACCAAGCTCATCAACACCGGCGTCAGCCCGTGCCTGCCGCTCCGGGGCACCATCACCGCGTCCGGCGACCTCGTCCCGCTCTCCTACATCGCCGGCCTCATCACCGGCCGCCCCAACGCCCAGGCCGTCACCGTCGACGGCAGGAAGGTGGACGCCGCCGAGGCGTTCAAGGTCGCCGGCATCGAGGGCGGCTTCTTCAAGCTCAACCCCAAGGAGGGCCTCGCCATCGTCAACGGCACCTCCGTCGGCTCCGCGCTCGCGGCCACCGTGCTCTACGACGCCAACGTCCTCGCCGTCCTCTCCGAGGTCCTCTCCGCCGTGTTCTGCGAGGTCATGAACGGCAAGCCCGAGTACACCGACCACCTCACCCACAAGCTCAAGCACCACCCGGGCTCCATCGAGGCCGCCGCCATCATGGAGCACATCCTCGACGGCAGCTCGCTGATGAGACACGCCGAGGTGGTGAACGCCATGGACCCTCTCCTCAAGCCCAAACAGGACAACTACGCGCTCCGCACGTCGCCGCAGTGGCTGGGGCCCCAGATCGAGGTCATCCGCGCCGCCACCAAATCCATCGAGCGCGAGATCAACTCGGTCAGCGACAACCCGGTCATCGACGTGCACCGCGGCAAGGCGCTGCACGGCGGCAACTTCCAGGGCACCCCCGTCGGCGTGGCCATGGACAACGCCCGCCTCGCCGTCGCGGCGATCGGCAGGCTCATGTTCGCCCAGTTCACCGAGCTGGTGATCGACCACTACAACAACGGGCTGCCGTCCAACCTGGCGGGGGGCCGCGACCCGAGCGTGGATTTCGGGCTGAAGGGCGCCGAGATCGCCATGGCGGCATACTGCTCCGAGCTCCAGTACCTCGCCAACCCGGTCACCAACCATGTCCAGAGCGCGGAGCAGCACACCCAGGACGTGAACTCCCTGGGGCTCATCTCCGCCAGGAAGACCGCCGAGGCGGTGGACATGCTCAAGCTCATGGCCTCCACGTACATGATCGCGCTGTGCCAGGCCGTGGACCTGCGCCACCTCGAGGAGAACCTCAAGGGCGCCGTCAAGAGCTGCGTGGCGAAGGTGGCGGTGAAGGTGCTGCTGACCAGGAGCCCCGACGACGGCGAGCTCTGCAGCGCCCGGTTCAGCGAGAAGGCCTTGCTCACGGCCATCGACCGCGAGGAAGTGTACGGCTACCACGACGACCCCTGCAGCGCCAGGTCCTCGTTGATGAAGACGATCCGGGCCGTGCTCGTGGACCACGCGCTCGCCAACTGCAAGAACAATGCCGAGACGGCGGAGCCCAGCGCAGCGGTGTTCCACATGATCAACAGGTTCGAGGAGGAGCTGCGCGAGGCGCTGCCCGGGGAGATGGAGGCGGCGCGCGCGGCCTTCGAGGCCGGCGCCGCGCCGATTGGGAACAGGATCAAGGAGAGCAGGTCGTACCCGCTGTACCGATTCATCCGCGAGGACCTCGGCGCCGTGTACCTGACCGGCGAGAAGCTCACCTGCTCCGGCGAGGAGAGCAACAAGGTGTACCTGGCCATTAACGAGGGCAGGCTCATTGACCCCATGCTTGAGTGCCTCAAGGAGTGGAACGGGGAGCCCCTGCCAATCTGCTAAGCTGAAGATGAATGCCACGCACGACGAAGAGGAGGAGACCCCGTACTTTCTCGAAAAATAAAGAGAGGAGGATTTTAGGATTCTGAAGGCTTCTTATTGATTGGGATTTTGGGACTATGCCGATTACATTGTCTCTGGTCCTTTTTAAGTTTGATGGAAATATTCCTGTAATCATTGTTGAATAATAATCCTCCGACTCAAAATAAATTCATTTCTAGAACTCAAAAGTGGTTAGGTAATTTACCTTAAAAGATCAGCACACCCTTTATTGTACAACATTGCAAGGAAGACATATGCAACCGTGTTATACTTGCTCTGTCCCATAAAGAATGATGTTTTAGAGTTTTCAGACATGTTAGATCAAGATGGGTAAAAAAGAAACAGATATCCTCAGTTAGTTGAGTTTTCATAATAAAATGGAATTAACTTATTTATATTAAATGCATGCATGAGATTTATTTCCATTCAATCGTGCATGAATGTCAAAACACCATTCCTCATGGGGCAAATTTTGAATCTAAAAACATCAATTTTTTGGGGGGACCGATAGGAGATAAATTAAGGAGATGGAATGAGTTGGTTGCGAAAATTGCATTTGTGCATCTTAACAATCAACATGACATTTTTAATTGGAGTCTAACCAAAAATGGCTTGCTCACGGTTCAATCTCTGTACCAACATATCATGAATCAATATCGTTTACCTCCAAATAATTCTTTGTGGAAATTCAAGCTACCTGTCAAAATAAAGATTTTATCTGGTTCTTAGTTAAGGGAGTGGTTTCAATAAAAGAGAATATATATGATTAAACATGATTGAAAAGGCGACGATCAATATTGGTTTTGTAACAACAAATAAACAGTCCAACATTTATTTTTGAACAGTGGCGTAGCCAGGAAAAAAATCAGCTGGGGGCGAACTTTTAATGAATAATGATCGACTGAACCGAAATCAAACACGTTGTAATTCACATCACATTAATGCATCTATACATTGCAATCACACAATTTTAATATGAAGTTGAGATATTACCTCAAATTTGAAGACAAAATTGATGGTTCTTGCACTAATACATGGTAAAATCGTTGCCCGAGCTCTCAAAATCACCAAAGAAGAAGGGAATTTATAGGGACTAGCTGGGGCAGTTGCCCCAGCTTGCCCCAACATAGATACGCCACTGTTTTTGAATGTCATGTTTCAAGATTTATTTGGACGATAATCCAAGTTGCTAATGGCCTACAACGACATTTGCGATTCTGCAATCATATCCTTGCATAGGTTCCCTGAGCCTTAATATCAGAGAGTCTGAGTCGCACATGCATGAGGTCGTCGCTTTCTTTCTGCACAATGGGAGACACCTTACCCGAGGCCATGAGCAACGAAATGTCGATCAACACCCTTTCTACCATCTACACTTGGCTGCGTAATGAAATTGGCACATTCTCGTGCCAGTTCGTAAAAATAAACACTTGGCTGCGTGCATCCGTTCCCCAGTTTCGCAGCTAAAAAAAGAATTGTTCAAAGCACTTTTCTCGTAGCGTATCCGTGAAGAATCGAGTACACGAACTTACTGCTAACATGCTCTACACCCTATACACAACAGACAGCGCATGTAAACATTTTTGAAGAGCTCCGAACAGAATCGCAGTAACAGGGGAAGGGAAACGCAGCGGATTCGGCTACGCACGCCGGCACGCCGCCCGCCGCCCACCCAAACCGGCGGCGCGCCGCCCTGGTCAGGTCATCAGCTGCACAGCGCCAGCCTCTGCTCCCGGTCGGCGTGGACGTGGCAGAGGACGGCGAGGAAGACGTCCTCGTCGCAGGGGAGGCAGAGCCTCGGGTCGGCGGCGGCGAAGCCGTACTCGTCCCGCGCGCGGTCCAGCAGCTCCCGGAACAGCGGGTGGTCCAGGGACGACACCCTCACCACGTGCCGCCGGAGCTCCTCCCCGACGTACACCACCGTGTGGCCCCTCGGCACGTCCCTCGGGATGGCCTCGCCGCCGGTGACGCCGTCGAGGTGCGCCCACCCCTCGCCGGCCGCCGCCGCCGCCTGGGCGGCGCCGAGCTTCTTCCACGCTTGGAGGAAAGCCCTGAGGTTGAGGAATCTCCTCCTGGACGATCCGGCCTTCATGCTTGTAGTAGT
>OAMR01001038.1:82143-100988 GCA_900205405.1 Echinochloa crus-galli
GCCCGCCCACAGTACGGCCGCCCCCGGCCCCCGCGCGGCCCGCTCGCTCCGGCTGCCCCAAGCGCGACGGACGGCGCTCCCTGGACGGCCTCCCCCACCGCTGCAACTCCGGATGCGCCGCTGGACTCCTACCAGGTGCCGGAGCCCCGCGCGGCGGCCGCCCCCATCGATGCGCCCGCGTGGAGAGAGGAAGAAGAAGAGAGAGGAGCATGAGGAAGAAGATGAGGGGCAATCTGGTCAGATCTGGTGGCCCGCCCACAGTACGGCCGCCCCCGGCCCCCGCGCGGCCCGCTCGCTCCGGCTGCCCCAAGCGCGACGGACGGCGCTCCCTGGACGGCCTCCCCCACCGCTGCAACTCCGGATGCGCCGCTGGACTCCTACCAGGTGCCGGAGCCCCCTACTGTCACGTCGCCCATCGATGCGCCCGCGTGGAGAGAGGAAGAAGAAGAGAGAGGGAGCATGAGGAAGAAGATGAGGGGCAATCTGGTCAGATCTGGTGGTAAAAGTTGAGTTTGGTCATTCTAGCGTATGGACAACGGTTTCATGGTCATTTTAGAGAAGCCCACAATTTCGTGGTCATTTAAGAGAAGCCCAGCGCTTTGGTGGTCAAAATGATAAAAATCTCACTTGCTCCCTCCTGGGCAGGCCATACCTGGCATCTCTGAACCCGAATGGAGATGCAGTTCGTCAGTTAATTGAAAACTTGGTGCGTTCTTCAGTAATTTAGTTACTGTTCCTGTAAATTCGATTCTTCTTCTTTTGATTTTGCCATGGATTCGTTTTGCACTGTACTTGTTGCTCACAGCCCGTGGCACTGGGCAGATTAGTGGGCAAGTGATAGAGGAGTCAGGGAAGTTGCTGGGCACGACGGGCAATAGGGTGGCGAAGAGAAAGGGGGTATAGTTGCACTGTTCAGTATATCAGCTCCTGTTCCTTGTTTACTTCCCTTCAACTTCTCAAAATTCTCTCTCCAAACTTCACTATTCACCTATCACATCAAATCACATCAAATCTCTCTCCTCATGTATGGAACACTAAATATGAAACACTAAACGTGGGTAAATAAAAAAACTAAGTACATGGTTCTAATGAACATGACGAGACGATTCTTTTGAGTCTAGTTAGGTCATGGTAGGATAATGTTTACCACAAACAAACGAAAAGTGCTACAGTGTTCGATGTGACCTTTTCACTTCATTTTTCACCTTTTTTCAGTAACTAAACACCCAAAGGTTGATGTCAGATTTTTAGATGCCAGAAACATTAGATGGGCACTCACATATTTTCAAGACACTAACCCTTCTTTAAACCACGATTGTTTTGCAAAATTATGCTTTTCTAGCCATTTCCTTGAGCAAGTCACCAAAATCCACCAGAGATCCACTACATGCTGATTTTCTAGGCACGAGAATTTACAGTTTTTAATGAAATATCAAATTATAGCACCAGTTTGTTGGAATTGTATTGTCCTTACCTAACATTTCTCATCAGTGGCATGCGTCCATCCTATTAATTTTTGTGGGATGACTCCATTATATTCCTCATGTTTCTACTAATTAATATAGCTCGTGGATGATGTGGTATTGGATCAACCCTTTCTGTTCCATGGATCAAACAAAAAAGTGAGGAGTGAAAAGATGAACCATTTCATTCAAATCAAACACGTGGACCATAAGTATATTCGATTTGAAGATATTATTTGAGGACATCCGTAACCCAAACGCAGCTATCTTTTTATTTCTTTTCACAGGGCACGTGTGAAAAAAAATTCTACATAATTTTTTAAGCCTTCATGCTGGGAATTTATTCTACAGAGTAGTGTAGAATTGAAGTACACAAAGCAGAACTTGAGTACACTTACTATTTATAGCTTACCGTTGCAATATCATGGATTCATGGTTTCTACTTTTTAGTTGTCCAGCCAACAATCAGTATGGAGGGGCACTTTCTGCAAGTTGGCCTTAGCCTTCTACTTCTGTTGACCACACAATGTGCCCCCGCTGTTGCGGTTCCTGGCCCTCAATGTCAAACGGAGTGTGGCGGCGTTGAGATGCAATACCCATTCGGCATCGGTGACGACTGCTCGCTGTCAGCCGGCTTTAACCTCAGCTGCCAGGTCCAAGAAGGTGTCTACAGGCCATTCCTTGGTAATGTTGAACTGCTCAACATTTCCTTGATTCATGGCACAATCCGGGGGATGAACCACATCTCGACGTACTGTTACAACGCCTCGCGTCAAATGCATTATAATCGTTGGATGTTCAAGTTAGCTACTCCCTATCGGTTCTCAGACGTCCGCAACAAGTTCACCGTCATGGGCTGCAATACCCTCGCTTACATCAAAGACAACACCAGCAAGGGCTACAAGAGTGGGTGTGTCTCAACGTGCCAGAATCTGTGAGACTTAACGAATGGGTCCTGCTCCGGCATGGGCTGCTGCCAGACAGAGATACCCAGGGGGATGCGCTACTACGAAGTCGGCTTTGACAGCCGTTTCAACACAAGCCAAATTTGGAATTTCAGCCGTTGCAGCTATGCCGTGCTGATGGAGGCGGAGGCATTCAATTTCAGCACCACATACATCAGCACGACCAAGTTCAATGACACAAACAGTGGGCGAGTACCCGTGGTGATGGACTGGGCGATAAGAAACAGGACGATGTCGTTGTCATGTGACGAAGCTGAACTGAACAAGACGGGCACTTACGCTCAGTGTCACACCCGGTTTCAAACCAGATGTACCCTGTATGTGTGCCAGGATCAAATTTCACACATACAATATAACAGTAGTGAATAAAAGATGCAGTATCACGTATAATAAACTATATAAATGACTTACGAGTCTATCAGAGTTACAGCGTATCCTGGAAACGAAGGCTCCAAACTTCACAGGCAATCGACTGGGGGTTGCGTACGCCTAGAACTCAGCACCATCTTCATCAGCTTCGCACAACTTTTCTTTTTGAGCAGCGGTAAGCAAGGATGAGTACACTTATAGTTGGTACTCAGCAAGGCCACAAGAAATAACCAGAATGCAAATTAATTATCAACTTCAAGTAAATTAATCATGTGAGGGTCCAGGCCGCTCTTGACCGTGAGCACGCTGATATATCAGTTTTACACTCTGCAGAGGTTGTACACTTTCACCACAAGCCGCGTAAAAGTTCAGAAGAACTTTAAACCCAACCATGCGAGGTGGCAAACCTCTTAAATCACACTACCGAGTGTGACCGCATAGGACGCTACGAGCCTTTACAAAGATTCCTTAGTAAATAGTAACCGCTAAGGTTTCCAGTCAAGCAAAGCATAACCCTCCTAATGAGGTCTGTCTCTTACAAAGCTCACAGCTCAAGAGGACCGAGCTATACCCGTCAAGGCCTCCCCCGATGCTCCTTTCAGGTAAGGTTACCATCCACTAAAGTTTCTAATAAATTAGCCAAGACCAGAGCCATATGATACTCATGGTTGTACTGTTTTCCTGGGTGGTTCTCCATGTTCCGATTAAAACATTTCGATATTATAAATAAAGCATAGGTAGAAGGAAGGTTAGGGACACTTGCCTTTTCCAAAGTACAGCTGCTCAGATTATCTTCAAAGTCTTCTTCATTTGAACAACGTTCCGTCTACTCGTAGCAACCATCGAACACAAGCATGCAAGCATAACACTATACAAGCAAACAAACAAGTACAACTAAGAACAATACACCAATCAAAAAAAAAAGCTTTAAAAGAGCGTACTACCGGATAGGGCTCGTTACTATGGGTTACGTGAGCGCAAGAAACACTAAAAACGAAGCTATGGTTAAAAAGATACAACTATCGAAAGTTTGGTATTTAACGAAAGACCATGAGCTTCATTAAGTAAAACCGTGTATAAATAATGAATACAAATTATATTTTTAACCTGTAGAAAAGACGAAGTAAACTTAGTCATATTTTACTTGCAAATGTTCAAGTAGAAATTATTCTAGTTAAAGTATTAACTTAAAATAAATCATATGGGAACATCTAATCGAGTATATTAATATTAGCTTATAAAAACCGAGATATAACCTACTTGAATTTTTATGTATAAACTCATTGAATAATATTAATCAAATTAATATTTAACAAGGAAAACAAGCACATGTAATTAGTCTTTAACCAAATTAATAAATAAATTTCAGAAATAAAGTATGGTTTAAATAACAGTGCTAACACGTAGTTGAAGTTTATATGAATCTAACGCAACCAAAACGGATTGATTCGGATCTAAAACGCAAAATCTATGGGATAAATAAGGTAGCAGGGACCTATACGTGATTAAACATAGACTTCAGGGGCTAGTAGAGGATTTTCGCAAGACTCAGTGAAAAGGGCTCGCGAAAGACATAAAGCTCAGGGTTGGATCTATAAAAGAGTCACGGCCTGGACCGGATCTAAAGGAATTAAAGCTTTCAGGGGGTTTTGTGTAAAATGCGCAAGACACAAGATTGGATCTATTAGCTTTCGGATTGTCCAGGAGCTAAATTGAAAAGGTGCATCTCCTTCCTTGAAACAGGCAGGAGCTCCCGGCCATGGCCATGGCGGCTCGTCGGCGCTTCGGTGGGCTAGGACGGCTGTGAGGTAGCGCAATGGAGGGAGGAGACAGAAGGGAATGCGATGGGGTTGCTCACCGACGGTGTTGTCGCGTGGAGGCGGCCGGAATCGTGTCCCGCGGCGGAGACAGAAGGCTGGCGACGGTGGCTCTCGCGGGCCCAACAGAGAGAGGGGAAGGAGCAGGCCGGGCTGAGGTGGAAAAAGGAGGGAGCTGACGGGCTGGGCCGACGGAAAGGCTGGGTTCGGCCCAAAAGGTTGTGGGGTGTTGTTTCTCTTTTTATTTTCAGAAATTATTTTTCATGGCAAGAATAAATCCAGAAAATTCTAGATATTTCGTTTAGCCACGAAAAATACACTGAAAACTCCAAAAATATCAGGAAACATTCTGGAGATAGATTTGGACATGAGGAACCCAAATAATGTATTTGGAGCTCATGAAAAGAATTTTAGCATGCTCCAAAAATTGGAATTTGCTATAGAGAAAATAGGAATAAATTACAGAAAACTCTGAAAAATTCCCATTAGGCTTCTAAACGTGTTTTTGAAAATTTTGCACACATAAAGGCACTAATACAACCAGCAAGAATGCAAGCCACACAATGTTGCAGCCTATGTTATTTTTATTTAATTTAGAAAATGAAATTTTGCTATACTAAATTCCTAGAAAATTATAATACAGCTTAGAAAAATTTTAGAAATTATAGAAAATCGTTGTATTAATTAAGTTTATTATTCACATCCTAAAATTGGAAATTTTAGGGTGTGACACTCAGCAGCAACAGCGGTTGTGTGGACTCCAGAAATGGACCAGGGTACCTGTGCAATTGCTCTAAAGGTTACGAAGGCAACCCGTATCTTCCATATGGATGCCATGGTAACAAACTAACAAATGCGCTCAATGGACAATATTTTTGTACAATATTTCAATTCCTAAACTTTTTATTTATAGTTATATCTTCTGCAGATGTTGATGAGTGCAATAGCAGCCCATGCCCTTCCGAAGGTGTTTGCCACAACACGGTAGGAAGCTACCGGTGTTCTTGTCGAGCAGGAAGGAAGTTTAACGACACAAATAGTGGGCGAGTACCCGTGGTGATGGACTGGGCCATAAGAAACAGGACGGTGTCGTTGTCGTGTGACGAAGCCAAACTGGACAAGATGGGCACTTACGCATGCCTCAGCACAAACAGTATGTGTGTGGACTCCAGAAATGGGCCAGGGTACCTGTGTAATTGCTCTAAAGGATATGAAGGCAACCCATATCTTCCTGATGGATGCCATGGTAACAAACTAATTAACGAGCGTGCTAAAAGTACAATATCTTTGTACAA
This sequence comes from Echinochloa crus-galli, assembly GCA_900205405.1. NCBI lineage: Eukaryota > Viridiplantae > Streptophyta > Magnoliopsida > Poales > Poaceae > Echinochloa > Echinochloa crus-galli. Next base: position 88,053 of record OAMR01001038.1, read on the forward strand.
TGATATTCAATAGCTAAACTTTGTATTTATTGCTATCAGTTTTGCTCATCTTTTTGCAGATGTTGATGAGTGCACTAACAGCCCATGCCCTTCAGGAGGTGTTTGCCACAACACAGAAGGAGGGTACCGGTGTTCTTGTCAAGCAGGAAGGAAGTTTAACGAGCAAAGGTCTACATGCGACGCTGATACTGTGTTAATAATAGGTAACACGCTGAGACCAGCTAGCGGGACCAATATATTTGAGAAATTCCAAATGTCAATCTAGCCTAACTGGCTAAGGGTCACACTGGTTTTCTCCAAACATAAGAAGTATTTTTAATACGTTTTCTGACAGTGTACTCTTACCTGATGCTAATATACAGGAGTTACAGTCGGCTTTTTTGTTCTCGTCATTTTGTCCTTCTTGGGATACATGATTCTTCAAAAGAGAAAACTCAACCAAGTTAAGCAAGAATATTTTCGAGAGCATGGGGGCATGCTTTTGTTTGAGAGGATGAGATCAGAAAAGGGTCTTGCTTTTACTGTGTTTAGCGAAGCTGAACTTATACAAGCCACAAGCAACTATGATAAGAGCAGAATAATTGGAACGGGAGGCCATGGGACAGTCTACAAAGGGATAGTTAAGGGCAGCATGCCTGTTGCGATTAAGCGGTGTGCACTTATCGATGAAAGGCAAAAGAAGGAATTTGGTCAGGAGATGCTAATACTCTCTCAGATCAACCACAAGAACATTGTCAAACTTGTAGGTTGCTGCCTTGAGGTGGAAGTTCCAATGCTAGTCTATGAATTCATCCCAAATGGCACACTCTTTGAACTTATCCATGGCAAGAACCAAGCATTACAGATCTCTTTCAGCACCCTGTTAAGGATTGCTCATGAAGCAGCTGCGGGACTTAATTTCCTGCACTCTTACGCATCTCCCCCAATCATCCATGGTGACGTGAAGACTGCCAATATTCTTTTAGATGAAAAGTACATGGCGAAAGTGTCAGATTTTGGGGCATCCATACTAGCCCCATCCGACAAAGAGCAATATGTTACAATGGTTCAAGGTACTTGTGGCTACCTCGACCCTGAATATATGCAGACATGCCAACTAACGGAGAAAAGCGATGTTTACAGCTTTGGTGTTATCCTTCTAGAGGTCCTTACTGGACAAGAGCCTCTAAAATTGGATGGGCCTGAGATACAAAGAAGTCTGTCGTCAAATTTCTTGTCTGCTATGAAGGAGAACAATCTTGATGCGGTCTTGCCGAGCCATGTAAAGGGGCAAGAGAGCAATGAGTTGATCAGAGGTCTTGCGGAGCTAGCCAAGCAGTGCCTGGACATGTGTGGTAGCAACAGACCATCGATGAAGGAGATCGCAGATGAGTTGAGCAGGTTGAGGAAGCTTTCACTGCATCCTTGGGTACAAGTTGATGTTGAGATGGAGACTCAGAGCCTTCTCGGTGGAGCATCAACTGCTAGCTTTGAAATAGAAGGTGCTACTAGTACTGGGTATCCTTCACAAGAAGGTGAGAACCTGCCAATGAACCCAAGAAGTTCGTACTATGCCAGGTAATGAAAGAATATGTCTTTGTGTACCTTAGTCCATTCAAACTTCTAAATTTTGTAGCATTTGCGAGCTAGTAGCTGGTCTGCTATCTGTCGTGTATGCATGATCCAGCATAGATACAAAGCTCTTCCTATCTGTATATATATTCTAGGTGTATCTAGTCTGTTCTTGACTGTCAATGAAAAATATATGTGTGCCACCCTTGCTGTAATAACGTACTCGAAACATGGAGTGATGACAACCATGGGTTTCAACTTAGAGCTCTCTCGGCCTTGTTGGGTCCCGTCTCTCAGCACAAACTTGGTCCCTGGCAACGGCCTTTGGTTCGATCTTAGCCGCCACTGGGCGCGGCCGGGACGGGAGTTGCACATGGAAGCAGCGCCCAAAATCGACTACCAGAGCAACAAGAGAGACAGAACCGGGCACAACCCTCCCACGCAGGGGATAAGAGAACCCACTCATCACCAAAGTTTAGGACCTGCAGACGAAGCTTACAAAGAAAAGACTGCAGTATTACTGATTCTGAATTTCTGACTACTTGTTGACGTCGCCACACGTTGTTACAGAACCACGTCTCGGATCATGTGGTTCATGGTGGCTACCAGATTGACGTTCGGTCGCGTTTTGAAAGATTCTTCCATTACGCTCGGTCTACTGATTCCACCAAAAATAGACCATTAGCACACGTCAAAATCTCTTGGCAGGCTTTTGCTCCTTGATCGTCACTGTATTCAGTATTAAGAGTCCAGACTCTGCAACAAAGCAATACCGGTCGAACATGCGTTCGCTGCCAATCAGCTAACAGCTAAATCGCTAACAACCACTGAACCACGGCATGCCGGAACGGGATGGGAGTCAGGACGGTGTGCCGGCGAGCGGTTGTCGGCGACGGCACCGCTACAGAGGTCTTCCGAGCACCTGCTTACTCGCCTCTCGCCTGCAATGCACCCCATCAGGTCTTTCCTCGTGTAAAGCGGTTGGTGTCGCAACTGGATTTCAGATCGTGACCTCAAGGGAAGCGAAGTTTCGTTAAAAATAGATAGATGTCACACACGGAGAACATCATCAGAACAGTAAACCCCTTTAGGCGAGTGGCGACTGCTTCAGACTTCCATCTTTGTCGTTTTTATGGAGCATTCATACTCGCACCTTTCGGTGACTTGTTCTACGAAAACAATTCTCGTTAACTTCCACAGAAAGTGGATTACTACTCAAGTAATAATCTTAAAGAGAAGGAAGTTTTGGCATTCCGCGTCTCTTTTGGTTTGACATCTTCTGACATCTTTGTTTGGTTTGATGAACAGAATGACTTATTCTTCTCGCCCGCTCATATTTTAGTTTAGTTCAGAAAATGAAATAGATTGGTCCATCACCACACGTCGCTTTAAATATATATGGTTCGCTTCAGTAGTCATCAACAAATGCCTATGCATCGGCCAGTAATTTAAAGATGTAATTATTAGAAATTGTTAATAATCTTATCTTATTATTACTAATTGAAGGCTCCTTTCGGAGGCTCCACGTTAATCCTCACGAGACGCGCTAGAAAAATAGATAAATGCTAGACACTCTCACAAAAATCAGAAACATTCATCCATCAAATCAGCACAACGGATAAAAATAGCCATTGGATCTATTAATTTTCAAAAAATTACCCACCTTTGTCATTAAAAAAAGTAATCTAAAATAACCCCCAAAACTTCCGCGTAAATTACCTAGCTTTGCCATTATAAAATAATAATAGATTAAAAATCTAAAAAGAAAAAAGCTCACATCTTTTTTTGCGGGCAGCTCACGAGGCTTTTTTTTTCTGGGTCAGCTCACGTCCAGGTTTTTTTTTGCGGGCAGCTCACGTACCTTTCAATGTCTCTAGAACTAGCAAATCAAAGGTACTTTCTCACTCCGCACGAGTTGCTAGAGGGAAATGTGTGCTGAACATACCAGCAAAATCCTTTTTTCACCACATTTTCCTGTAGCGGGTCAATAAACAATTACCAGTGAGTCGAAAGTCGGTTTCTACTTTGGCTTCTCCAACATCATATGGATTGTGAAACTACACTGCGGGCTATAATGCCGATGTATTGACTAAAGAGTGCCGTGTAGGCACTAGAATTCCATAGTTTATAAAATGTAAAGAGAGGTTAGGAATAATAGGTGGATAAGTAGTAGATTTTCGACTTAACATGATATAAAAAAGACTTACCAATTGCAGTAGATATGTTTATGAAAGCCAAACTGTAACTATATTAATTCATGGAATCAGGATAGATTGAAAGCAACAAGAGCTGGCATAGCTCAAGCTGTGTCAAGAAACACATGTCTAAAACATACGAAGGTGCGATGAAAAGGGTGAAAACTCTAAATAGAATGGAACATAACTAAAGTCTACGACAACAAAATAAGGATTATAAAGTATGTATAAATAAATGAGTGACTGAGGAAAGACAAAGAACCACGAATTTATTTTAAGCAAAAGTTCTAATACTTATATAAATCTTTTAGGATAATATCATCCCTTAAAATTGCTAGCCCGTGCAGAAACACGGGTTGATAGACTAGTTACTCAAGTAGTAATTTCAAGGAGAAGGAAGTTTTGGCATTCCGCGTCTCTTTTGGTTTTTTTATTTCTAGTCTAATTTGTGTAAGAAGAAGTATGTCTTTATTTGTTTGGTTTGATGAATAGAGTGACTTATTATTCTCGCCCGCTCATATTTTAGTTTAGTTCGGAAAATCAAATAGATTGGTCCATCACCACACGTCGCTTTAAATATATGGTTAGCTTCAGTAGTCATCAACAAATGCCTACGCATCGGCCAGTAAATTTAAAGACATAGTTATTAGAAATTGTTAATGATTGTGAAGTCCAAGTTAATCAAGAATATATTGTTAATCAGTAGTCATCCTCGTTAATAGTTCAAAAATATATTCCCTGAGTTAACATTTTCTTATATATTGGTCGTTTCAAAAAAAAACTTTTCTATATTAGAAAAAAACTCGACCATAGTAGGTGGCTTCCGCCAGGCTTTGTTTTAAGAAGGTGTCATACTTTGAATCTGGGTCGAGACAAGAGTTTCCCCGGAACTCTAATGTCTAACCGGTCCACCATGAGAAGCTTGGATTTTCTATATTGGAAATTGTGAAGCATATATATAGGAGTACTTTGTGACTTTTTTATGTGACAGAGGTAAGCAGTTTAGATACAGATTTAGATGCTACTTTAGATTATGTTATTTTCAATAATGATGAGGCTGGCTAATTTAGATGATAACTAATTTAGATTAATTCTAATATAGTACAGGTTGGTAATTTAAATATCAGTTTATGGGTTACTTAGACTATTTTGTTAGTGGCATGGGTGAGTACTTTAGATATATATATTGAGAGATGAATTTTTTGAAAAAAAATATTTCAGATTTAATAGGTATTATTGTTAGTGAGGATTAGTACCCGTCAAAGTAATGATGAGATATGTATAAAAAAAAAGTAATGATGAGATGTTTCTGTTTCTTATGAGAATTTTTAAAATTTATTTATTTTTCTATTATGGCTATTGATGCTTTAGATGGAGCCTCCAAACTCCAATTAGTAATGGTAAAATTACCAGAAATGACTTCGTCCAACAAAAATTCAGAAAACAGCTCTATGATGGTCCATTCTATTCTAGGTGGTGTAGTTTTTCAAATCAAACAAAACCAAACATATGAACAAGTGTATACCAAGAGTCGTGCGGAAGTCATAAAAGGAATTTAAAGTTTAAGCCTGTTTGGTGCATGAGTTAGAAAATCCTACATATATACTGACTTGTTCGTCAATACCTGCACGTGGTTCTGATTAAAATAACTTCAGGCGTTACATATGAAGGGCAGTTTCTTGTAGAATATAATACTCTCATACGAAAGTTGTTTTCGTGTTGAACTGGTCCCGAAAGGGAGGAGGCCAATCTTTTTTTTAATCCTACATAAATTTAACTTCGAGTCTACACGTTGTCATCCTTTGGTCTGTTTCCTCTGTACTTGAAGGGGTATTGTTTGCAGGCCATTCTGGTAAGACTTGGTCTCTGTTGTGTTTTGACATTTCTCGACGAACCTCTTGACGCGAGATGCGCTCTTCGATCTTATATATACATACGACATACACAGCGTACAGGTGCTTTGCTTTTGTTAGAACGAGTTACTTCGTGTGTCTGCTCTCGGCGTCCTGGGGATCGGGAGACAGACCTCTGGCGAAACTAAATCCTCCTAAGGTACATATTCTATTCGACGAAAACTGAATTCCCTTCTACACTTCAGATGAATTTACTGAATTTGTCCTCCACGGTTTAGTTTATCAGAACCTTTTCCATTTTAGTTCAATTATCTTTTGTGCGAAGGTTGATGCTTTTTAGATGACAGACAAATGAGACGGATTCTCGTATGTTCCCATAACACTAGTACATTTGCCTACCTTGCAATAGCTAACCATGGCTAACCCAGCTTTAAAATCATGATTGTCAAAACCAGGCATTTCTGGGCATTCACTTGAGCAAATCCTTACCTAATGCACTATATGAAGGCGTTGCCAGCTTAGTAAATGCACGAAATATTTTGTTATTTGTAAGGGGAGAATCAAATTATACCAGTAACTTGGTGGAATTTTCTTGTGCTAGCTTACCTAGCCTTCCTCGGATCATAACTCATATTAATATAGCACTTAGGGACATCGTTAACACAAACATACTTTTTCAGTTGTTTCTGTTTCCTTTTGAAGCTCATCTATGAATATATTTCTGCATTGTTTTTTAAGCGTACATATTCGGATTATTTGAAGGGTAGAACTACACAAAACACAAATTAGGTGTCACAATATAATATTGCGTCCACCGATTAAGATCAACGTTGTGATACCATGGTTTCTGCTTCTTAGTTATTCAGATCAGAGGAGGATGGAAGTGCGCTTTCTGCAGCTTGTCGTTGGTCTTCTACTTCTGCTAGCAGCACAGCATGCCCCCATCTCTGCGCTTCCTAATTCTCAATGCCAAAGGAAGTGTGGCAATGTTGAGATACAGTACCCGTTCGGCATCGGCTTGGAGTGCTCACTGGCAGAATACTTCAACGTCAGCTGCAAGGTACAGGAAGACGGCACCTCCAAGCCATTCATCAAAGATCTGGAACTGCTAGATACTTCACTAGCTCGTAGCACGATCCGAGTGCTCAATCAAATTGCGACATACTGCTACAACGCCTCTGGGCTACTGGAGCCTCATTTGTGGGGGATCAACGCAAGCGATACCCCCTATATGTTCTCGGACGTCCAAAACAAGTTCATCGTCATGGGTTGCAACACAATTGGATACATCGCTGACAGTGACAACAGCAGCAGCCAGAGCTATCTGAGCGGGTGCGTCTCGACGTGCAGCAAGCTGTCTGACCTGAAGAACGGCTCCTGCTCAGGCGTAGGCTGCTGCCAAACAGAGATACCAAGGGGAATGAACACCTATCAGGTTGGTTTCCAGGTCGGTGCCAACACAACCCAGGAGTGGAGGTGCAACTACGCCGTGCTGATGGAGGCGGCAGCGTTCAACTTCAGCACCACGTACATCAACACGACCAGGTTCAACGACACAAATGCTGGGCAGGTGCCCATGGTGCTTGATTGGGCCATAAGAAATGAGAACTCTTGTGAGGTTGCCAGACAGAACAAGACAGGCACTTACGCATGCCTCAGTGTTAACAGCGAGTGTGCAGATTCATCCAACGGGCCAGGGTACGTGTGCAAGTGCTCCAAAGGGTATGAAGGCAACCCTTATCTTCCAGGTGGATGCCAAGGTACTAATTTGACTTTGTTCTCAGATTCACTCACAATCTTCCGTCTCTCCTCCAGTGCCTTGACTTTGGTTCTTGCTCTGTTACCTCTAGATTGTGTATTTATATATCCAACTTAGTTCTTCTCACTTCACCGCAGATTACAATGAATGTAAAGACAGCTCATCATGCCCTTCAGGCAGCATCTGCCACAATACAATAGGAGGATACCGGTGTTCATGTCGGCCAGGAAGGAGGTTTTCTAAGCAAAATAAAACATGTGACCCTGATACAGGCCTAATAGCAGGTACAGCCATCTGCTATCTAGAAACTAATTTCTTATATCATATTTGAAAATATCAACTGCCAACAATACAATGTTTTTATGATGTGTGTGTAGACTCATGTAAAAATGCTATATAATCTCCACAAAAAAATAGCAATTCTCAAAATAAAATCAAAAGGAAGTGTTTAAACAATAATTATCTCGTTTGATGTTGTTATGCAGGAGTTACAGTCAGCTTTACTATTCTCATGATTTTCTTCTTCTGTGGATATTTGATCCTCCAAAGAAGAAAACTGAACAAAGTGAAGGAGGAACATTTTCGACAGCATGGAGGCATGCTTTTATTTGAGAGGATGAAGTTAGAAAAAGGTCTTGCTTTCACGGTATTTACAGAAGCTGAACTTATACAAGCTACAAACAACTACGATAAGAGCAGAATAATTGGAAAAGGGGGGCATGGAACGGTCTACAAAGGGATAATCAAAGACAACATGCCTATCGCAATTAAGCGATGCGCACTTATCGACGAAAGGCAAAAGAAGGAATTTGGTCAAGAAATGCTGATACTATCTCAAATCAATCATAAGAACATTGTCAAACTCGCGGGCTGTTGCCTTGAGGTGGAAGTTCCAATGTTAGTCTATGAGTTCATCCCAAATGGCACACTGTTTGAACTTATACATGGCAAAAACCAAGCATTGCAAATCTCTTTCAGCACCCTATTAAGGATAGCTCATGAAGCAGCAGAGGGACTCAATTTTCTACACACATATGCATCACCTCCAATCATCCATGGCGACGTGAAGAGTGCCAACATCCTTCTTGATGACAACTACATGGCCAAAGTGTCAGATTTTGGAGCCTCCATACTAGCCCCATCCGACAAAGAGCAGTATGTCACAATGGTTCAGGGTACATGTGGCTACCTTGATCCTGAATATATGCAGACATGCCAACTGACAGAGAAAAGTGACGTGTACAGCTTTGGTGTTGTCCTTCTAGAGGTCCTCACTGGTCAGGAGCCGTTAAGGTTGGATGTGCCTGAGGCGCAAAGAAGTTTATCGTCAATTTTTTTGTCTGCTATGAAGGAGAATAATCTCGATGCAGTGCTGCCAAGCCACATAAAGGGGCAAGAGAGCACTGAATTGATAAGAGGGCTTGCAGACCTAGCCAAGCAATGTCTGGATATGTGTGGCAGCAATAGACCTTCGATGAAGGAGATCGCCGACGAGCTTGGAAGATTGAGGAAGCTTTCTCTGCATCCTTGGGTCCAGATTGAAGCAGAAATGGAGAGTCAAAGCCTTCTTGGTTCTGGTGGTGCATCAGCTGCTAGCTTTGAAATTGGAGCAGCTACTTCTGGGTATCCTACACAGGAAGGTGAGATCCTTCCCATGAACCCAAGAAGTTCGTATTATGCAAGGTGATGTGACTAAAACATAAATTGTACTCCATCGAAATTTCTACATGCTGGAGAGTTTAGTGTAGCTAATGTGTACAATATACATAGACTGATAGACCAAAGAAAGTTCAGTATATTCCTTGAAAACAAAGTTTTGTCTAGCTGAGTCTGCTTTCACCATTCTGTATATAATGTATGTATGTTTCTTCTCAGCATGGCTGCAACGGCATATCTGTAATAATCCACATATTCTCCACGTTCTTGTCTATTTCTTGCGTGTTAAGCCCAGCTAGCCCTGGGGGAACAAAAAAAAGATACATTCATAGTTCTCTGTCTGTTCCTCGCTTTTCAACGTTTACTCTTTTTTTTTTGAGAAACGCCTTTCAACGTTTACTGTGGATTATCCACACGACTTCTTCACGCACATCAGCCATGACAGCCAGGAACCAGGAATCCTCCACGGCCCATGTACTAGTATGGTAGTGGCTGGTGGGCTCGAGCCGGATTATCGACGATCGCCGCCTGGTGGGCTCAAAGCCTCAAAGCACCGTGCACTGACGCAGAGCATGCACATATATCCGTCACGATCACGATCGATCAGTGGCTCGGTGTTGCTAAAGGGGTCCTAAATTTTGCGTACAACCACGATGGATCGAGGGCAATTAGGAGTAGCAAAGAGTACTAACTTTTATACTAGAAATTTTAAAGATCAGACTTAATAAGAATCAGATCAAAGTACTACCGGATTTTAAACTAAAATTAACTAAAGCTAAGTTATAGATCGTAAAGAAAACATAAGGGTCATGATCCATTTCTACCAGGATCATAATTGGTCTATTGGTGTGGTGCAGCAAGGAGTAGCAGTAAGCAGCCGGCACAGAGGAGACAACACCATGTGTGTGTGACGATCCTCGGTTGGGTCCGTCTTCATTTGGTGTTCGATCGGTAGGTAACATGTCTCTGGCTGTGTTGTTGGGACGTTGCAGGTGCATACGCCATACATGGCCGTGGTCCTTTTGTTTGTTTATTTTTGTCCACGGAATAAATTGGGAGCCAGGCCAAACATGCCCCGAGGCCACATTTCCTCTCATATAGTATCAATATTCTCTGCACTATATATGTGGACTGCGAAAGAAAGGCCAATACGAGCGAGAACGTATATATCGGCCTTCAGAAAAACGCAGAACGGCAGCACAGGCACTGAAAGCACCAACTTAGAGCAACTCTAGTGGAACCCTTCAAAATTAGGCCTCCAAAACTCGTTTACAGGTCCATCTCTAAAATATAGAGGCCCAAGATTACATTCCAACTCCAACAGTGAAATGAATCCGGGCCTCTATTTTCCCAGGGACCCATAGTGGCCCACACGTCAGTCTCCTCCTACCTCCTTTTCTCCCACACCCGCCCTCTCTGCTTCCCCATCTCTCCCCGCGCCCCAACGCGCCGCCGCTCCTCTCGGCCTCCTTCTCCGCCTCCACATCCGCCTCCGCCAACGAGGACTTCATCCGCGTCCACGCCGCCAACTCCACGCTCTCCGACCCCGACAAGCGCGCCGACTACGACCGTCGTCTCCTCCTCGCCGGGCGCCGCCGCGCGCAGACGGTGGCCCTGGGCCACTCGCCCTGGTTCCCGGCGCGTCGCTCCCGCCGCACCTGGTAGACTCCAACCTCTTGTACTCGACGTCGCCGGCGCGGGCCATGGCCGTGTACGCCGCGACGCTCACCACCAGGCCCTGCGCGCCGAGAACCGCCGGAGCGCTCTCAGCTTCCGGTACAGTGGCATCAGGAACCGGAGGTACTGCACCGGTATCTTCCACCACGACGACGACGACGGCGCCCGGCCGCGCCTCCCGGTCTTGTTGCCGGTGACGCCGCCGCTCCTCCCGCTGGAGCACGAGCTCAGCGAGGCCGGCGTGCTCTGGGCCGAGTGGTACAGGGCGACGAGGGCCGTACCCGCAAGAATCGGCTGCGCAATTCAGCAATCACAAGTTGAGCTAGGCCAATCTTCGATGTCGGAAACGAATTAATCAACTTGAAAACGCATGCATCAGGGCATGAGGCGATGTGCTACGAGGCCCCAAGCCCGACGATAGGGATCCACCGGCTGGTGCTGGTGCTGTTCCGGCAGCTGGGTAGGGAGACGGTGTACGCACCGTCCAGGCGCCACAACTTCACCACGCGCGGCTTCGCCGGCCACTACAACCTCGACGCGCCCATCGCCGCCATGTACTTCAACTGCCAGTGCCAGAACGGCTCCGGTGGCCGGAGGTTCACCGGACCATAGACCGGCGGCCGGCATGCTGCTGCTTGGACCGACGCACGGAGCGGTAGCAGCCGCGAGCCGGGGACGAGACCGCGAGGCGGCGGCAGGCGCAGACGGCAGCGGCGGCGGCGTCGGGCGGCGCGAGGAGCGCTGCCTGGATGGAAACGACGCTACCTGGATGGAAACGTGGGACCCAGTGTTTGGAGGGGGAATTGGAGGCCCTCTGCTGGAGTTGTGTTTTTGCTCTAAGCCTCTAAATTTTGGAGTAGAGGCCCATATAGACCTCCGCTGGAGTTGCTCTTATACCCACGAAACGCACCGCGCGCTGGAGTCAGATTCGCGCGCGTACCGATCGGCCGGCGCACACGAAGCTTCCGAGTTGGGAATCTTCCCCGGTTATACCTCTGCCAACCTCTCCTGCGGATTCCACTGGGGTCGCTTGCGAACCAAGCGAGCACGAAAGGCCAGAACAGAGCAGATGCGCGAGTGGTACGGTTCGTCCGGCACCGTGGAGGAGGATTAAACGGAGGATATGCCGTGCGGTAGTGCGCGCAGGATAATTATTTGTTATTCGTCTAGAGGAAGAAGAACTGGGAGGCGAATAAGAATAACACGCGAAGCAGAGAGTTGAGTTGGTGATAAAGCACGCGAGGGGGAATGTACTATGAAGGATTGAAGGGGAGGAGAATGGCTTCTTGTCGCCGACTCTCCGCGCGTTGCTTATCGGAATCAAATGTGTTCAGCAGAAAAAGAAGTGCTTTGATCGGCAATGCCGTGATCGCCGATGCCAATAATTATTAATGGAACACGGCTAGTTGATTCCGCCAGTTCTTAAGGATGAGATCAAGCTAAATCACTGCTGCTAACCCTTGTAAGATACGATGCGAGGTCCGCTCATGGTCGTACAGCATGTTTGGTTTGTTGGGTTGACAGCCACGGAACGTGTCCATGCGGAACCATGTCGTCCGTCGTTTTTTTAGATGGATGAGTTCGTCCGAAGAAAAGACTCGTTAATAGACTTGAGACGGACAGTGTGCTGACGGACGGAGCCCGGCGATGCAATCCAAATGAACTGCCAGGCTCGGATTCTGGATCGGAACATCCGGTGACTCAAACCAAACGGACCATTAAGTATCTCGTAAGGCGCTTAGGCTCAGCAGCCAGCCATTAGGGCTTTGAATTAGGTTTGATTGTAACTAAAGTCGGATTATTCGGACCCCCTCTTTATGAGACGAGAGATGTATATAATAGATTAAATTAAGTAAAAAATAGAGTATAGTATCTAACTCTTTCATCGAATTTTTTAAAATAATATTATTTTAATGATTAATTGCAAGAACGGGTGTCGAAATTCAGGAATTGTAGAAATGTAGTCCAGTCGGCTATATCGGCTAGCCAAAAGCTGATTAGTACTAATCGGCCGGCGTACAGCCGATAGCCTCCATGGTGGCACCTCCCTTTCCAGGTGGGCTGTCGGCCATGAAAAAGGTCCATCGGCCTTCCGCGGCCCGACAAGTCCTGTCGGCTGCCGAACGGCCGAAATCTCCCATTTTACCGCAACACATCCACGCGAGCGAGGGAGAGCAGATTGCGGCGGCAGCGGGCAGGAGGGCGACGTGCGGCCCGGGGGTGCCGGGGCGTGCCGGGGCGTGCC